>VZTB01006366.1:53422-76302 GCA_013397245.1 Thryothorus ludovicianus | reverse complement strand
AATGGCCCGAGCGCCGGGCGCCGCCGCGCACGCGCCGCCGCGGGGCACCCTGGGACCTGTAGTTCGGGGGCGGGGGCGGGGGCGCGTGCGCGCGGCGCGGGTCACGTGGGCCGCGGGGGGAGGGCGGGAAAGCGCTGAGGGAGCGCGCACCGCGGAGTGGGCAGAGATAAAAAACTTTTATTTTAATGGCGCTTATCCTTGTTGTAGAGTGCTTCATCCATTAAACACCGACCGCGAGGTGCTGCGGAGGCTCTCTCCGTGAGGGAGATGATGTGGAGCTGTTGGAGCGAGCCTGAGGAGGCCATCCCTGCCCGTGGCAGTGAGGTGGAATAAAATCATTGAATCACACAATATTAAGAGTTGAGAGGGAAATTAAAAATCTCTTTTCACCCCCTGCCATGGGCTGGGACACCTTCCACTACACCAGGCTGCTCAAAACCCTGTCCAGCCTGGGAGAAACACGAATATAATTTGGGTAAAGGCTTTCAGTGTTTTGTGCTGTCAAGAAAACTCGTGACTAGAGTAATAAAATAGGCAATATTGGCTATTCCGCCAGCTTTAAACCAGCTGAGTTTTCCATTACAGCAGTGGTCAGAAGTTTCTTCTTAACCAAATTCCCACCTCGTTGGGGTTTTATTTCTTTTTTCTTCTTCTTTTTTTCTTTCTTTTTTTTTTCTGTTTTTACAGGAAAAGAATCCTATAAAGCAATTTTCAGTCTTTATCCCTCTCCACTGATAGACGTGGCAGTGAAATCTGGTGAGGAATCTGGCAAGAAATCTCATCTTCCCTTTTGCCACCTGAAATTCTGTGCTGGAGAATCACAAATCCTTAAAAACAGCATTGTTTTTAAAATACAATAATGTTTTGCTTGCTGTCACGTTCTGGGATTTTTATTTCCCCCCAGATGGAAGAGCAGCTGGGTCAGCCAATTGCAGTCCAGTTACACCGGTTTAGTTTTTTTGGGATCAGTCAGCATCTCAAGTCTTATTGCCCCCAAAATCCAGACAAATGCTCTGATCCGCTCAGATGGGGAAAAAGAAAAAAAAAAAAAAGAAGTTTATATTATTTTTAAAATTTGGGATGCTAATTCCCTCTTAGTCAAAGCAATGTAAACTTTTCAGTGTCTTTGATTGCAGTAGCCTACAAACAGGAGAGTCTTGATCCATTCTGCTCTCTTGGCTTTCCAGAACATTCCATAGTCTTCACTAAGTCCCATCATCAGTTTATGCTCAAATCCATCTCCATCCTTTCGAAGCGATTACATCCCAAAACACTACAAAAATATGTCCCTCTTTAGGATAAAACTTGTATTCCAGGGTTTACCTTCCATCCCATTGCACACTAACTGAAAGCTGCTGGTACTTCTACATCCTTGACTTTAAAACTCCAGTTTTAAATTCAGGGAATGTGCAAGTGGTGCCTGAGCTGCCAATACCGTGTAACAGCTTTGGATGTGTTTATTTTGGTGGAAGCTTCACTGGGATGGGCATTCCAAGTATTTCAGGATGACTTCACAAATCTGCAACGCCAAGTCTATAAAATACATCTAAATATTCCACGCTGGGGGTGGATTTCTTGGTCCTTTAGGTTTTGAAAATCGATTTGCAAAGCCTAGGAAGAAATGATATATTTTTTAATGCAACAAATTCTGTGTGTTACAGATGCTGATTATGTAATCCCTTAAAATAACACAGGAATTGAAGATACTTGTAATTTCAGATCTTTCCCAAGCTTTAAGATATGACAGAAAAGCAATATCCTGTAGTTGCAAATGAAGTTGTAAATGTGTAAAAACAAAATGTGTAAAATCCAATGAGCATTATTTGAAATATTTGTTGTTTGTAAGTGTTCTGCCTGGAATTTAGACTTCCAAGAACCAGGTTCTTCCTACCAAAACACAAAGAGCAAAACATACCAAAGTTAAGGAAAGACCTCAGAGAGTTTGTCGGGGCAGGTTCTGATGGTTTTGTCAGTGAAGATGGACTGCAGATGCCTAGAAATAAAAAATGAGACTGGAGCAGTAGGTCACTGGTAATTCCAGAGCTGAATTTGTGGAATCATGGAATTCTTTAGGCTGGAAAAGAACTCTAAGACCATCAAACCAGCACCAAGCCCTGTCCAGCCAGGCCTTGGGCACTTCCAGGGATCCAGGGGCAGCCACAGCTGCTCTGGGCACCCTGTGCCAGGGCCTGCCCACCCTCCCAGGGGAGAATTCCTCCCTTAATTTGTGCAATCCCATATTTACAGGGAGTGGATTTACTGTTGCAGCAAAATCTCTTGGAGAAAACGTTTGCTTTAAACCCCTTTTAGCAGTTCTGTTTTCAAGATGAGCATTTTAATTTTATATCAAAGGGGTTCTAGTGGGAGATTCTTTATTTATGCCCCAAACAGCCTGGCCAGAGTCTAGGCTCACATTCTCCCAGCACCCTTATCTCCCATTTCTAGGGTCCTGCAACACAGGTTTGAACGACCTGAAGAATTTGATAATTTGTCCCCAATGTCCTTTATGACATTCCTACAACAGCTACAGCTCTCCTGGTGAGAAGGTGCTCAGCTGGCACAACTCCGTGAGTCCTGCTCCAAAGTGTGGGGAATTTCACACTGGAAAAGTTCAGGTTCTTGGGATTTCCATCCCAGTATTTAAATACTTGCTTAAATCCATTGGGAAGATATTAACCTGAAAGACTTACTTTTTTTCACATTTTTCAGTATTTTCAAGCTCTGTAAAAAAAAATAGAAAAAGGCTGGTTGGAAAAAAAAAGTGTGAAGCAGTGGAGCAGCTAACTGTGGTAAAGGGAATTTGCTGGTAAATGCACATGTATAAAAACATTGATAAATGTATATGTATAAATAGATCAGCTGCTGTGGTAAAGGGAATTCACTGGTAAATGCACATGTATAAAAACATTGATAAATGTATATGTATAAATAGATCAGCTGCTGTGGGAATTCACTGGTAAATGTACAAGTATCACATTTCATAAAAAGCAACCTTTGTGCCACTCTCTTTGGCTTTTTCCTTGGCATCCCAAATGCCTCCAGTTTATATTTTTCTTGCTGTTTCCCTCAAGTGCTTTTCTGTTGCACCCTAACACCCCAAAGTACAATCTCACGAGGATAATTAACAGGAGGCTCACCAAGAGGAGGCTGGCAATGGGTCTGTCCTTGTAGGACAGACTCAGACTCCACTGGGGCAACTTTTTCCCAGAGGAGCTGGCCCAGCAGGTGGGTGGAGTGCCAAGGCACAACCAGTGCAGGGCTGCATTACCCTGTTCCTATTGCAGTTCTACACCTGAATATTTGCATTATTCTTGTTTTCTTGCCCTCAACATGGGTGCTCTCAAAGCAGGCCCTGTTCCCCCAGTGACCAGTGAGAGAGCAGCACCAGCTGTGCCAGAGCTCTTCTCTTTCCCTCTATGGTTTCCACACCTTTAGTTTGTTTTACCTTGCTCCTCCTGAAGCATTTCTTGAGTTCTTTGGATGATGTTTCTGAGCCCTTGTTCTCCAAACCCACAGGACTTGAGGAATTTCTTGCAGCAGGCTGCAGACCTGGAAACATAAATCATGTACATTTTCAGTGTTCATTCACAAATCCTCCTGCTTTTTTCCATGTGCTTTGTTGTTGCTTTTCATCTTCTCTAATGCAGCACTTCTGGAAATTTTCTGCAGGTTCCCTACTTAGGTTTATTTTTGTTCTGTTTGCTGAACTCTCCTGCAGGGAAGTGCTGAAGCACTACCTGGTAATGCTTTGAACAAGTGGGCCACGCTCTCAGAAACCTACAGGTTTAGGTGTGAGTGTAAAACCCCAGTAACATCCTGAGAAAGGAGCTGAGCACTTACTTGCTGCCTCAGCAAGAACAAATGACTCTGGGGTTCTTTCAGGAAGCGGAGGAGGAGAACTGGAGCAATCCTGGGTTGTCTCTGAGAAAGCTGAGATAAAAGAGTCGGTTACCTAGCTTTAAAATTTTATATATATATATATAGGATGAAGCAGGAGCTGATTAGGAAACATAAAACGAGCAGTTCACTTGGTTGCAGATCTGTCTAGTTCTGGTTAGAACTATTTCGTTGCAGAACTATTTAGCAACAATTTCTGTTGCACTGAGCACAGATCCTAAACACATTTACTAAATAAAGCAGTTTCAGAAAAAAAGCAGGTCTTAATTCCAAAGATTATCCCAGCATTAAATTGTACCTGTTCGTGGGCTCCAAAGCTTCACACTCTGGAAACAAAAAACAAGGCAGGTATTTAAAATTCCCACATCCAAATGTTTTCCTGCGCACAAGGAAGCCAGAGAAGACAAGGAAAGGATGTGATATGCAAACACCCTCCCACATACACCTCCACTCTCGTGTAAAGGAACACAGACTTGTGCCTCCTTCTTCCACTTCACAGAGCTGTCACTCAGCTCTAGGATGACCAAGAGATGCCTAAATTTCGTTCAGCTCCTGTTGGTTCCACATGGCTTTGAGAAGCTTAGCAGAAAATTAAAGTCCTGTCTTCATTATCCTTCTCTAAATGAGGGACAATATGTTTATTACCCTGTAATGGTCTTAGAATCCCAAAAAATAATGTTTGGAGTAAAGTGGACGTTGATAAGAAGGGGCTGGACTGAGGCCAAGTCTTCTTTCCAGTCCTGAGCCCTGAAATCCCTGGAAGTGTTCAAGGCCAGGTTGGACAGGCTTGGAGAAACATGGCAGGAGGGTGGAATGGGATTATCTTAAGAGTCCCTTCCAACCCAAACCATTCTATGGTTCTGTGATTCTATGAAATAATTTATGGCAAGTACAAAGTGCCAAAACTGGAGTCTTTCTTACAGAAATGTAAGGAGATTGGCATAGGAATAGTGCTGGAAAAAGGGTAGAAAGCCTCTTAGTTACCTTACATGGTCTCAGTCTCACAGGGTAGTGAAACTCCTGTGAGTGAGACTCACCACTCCACTCCCGGGAGGTTCCGATATTTGGATTTCTCTCTGGAAGCTGGAAATCCTGAGGAAATTGTCCTAGGAGCAATTGAACACCAGAGTTCATTCCTCATCCCAGGCACTGCCAGGTGCCATGGACCCACCCCGATGTTGGATGAGCCCTCTGTGCTGCTCAGACCCATGTTTCATGTTGTTCAGCACTCACCTGACTCACTGGCCACAATGAAGGACTCGGGGGTGCGCTGGGGCAGGGGTGGAGGAGCATCATCATCATCATCAGGCTGTGCCTGGGGGGCTGATTGGAGAGACACGGACAGGTTACTGGCCTGGCAGGACATGGGGGGCACCACAGACCTGTGCAGGGGAGGGGGCTGCTCCTGCCCTGCCACACACCAGAGATTAGGGTTAAACACCTCTAAACTGTGGTTGAACATCCAAATGGCTCCCAGCACCAACTGCACAAGGAGAATGAGCATAGCCCAGCACTGGGCTGGGCTATGAGAGCTGGGCACACAGAGCTGGTGCTTGGTCCTGCTGCTGCTCGCCTTGGGCTGCAGCTCCCAGGACTTCCCAAGGGCACCGGGATAACGAGCACATCCTTGTGGCATTGGATGCTGAGGGGCCTGGGCAGGGCAAAGCAGAGCAAGTGCCAAAGCTGTGGACAATAGGAAATGTCTGACTGGACCAGGACTAACCAGAACAAGGAATAATTCCACCTTCCTCATATGACAGGTGAGGGATTTAAGGCTACAGATCTGGGTGAAACACTTGTGTTGAATCATGGAATCATAGAATGGGTTGGGTTGGAAGGGACCTTAAAAACTATTTAGATCCAACACTCCCACCACGGACAGGGGTGTCATCCAAGTTGCTTAGGGCCCCTGAAGTCCTGGGTCTCTCAATTTCGGTGGGATTTCAGTGTCCCCCTGTGTGACACTGCAGCAAAGAGTGGGGTTTGACCTGAAAACTAGATCCTCAGAGAAAACCATTTCTGGGAGCTTTCTGAATGCTTTTTGGAGCACCTTGGTGTAAGAACTGCTCAGCACCATCCCTGCCTCCCTGAGAGCTGTTCCGAGGTTACACAGTGGTTCAGAGCAGCTGTATAATGCAAACACCAAGATTACATGGCTCTAAAAATGTTTGTGGAAAAGAATTCAGGTAGGATGAAAAGAGTGTGGGGATGAAAGCAGTTGCTCTCAACTCCCATGAGAGCCCAGACCTGAAAAGCAGCTACAGCCCTGCCTGGATACCAGATGACCACACTGACCACTCCCTCCAGCACACCCGAGTCCAGAGTGACCTGGTCCCACGTGTCCCCTTGTCCCATAGCACTCACCCGAGGAGAGGGTCCTGTCCTGGTTCAGGGGAGCGTGGTGGGATGGTGGGGGGCTGGCTGTGGGGGGCTGTAGTGGGGCACTGGCAGAGCACGAAGGGAGGAGCTCATCCTGCCCCTCCAGAAAGGGAAACACGGGGGACACGGGATCGTCGGGGGAGAGCGATGAGAAGTAGGGGTCTTCTGCTGAGCACAGGTGAGGGTGAGGGCATTGCCTCTGCTTCCTGTGACCTGGGGAGCCATCTGCTGCTCGTCTGGAGGGGTTCGGGTCCGCAGGGGTAAATCCATCCTGGAAGCTCGAGTGACCGGCTTTTGGCCGCTGTGGACTCCAAACAGGCTTGGCATCCCCTGCGTCCCATTGCCAGCCTTCTGCCCCCTGCCCCAGCACCAGAGGGGTCGATACACTCCATGCCAGAGGAGCTCGGGCACCAGGCTCCCTCCCGCCTGCTCCCTTCGGCTCCGGCTCCAGCTCCCAGCTGCGGCGTTTCTGGGGAGCATCCCCAGGACCCCAGGGCTCGCCGGCTGCTGCCTTCCTGCAGCGGGTGAAGTTCAGAGCGCCGAAGGAGATGGCCTGTCTGAGGGGGGGCACTGCCCGGGCAGAGCTGTGCTGTGCTCCCGGGGCACTCAGCGAGGGCAGGGACGCTTTGCTCTGTGCCACCGGAGGGAGAGGCTGGTGCCCATCCTGCTGCGGAGGGAGATGTTGGTGTGGAGCCTGCTCCTCTCGCTCGGAGCTGCAGTAAAAGCACAATGAAGTGGTGTGGAGTCAAAGCCATGGAGGGCTCAGAAAATGTTAGCCCACTATCAGAGCCCCCAGCCTTGCTCCCAGGAGCAATTCCCTCAGGAGTGCAAAGCCCAGCCCAGCCTGAGCAAGGAGCATAGGGAAGGACTGTCCTCCATTTCCACACAATTAAATGGTGAACAGAGGAGGCACCTCTATGTCAGCAAACTGAAAAAGCAAAATTCTTTTCAGAAAGCAGACACTGCAATCCCAAACGTGTCCACAGGAGATCCCACCACCCTCGGAAGCTGCTGGTATTGGGAAGCTGCACCCTCAGGATTGCTTATTCCTGCAGCAAGGGGCACTGGAGTGGAATGTGCAGATGGAAGATGGGACCAGTGTGGGGGTATTCCATGCCAGGCAGAGGGCTGGGGTGACCCAGCCTCCATGTTCGTTCATGAGACATTTTTATACTGTTTTATACTATTTTATACTGTTTTGAGTTCATATGTGAAACACTGCATGACACAAAGCCCAGGGCAGAAGAAGGGGACAGACAATGGCACGCAGGGCTGAGACATTAGTGAGAAGAGCAGGAATTATCAGGAAATTAGGAAAAGGTTTTTCACTGAGGGGGAGGATCAGACATTGCAACAGGCTGCCAAGGGAAGTGATGGAAACACCATCCATGGATGTGTTCAAGAAACAAGTAGATATGGCACTTGGGGACACAGCTTAGTGTTGGACACGGCAGTGCTGGGTTAATGGTTGTGGTGGTCTTGGAAGACTTTGCCAACCTTTATGATTCTATGAATTATGTTAGGAACAGACATGGGAGTCAAAGTGGGACTGAAGGGAGGCAGCAGATCCTGAGAGCTAAAATGTTCTAAAGCACACATCAAAAAGTTCATCTCTCTGAAACTGTGTGGGTGACTGCAAATACCAGCCAGGGATGCTTGTGCTGGGGCCTTACCAGGTGAGTAAACTCAGGCCATAAATGTCTTCCACTGGAGTCAGGACTGGCTTGGCTACAGGATGCCCTGCTCCTTCCTAGGGAAAGGAAATGTTTGCAAACAAGAGTGAGGAGGCAGAATGCAAAGAACACCAACGTGCTGCTTCAGGAGCTGGGATTTTTGCCAAAAACTTCTAATTACTAAAGCACTTGGGAAATGACACCAAGGTGGAGCTGGAAACTTCAGACAGAACTTCCTGAAGAGCAACTCCTGCCAGCACCTTTCTGAAGTGAGAGTGCAGTGAGCCCTATGACCATCCAGCTGTGCTCAACAGCTGGCAGGCAGCCTGTGCACACCCTGCCTTCAGGAGCCCACACTGGGCAAGCTGGTGCTGGTTTTGTTCATGACATCAGCTCATGGCCATGCCTGTGCTCTGCACAGTGTCCTCAGAGGACAGGGAGGTTTAGGGGGGTGAGAGATTTGGGCAAGAGCTGCAAAACCACATCCTGACTTGAAATGTCCTCTGCATTTTGTGTCAACCCAGCCCTGTGGGACCTTTGCTCATAGACTGTCCTTAACCAGTCCAAAAAAAGCTTTTCCCAGTTCTTTTCTCACTCAGCTCTGGCTTGGAATGTCCTGCAAATCCTAAGGCAAAACTGAGGCATGAGTCCCATCACAGGATCCCCTTTCCAATTCTTTAGATAAAAGTTCCTGACAAAATGAGCTCACTGTGACCTTTCAGGCTTTGCTGTGATGCATTGACTTTCCTGAATTCAATCGAGTGAGGCTCACGTCAGCAGTCCCAGAATTGCAATAACAAAGAAAACCTCAACCAGAGATGTTTTGGCTATTCCTGTTAATATGTAACTTCACACCAAAACCACATTTCTTTTCCTTCGAGGTGTAACAGATTTGTGAGATTTTGCCATTTTTTTTTCACAAGATATTTCCCAATATGCCCTCCCACAGACAGGCTGCAGTGCTGGTTCTGTCACTAGCACACATGAGGTAACACTTTCAGCCTCACTGCCTTGTGATCCCAAGCTTCTCAATCTGGACTTTCCCAACCTGAAAATCTTTCAGCTAAAACTTTCCTGAAAATCCCTCAGCTGCTTGCAAACACTCCATGAAAACGAGTTTCACTGGCATATTCCCATGGAAATCACTCCTGTAGAAACTTTGTGCTGTTCTATTCACTCATGACATTAAACAATCATAAAAATATATAGAAAATAGAAAATGGTTTCGAGTCTGAAGAAAATCTAGGTCTGGTTTGTGATAGGCATTGCACATTCAGGGGAAGAGCTGGATTCTCATGGGTTAACATCAAAGGAGACTCAGTTTGGGTATCAAGGGGAGCAGAAAATGTGGGAATTCATCCCAGGCCTGCAGCAGGAATGGAGGTTGGAGCTGGCGTGCCCAGGCTGCAAGAGGCAGGGTGTTTGTCCTGGAGCTTTACCTGTGAGGCCACAGAATCTTTCTGGGCATCGAGCGCTTGAATCCGCCTTTTGAAGAGCTCGATCACCGCATCGTAAACCAGCTCGTACTGCTCCTGCATTTCAGACAGACAAAAAATGTGACAGCCAGCACCACTGGGACCTGTAAATGGCCTCCTCTTCCCAAGCAAGCATCCCCGAGGGAAGCTGCCTTTCCTGTCCATTGGCAGGGTGTGAGTTCTGAGAAGAGGCAGAAGCCACAACTCTCACAGGGTTCACACTGAAGCATTTGGGGGTTTTTGGGTGTACAAACAATGCTGTTCTGCATTGAGCTTCCTCTTCAGTCTGAGAAAAGTTCCCACTTTATTGCCTGGACAGTCCCTGGTTTCATGACGGAAGCGTTCAATAAATCACCCTGGGAGCTCTGGCCCAGCTGTCCTCGAGGAAATGCTCAGCTACCAAATTAATTTCTGCCAAATCTTTGTCCTGTTCAGAAAAGGGACTTTGCACAACACCTCCATACCCCAGCTCCCACCAGCATCACTGCTCTGGGTTTCCCTGCTGTGAACCCTCCTGGGGAAAAGGTGACATTCCAGCAAGGAGCAGCTGGTGACATTCCCCAAACATACCTTGGTCTGCACTATGCAAGGTCTCTGTGTGCGCATCTCCTGAATCAGGCTGAAAACACTGAAGTTCATTGGGACAATCTGGTGAGAAAAAGACAAAATGGTCTTAAACTAAAAGAGGAGTGATGTAGATTTAATATTGGGAAGGAATTCCTTCCCTGTAAGGGTGGGGAGGCCGTGGCACAGGGTGCCCTGAGAAGCTGTGACTGCCCCTGGATCCATGGAAGTGTTCAAGGCCAGGCTGGATGGGGCTTGGAGCAGCCTGGGACAGTGGAAGGTGTCCCTGCCCATGGAAGGGGGCTGGAAAGAAAGCATTTTCAAGATCCTTCCAACCCAAACCTCTCCATGATTTCTGTGATTTCTCTGATGAAAAATTACAGACAGGCCTAATTCCATGAAGTTTCCAAGTTATGATGCAGTTCAGAGCACTGTCTCAAATCTAGGCCTGTTACTGCAATAATTTTTAACAAAGGGCCTGCTTAAAGTGCTTTTTATTTTTTATAAACCATCCTCCTTTTATTTATTATAAAGTGCTTTTTTATTTTTTATAAACCATCCTCCTGTCTCCACACTCCACAGAAAATACCCTTTTTATGACAGCTGTGGGCAGCATGAAGGATGTGACACTGATTTCCCAGTTGGATGGGTTCAGGGAGCTGTGGAACAGAAGACAGCAGGCTCTCCTCTGAGTCCCAGCCCCTGCCCTGAGGCCAGGGATTACTGCCTGTACCATTACTGAGAGCCAGAGAAAAGCAAGGGGGTGGTTTGGTAACACTGAATATCTGATGCGTGAGTGTGGAGAGACAAATGGAGACAGTAGAGATGTACTGAAGAGTGAAGGTCAGCACAGGATCATGTGCTGTGAGCTGAAGGCCAGAGGGAGCAGTGAGGGGGGATTCTGCCCCACTGGTGTCAGCGCCTAAAGAGAGGAGTGGCACGAACTGGGAATGGGGAATCAGCACTTCAGCCACTGCTGCTCCCACCTGAAATCCCCCTGAGTGCAGTCAGAGGGGGAGAAAGGCAGAGGGAAGGCTGGGGGGGGACAGGGGGGTGCAGGTGCCATGGAAGGCAGCGGGGTGCTGGCACTCACCCCGTCCTTCAGCAGCTTCTGCGTGTAGTCGATGGCGCAGATGACGCCGGTTCTGCCGCAGCCAGCACTGCAACGACAGCCACAGGGCACGGGCTGGGCACGCTGTGTTTTCTGACAGGGATGTTTGGAGAAGACCCACAGCCACCTGTGACCCTGCTGTCCCACACACATCCTGCAGACCCGCAGGATGCTGCAGCTTCAGCCCACGCAGGGCTCTGCTGCGCAGGGGTGGCAGGCACAGCTCACACCCTGGGAACAGCTCTCAGTCCTCCTGTGCTGACCAGCCACACGTGGACATGCCCAGTGGTGGTGGTCTCTGACCCAGACATTCTCCCTCTCTGCAGCTCCCTGACAGGAGGGTGTAGACAGCCAGGTGTTGGTCTCTTCTCCCAGCTGACAAGGGACAGGACAAGAGGGAATGGCCTCAGGTTGCCCCAGGGGAGGTTTACATTGTATATTAGGGAAAATTTCTACACCAAAAGCATTGTCAAGCACTGGCACAGGCTGCCCAGGGCAGTGATGAAGTCACCATTGAAGAGGTGTAGATGTGGCACTTGAGGACATGGTTCAGTGGTGGCCTTGGCAGTGCTGGGCAAATGGTTGGACTCGACCATCTTAAGGGACTTTTCCAACCAAAACAATTCCATGGTTCTGTGATTCTATTGTGGCCTGCTGCTGCCTCCTTCTCTGCCCCCTGGCCATGCTGGCTCCTCCTCAGAGGAGCCCTTTGCCTTAGGAGGAGCTTGGCTATCCTTCCCTGTGACCCCTCAGGACCTGGGAGCACAGGGGGGTCTGGGGGCCAGCAGCCCTTCCCTGCTGGCAGCCAGGTCACCCACCTGCAGTGGATGCAGACAGGGACCCTGTCATCGGGCTGGTAGCAGCGAATGTCCGTGACAAGCTCCAGGATGGGCTGGATGGATGAGGGGACGTAGTGGTCCGGCCAGTTTTTGTAGTGGAAGTGGTAGATGGTGCGGGTTGCCTGCAGGGGAAGAGCAGAGACAGGGTCAGGGATGTCAGCACAGTGAGGGGAGTTGGATTTCTGCTCCATCCCCAGCTCCCACCTGCATCAGCAAGCAAAGGGCAGAGCAGCAGTTTGCAGTTGGTTTTGCTGCAGGAGCTGTTTTATGGCATTCTTGGCCTCACTTACTCAGAGTCTGATTTGCCATGACTGACAAACAGCTTCAGAAACTGAGGTCTGAGTTAATGAATTTTTTACTTCCTTTGTTCCCTCAGCTGCTGTCAAATCTAATTCAGCAGCCTGAGCAATGTAAAATTTCCTGCACAAAATGTACCATATTTTAATATATTATTTATATAACAAAGGCATCCCAGGTGCATTTTCTGCCTTGACCTTTCCTCCTTACCTCGTTCAGGGTCACCTTTAAAGTTCTGATCACATACTCATTCCTCTTCTCCTCAGCCTCCTGCAGAAGGAGTCAGAGTCAGATTTTCTGTGGGTGTCCCGGGGTGGGACAGGGTGCTGAGGTGGAACACTCACACAGGTGATGGAGAAGGGGCCACAGTGCAGGGGGGAGCCGTCCACCTCTGCCCAGTACCGCTCACATTTCTTCTGTTGGGACAAGCAGGATGGGTTTGGTTATTCCCCACTGGCCCAGCTGTGCTGTCTCACTTTTCACTTTTCAGGACAAAATTCACTCTGGGAAGGGGCTCAGCTCTCACTGCTGTCCAGCTCCAGCCTCCCCTTCCTTGGAGCTGTCATTGCTGGTTTTCTCTTTCCAGAGAAATTCCCTGCGCTACTGGAAATAGTTAAAGAATTTCATGGAATCAGAGACTGGTTTGGTTGGAAGACACCTTCAGGATCATCTCATTTCACCCTCTGCCATCCTGTGGCAGGGACATCTCCCTCAGGACCATTTGCAGCTGGAGACCCAAAACCCAGCTTATATCAAACAGAAGCTCGCTGTCACTAATGGGATTTAATAAAAATCTGCATCTCTCCCCCTGCCCTGGCACTCAGGACACCTGTGACACACTACTCACCTTCCCCATTTCAAACTCCATACAAGCCATGACCACGACCTGCAGGAAGAAGGTTCATGGAAAAGTCTGAACACGAGTTTCTTATGCAGGCAGCAAAATAAAACTCATCTCTTGTGGGTACTTATCAGTGATAAGGAAACTCTGTGGGCTGCCTTCCCCCAAGCCCCAACTGCCAGACGAGTCACACTGGGACATCACCCACAGCCTGGCACAAGAACCTCCCCAGCCAGAGCCCAAAGGCAGGGACAGCCCCCAGCAGACTCCTGCCCTGGCACGAGTGGGAGGAGGCTGACAGGAGAGATGTGGGGCACACACAACCTCTGGAGTGAAACCCTGACACTCCCACTGGCTCACCAAGGGCTTCTGGCTGTAAGGACAACTTTTCTTAAAAAAAAACAGCAAAACAAACATATCAAGTTTATATTTAAGTATAAATCTGCACCTTACCAGGACTTCATACTCCCAAATCATCCTCCAAAAGTCAGTGACAGTAGTGGGGAGAGGCCCCTGGGTTGCAATGTACGCTCTTGGCCCATAGACACCCTGGAACATTCAAACCAGACATGGGCACATCTTTGCATAGCTCACCAGCAGAAATAAAGTAGTTCCTTTCTCTGAATTTACTTCTATCAGCAAGCCCATATTTTCATATTTTATATTTTGGGCACATACATTAACTCAAGCAGTGGTGTGCAAACCAAAGGCAGGGCCAAGCTGGGGAGCTGGGATTGAGCTGAGATCTGCTCCCAGACACCAGCACCAGTTCTTACAGTGCCTCGGGGAGCTTGGAGGTGATGTGGCCTCGGGTCTGTTGCTGATGGCCAAAGAATGAGCCATGATCCTGTTGGGAAGGTCTGTTCTGCACACAGGCTACACAGAGCCCTGTGTCACTGGTCACTCTCATGGAGAACGAAGGGAACATTCTCTCTATCTATCTATTGGTCTGTCTGTCTGTCAGTCAGAGAGGGGTTGTAGGCCCAGGACAGTCCCAAAACTCGTGGAGATGGAGGTGTTGCACTGTCCCACACTGGTCTGCCTCGCTGCCTGCCCCAGCAGCGTGTTCTAGCCATGCAGCACTGCAAGGCTTCCTGCCTCTGCACTGGTTTCAGCCCAGGTGACTCTGGCCACAGGCAGTTTTGCACCACTGTCACCCACCAAAGGCAGCAATGGCAATAAGGAAGTCGGGGCTGTGAACCACAAACTGTTCCATCCCCAGCACGACTGCGTCCCTGGCCCTGTAGCCCTGTGCCTCTGTGCTGCACGGAGGGTTCTGGAGGGCTCTCTCATCTTAAATCATCTTAATTATCCTTGAGCAGAGCCCAGAAACTGCTGCAGAGCCCTTTGGTTCACCAGGGCCCCCCACCTGCTCCTCCCGGCACAACCCACCGAGGTGGCACCACTGACACCTTTGCAGAACAAAACGGCACAAAAGAGGCAAACCTTGATGAAGCTGGCATTGATGTAATGAGAATCTGTGTCCGATGTAATCAGGGTCAGCTCCACTCTGCTGTGGTCAACTGCAAAAGCAGGGGAAGCAGTCAGTGACTGTCCTTGTGGTCACTGAGCCCTTGGAGGGCAGCACAGGGGGCTTTGGGGGAGCACTCATGTCAGAGAGCTCACCCAGGTGGGTGGGTGGCTGTGCTCTCACCTGATGTCCCTCCCACCCCTCCCACACCTCCCACAGCCCTGCTGTCTACACACACAGGATGGACAAGATCCTTCTGGAGAGTGAGGGAGGTTTTAGGGGAGGTGCTGCCACTACCCCAATGCAATGCTGGTCCCCTCTGACCACGCAGCAAGCCAAGCTCAAAACCACGTAACCACACTCAGCCAGGTCTGTGGGGTCAGATACAAAGGTTTGAAAGCTGGACTCGATCTTGGAGGTCTTTTCCAACCTTAATGATTCTGTGATTTTCTTTCTTTTCCAAGTTGGGCTGGATGAAAGAGACAGTCTGCTCTGATCCTAGGCCTGTGTCCTTTGGAGTCCACTACACCAAGCCAAGCCAAACCACAGCAGGGTTTGCCTGTTGTCTGCTTTGTACATCATGCAGACATCGTTGTCCAAAGGCCTTTGGATGCAAGTGGTTGCAGTGCTAACCAGAAAGTTTGCAAGGATAATCACTGGAGGGTGTGTTTTCGTAGTGAATAGAAGTTCCTCCCTCTGTAGAAATATCACAGAATCACAGAATATCCTCAGTTGTAAAAGACCCACAAGGATCATTGAGTCCAACTTCCTCCCTGCACAGGACATCCCCAAAATCCCACCATGTGCCTGAGAATGCTGATGCGTGCCAGAGTCCTCCAGAGCAGGCACTGCAGCAGCCAAAGCCCAAAGTCTGAACAGCAGGACTCAAAGCCAACAGACAGCAGTGGGATACTCACATACAACTGTGCAGGCAGACACCAGAGGATGAGAACAAGAAAAGCACAAAAAACAAAAGGCTGAGTAGAAACATGTGCCATTTCCAACCTACAAGGTAAGATGTCCTTGTATCTGTTCTTCTTGACATTCTCTGGCTGCTCAGACACTGCTGTAGGGTAGATTTTATCCGATTTGTACTTTGTTGACTGTCTCTTCAGCTTCTGTGATAAAAGAGTGGAACAAATTACAGCAGACGTGCTGCAGCCAGCGCACTTCTACAGAGCACATGAAGGTCTCGAGGGGTCACGTTTGCTACCACAAAGCAGGGTCGGCACCATTAATTCTTTCCTGAGTGGCTTTGCTCAGAGCAAGAATAGAGACAGAACCACCTGAGAGCCCCAGCACAGGCTTCTGAAGAATGGAAAGTGCATGCTGAGGCAGTGCCCACACATCAGCTTGTGAAGTGACACAAAGCATCGCCCTCACAAGTGACTGAGGCCCAGGGGAACCACTCTCAGTACAAATGGCACCAAGATCAGAGGAGTGACAATGTCAAAGCACCTTCAACTAATGGTACCAGGAAAGACAGGTAAATCTATTGATTTTTCTCACTTTGGTAGAGATGTTGCCGTCCACTGGAAGCAGCGATGCTCAAATCACTTAGGGAGCACAAGCAGCTGGAGCAGAGTGGCTCCGTGGGCTGATGAAAGAGAAGGAGTCCTGGGACAGACCCTTAGGGCTGCAAGTCTCTCATCTCTTTCATTTTCAGGATAAAGCTGCAGCACTCACAGAGAGTTAAGGCATCTTTCTCTTGGTAAAGCATATTTCACTGCCACCAACTCTTAAATAACACACACTATTTTTTACCATCGGCTTCAGAAGCACCATTCTCGCTGTATTTTTTCTTTCATATTTTTGTGTCCAAGTTGCTGGTTTTTTAATATTAAACTGCAGTTTTAAAGCACTAAATTCAGCCACAATAGAAGTTAAATCTCAGAGATCTGATGGAATGAGTCAGGGAGGCAGGCTCAGGATAGTCCATATGTCCAGTCTCAATTAAGAACATGGGGCAGACAGAGTGGGATAGAAATTATGGGAGCAAGGTGAGTTTTGTAGCCTCCACACCACCTCATGAGCAATTTTGATGTTGGTCACATCCTCCCCTTCCTCCTTCCAGTGCACCCCCAGCTTCCAGGGAAAACTTTCATGGAAGGGGCATCACTCCATACTAAAGCTAGTCTTCCCAGAGCCAAGGCCCTGAACCATCTGACTTTTCTGTCCCTGAATTATCTGACAGGAAACTGCTTGGGAATGCCTAGGTATGAAAAAGCCAGTGGGAATCACAGAACCACGAAATATCCTGGGCTGGATGGGACCCATAGGAATCATTGGATCTAACTCCTGGCCTTGCACAAATATCCCAAAATCCCACCCTGTGCTTTCCTGAGAGCGTTGTCCAAATGCTCCTGGAGCTCTGGCAGCCTCAGGGCTGTGCCCACTCCCTGGAGAGCCTGGGCAGTGTGCAGTTGTGAGACTGCACAGAGGGGAAAAGGGCTCTCTAACAAAACCCCTATCATTTACAGTAACATCATCACAATTTGCACATAAAAATGCTTGGTCTCACAAGGGGAGGGCAGAAACTGGGGTGGAGGAATGGCACTGAATATTTCTATCCCGTTTGGAAACAGAAGCAAACACAATGGCCTGCTGAGGACATCGCCTTGCAAAAGTGGCTGCAGATCAGGTCTCTCTGAGAAAATCTTATCCCATTCAAAAGGAAATGCAGCCTTGACCATTTCCACCTGCCATTTTGATCAGAAATTAATAAATCAGGTTGCTGGAGCCAGCCTGAGCTCTGGGGCTCAAAGCCCACTGCCTCACACACACACACACCCCAGCAGAGAGAGGGGAAATTCAGCAGGCTGTGACAGTGCTTTGTTCCATGGAACAACAGACTGTCACTGCAGGCTCAGATTAATCACTTCCCTCCACCCCAGACACCTGGAAACCAAGCACTCAGCTTTCCCCTGCTGTCTGAAGTGCCAGATTTTGCTGGTATGACAGAGCAGGGCTGGAGCTTGTGGGGACCCCTCAGTAACCCAGAGCCCACAGCCAGGGTCAGTCTGGTGTTTGACATGTCTCAGATCTCACAGAGGTGCCAGTTTTACCCTTCCCCATGTCTGTGGAAGCTGTGCAGTGTCACTGCCTCTCAGAGCAGCCCAGACAGCCTGCCAGAGCCACCTGCCTCCAGCTGATACACCAAGAGCCACCTCCAGCCACCAGCTTTAGCCATGCCTTGATGGTGCATTGGCATCTGAGCCTCACCCCTGGTACCCAAACTAAAAAATACATCAGAGAGCTCACAAATTCAGGGCAATGCAGAAAACAGGGAGTGGTGGGAGCCGTAAATGTTTTGTGCAGCTTTTGCCTTGAGGGGACAAGAAAGTAGTTTCCAGGAGAGGCCAGGAGCANCAACATCTTACGCTATACTACACCAGGAGAGGCCAGGAGCGCTGCTGGATGTAGAGCACACAGATCCCGGATAGGTTTGAGTTGGAAGGGAACTTAAAACTCATCTCATTCCACCCCCTGCCGTGGGCAGGGACACCTGCTGCTATACCAGGTTATTCCAAGTCCTGTCTACCCTGGCCTTGGACAATTCCAGGAATGGGGCACCCACAGCTGCCTCGGGCAGCCTGTGCTCTAGAGAAACAAGGACAAGCTAAGTCAAAGGGAAACCGGAGATCCCTGGCAGGAGCTCATGTGCCACAGGTCTAACAGATTGCAATGGGGAGAAGGGGAAGAGGCTCCTTATCCCTCCCTTTATCCTCAGTTGTGTCACCAGGGCCAGAGGCTCTGTATTCCTCCCTGTGCCCCCAGTTCTGTTACCAGGCAAAATGAAACTTGTGTCCTGACAAGTGCATTCGCCAAGCCGAAAACAGGAAGCACTCGGGTAATTAGTTAAAAAGCAAACAGTTCAAATGCAAACAATTAAATTCCTATCACATCTTTACATTCCTTTTAGCCCAGTTAACTTCTGGGTGTCTGCTATAAAACTTCTAGGAAATCTCACTGTCACAGGTTTGAGAAGTGCCCAAGCGATTCCCTCCAAAATGAGCTGAAAAACTGAAGCAAGCTTTGAGTGAACTCACCAAAAACTCCTCTGCAAACTCTCCTCGGTTGAGCTTCTTGCCTTGGGCCCTTTCCAGGTTCTGTAGCAGGATCTCCCTTTGGTCCATGGTGCCAGAGCCAGAGCGTGCCTGGCCTGGCCCTCCTGGGAAGGGACATGTCAAGTGATCCGTGGCGGAAGGCACCGCGGGGAGCGCTGCCTGTGGTTTTCTGACTTCATCACAGCCCCAGAGGAAATTAGTGCGTAGCAGATAATCCTGGTCAAAGAACACAACAGAACACACGGCATGGGGCCTGGCACCCTCTGTTTAAACCACCCCCACCTGGCACGGGGTGGGCATCACCCAGGACAGGGGTGGGGTCATGTTGGACACCAGCCCAAACCCCCACCTCCCGATTCCTTCAGCACCATGTCCAGCCATCACTGCCAGGGGTACCCAGGGGGAGAACAGGGGGCAGCTCTGGAGCACTCACACCCCAAGGGGCTGTGCTTCACCAGGAAGGCTTCAAACCTGGAATGTGACTGGAAGAGTCCATAAAATAGCAGGGAAAATCAACAGTTCCTGTTCATGCTTTTAAAGTAGAATCCCAGAATGGCTGGGGTTGGAAGGGACCAAAAATCTCATCTCAATGAGCAGGGACACCTTCCACTATCCTCCAAGCCCTGTCCAGCCCAGTCTTGGACACTTTCCAGGAAGTTCTAGTCTGTTTTCCACATCAGCTGTAAAATATTTTGAAGGAATCCTTCAGGCAGATGCTGACACCCAAACAGGTGTTACTGCCCTGGACTGTGTGACTGCCAGAGAAAAACCATCCATGTGCTTCAGGTCAACTCTTCCAGCCACCATTCCCCACATCTCATGGCTTTTGCTAAAAGAGGATCACATCTGACTCCAGCAAACTACAGAAGTCCAGTTAATGATGCCAGCCTGATTCACCTCTCTCACTGTGCAACACTTGAAAAACCCCACAAGCAAAGGGGAGGCCATTCCCAGGTGGGAAGGAGGCAGAGAGCAGTTCCAGAGGGCCATCCATCTTCTCTACAGGAAGTGGGGAAAGCTGAACAAAACTAAGCTAAACCAAACAATCTTCAACCAAAAACATCCCCTAAAAGATATGAGAATCACATCTTCCATATTTCCAAGACCTCATGTGTTGCACAAGGGCTTCATACTCATTGAATCAAGTTGATTCTCTCCCTGAACATAACTAGGGCCATTCAATGTGTCCCCTTCTGTTTTCTTGCAGATGGGGTACAGAGCAGCTCCAGGATTTCTGTATTCAGTAGCTAAAAGGCAAAGGGCTGCTTTTAGTTTAAAATATCAAATTCTGATTTTGCAGAAATAGCCCTTGGAGTCACCTGAGAGGAAGAGGGACCTTTAGAATAACTAATGGAAACGTTTTAAAACAAGTTCCTGCTGAGTCTGCAGCACCAAGCACTCACCTGGAGGCCTTGAGTAAGAGTGAAGTCCACTTTTATGGCTAAATTCAAGAGAAACTCAAGAAGAAAAACCAATTGATAACAACATTTACTATTTTTGCTTGTAGAGATGGAGAATCTCTTACACTTTGGCTAGTGTCAGGTTCTGCTTGCAGTGTCTGGAAGAAGCAGAGCAGCTTTTCTCCAGTTACATCAGTGAAAAGCCCAAGTTCTCCCCTGGAAAGTAGCACAGTCCTTTCTCTCAGTCATCCAAATTGTCCTGAAAACAAACCAGACCCTCCTGTGCGTGTGCTTTAGAGAAACAATCCAAATCAGGTTTAAAGGCAGGAAAAGAAGAATGCAGAGGGCAGGATGAGTGACCCAACACTCACTGCAGCCCTCTCCCTGATTTCATCCCTTCCCCAGGGAAAACACCAAGTGGGGTCTGTAAAACTGCTTTTTGTGGCCCATCAGTCTTTATCTTGATTATCTTGACTGAAGGGGCAAGCTGAGCTCCTGAGTTAAGGAATTAAACCCTGAGACAGAGAAGCAGAAGTTTGGTGCTGACTCCAGTAGGACTTTGTTTAGCAAAGCCATGCTCCTGGCCTGCACACAGCTATGGGCATGGTTTAGTTCCAAATTAAGTTATTTCTGTTAAGATCAGCTAAAATAAATATTTAGAAGTTATTGGAGTCTGCTGACCGGCTCAACAGATCTGGATAAAAAAAGCTCCAAGTCCCTTTTTCTAACAGAGCCCAATCTCAGTGTGGCCACAGCAGATTAAATGATGGACTGCCAAATTCTCAGCTCTTTTCCCCTGGAAATTGCATACTGCCAATGCTCCAGTGCAGCTCTCCCTGAGGACACAACACAGCTGTGGGAACTGGTAACAGGAGCCTTGCTACAGCTGAATGATGATCTGCCTTTGAGTTCACCTGCAGCTTCACCCTCTACAGTAATTTGGCATTTGAGACTGAGATTAATTATTGCCCAATTGCTCCTCAAAGCTCTGCTTCGAGGAAGGTCAGAGAGAAAAGCCCAGTTGGTCACAAAGGTAGGAGGTGGGCTGCAGAGCTGCCCTGATCCACAGCAGTGATCAGCCCACTCCATCCACAGTCCTGAGAGTTGAAGGAACAAGAAACTCCAGAAATCAGCCAAGAACAAATCACGTTTTTATTAGGAAAAGCAGAAGCTTGTTTAAGTGACAGGGTTTCAGTGAAGTGCACGGAAGGCAGAGTGCCATTTGAGGGTACAATCAAATCATTCAAATAAACAAAAAATCACATGAAATCGGGCAGAAGAGGGTTAAAAGAAGCTTGTGCTTCTCACGGAGTACCCTAAAGCCTGGTTAGATCAATCTCACCGTGTATCTCACCCTCCATCAAGGAGCCTGGNTAAACCACCCCCACCTGGCACGGGGTGGGCATCACCCAGGACAGGGGTGGGGTCATGTTGGACACCAGCCCAAACCCCCACCTCCCGATTCCTTCAGCACCATGTCCAGCCATCACTGCCAGGGGTACCCAGGGGGAGCACAGGGGGCAGCTCTGGAGCATTCACACCCCAAAGGGCTGTGCTTCACCAGGAAGGCTTCAAACCTGGAATGTGACTGGAAGAGTCCATAAAATAGCAGGGAAAATCAACAGTTCCTGTTCATGCTTTTAAAGTAGAATCCCAGAATGGCTGGGGTTGGAAGGGACCAAAAATCTCATCTCAATGAGCAGGGACACCTTCCACTATCCTCCAAGCCCTGTCCAGCCCAGTCTTGGACACTTTCCAGGAAGTTCTAGTCTGTTTTCCACATCAGCTGTAAAATATTTTGAAGGAATCCTTCAGGCAGATGCTGACACCCAAACAGGTGTTACTGCCCTGGACTGTGTGACTGCCAGAGAAAAACCATCCATGCCAAAAGATATGAGAATCACATCTTCCATATTTCCAAGACCTCATGTGTTGCACAAGGGCTTCAGACTCATTGAATCAAGTCTGATTCTCTCTCTGAACATAACTAGGGCCATTCAATGTGTCCCCTTCTGTGTTTTCTTGCAGATGGGGTACAGAGCAGCTCCAGGATTTCTGTATTCAGTAGCTAAAAGGCAAAGGGCTGCTTTTAGTTTAAAATATCAAATTCTGATTTTGCAGAAATAGCCCTTGGAGTCACCTGAGAGGAAGAGGGACCTTTAGAATAACTAATGGAAATGTTTTAAAACAAGTACCTGCAGAGTCTGCAGCACCAAGCACTAACCTGGAGGCCTTAAGTAAGAGTGAAGTCCACTTTTATGGCTAAATTCAAGAGAAACTCAAGAAGAAAAACCAATTGATAACAACATTTACTATTTTTGCTTGTAGAGATGGAGAATCTCTTACACTTTGGCTAGTGTCAGGTTCTGCTTGCAGTGTCTGGAAGAAGCAGAGCAGCTTTTCTCCAGTTACATCAGTGAAAAGCCCAAGTTCTCCCCTGGAAAGTAGCACAGTCCTTTCTCTCAGTCATCCAAATTGTCCTGAAAACAAACCAGACCCTCCTGTGCATGTGCTTTAGAGAAACAATCCAAATCAGGTTTAAAGGCAGGAAAAGAAGAATGCAGAAGGCAGGATGAGTGACCCAACACCCACTGCAGCCCTCTCCCTGATTTCATCCCTTCCCCAGGGAAAACACCAAGTGGGGTCTGTAAAACTGCTTTTTATGGCCCATCAGTCTTTATCTTGATTATCTTGACTGAAGGGGCAAGCTGAGCTCCTGAGTTAAGGAATTAAACCCTGAGACAGAGAAGCAGAAGTTTGGTGCTGACTCCAGTAGGACTTTGTTTAGCAAAGCCATGCTCCTGGCCTGCACACAGCTATGGGCATGGTTTAGTTCCAAATTAAGTTATTTCTGTTAAGATCAGCT
>VZTB01006366.1:0-36357 GCA_013397245.1 Thryothorus ludovicianus | reverse complement strand
GGGCGCTGCCCCGGGGGGAGGTTGGGCCAGCCGGGCTTTGGTTTCCCACCGACTCCGTTTTTACCGTGCCTAGCAAACGGGGCCTGGGGACGGGATCGTGATTTTCGCAGGGTCTTCCCCTTCCTGCGCTCCCGCGAGCCTCAGTATTGTTTTCTTCGGTACTGGGGTTTCTTTTCGCCCGGAGAAAAGGCGGCTCGGGAGTGACCTTATCAGTCTGCAACTCCCAGAAAGGAGGGTGTAGCCAGGTGGGGGTCGGGCTCCTCTCCCGGGTAACGAACGGCAGGACAAGAACACAGAGTGTGCAGCTGCGCCAGGGGAGGGTTAGGTTGGACAATAGGAGGAATTTCTTCACTGGAACGGACTGCCCGGGGAGGTGGTGGAGTCACCGACCCTGTAGGTGTTTGAGCAGCTGCACGTGGCACTGAGTGCTCTGGTCTGGGTGACAGGGTGGTGTTTGGTCACAAGGTTAGATTCGATGATCTCAGAGGTCCTTTCCAGCCTGATAGACTCTGTGATTCCTGTCGTGTCCTGGGATTTCTTTAGCCCTTAGAGGGCTGGATAAACAGCTGTGTGCCTCTTGAATGCATGCAGTAATCACACTGCACAGCCTTGCTCTGTGATGCCCTTAGGAGCAACAGTTACAGAGGTTCCCTTCCTCAGTGGTGGGCAGTGGGTGCTCAGAAAAACACTCATCATTCTGGTTTTTGTGCAGATGGAGGATCTTGTCCGTCGCAACCTGCTGCCCCTAATGAGTTCTCCCCTCCCTTTCCAGGTATGGCCTCACAGCTGCAGGTGTTCTCCCCTCCGTCAGTATCCTCGAGTGCCTTCTGCAGTGCCAAGAAACTGAAAGTGGAGCCGTCTGTCTGGGATGTTTCAGGACAGAGCAGTAGTGACAAGTATTATACCCACAGCAAAAACCTCCCAGCAGCTCAAGGGCAAGCCAGCTCCTCTCATCAGGTAGCCAATTTCAGCATCCCTGCCTACGACCAGAACCTCCTTCTCCCCGCTCCCTCCGTCGAGCACATCGTGGTGACCGCGGCCGACAGCACCGGCAGCAGCGCCACAGCGTCCTTCCAGAGCAGCCAGACCCTGACCCACAGGAGCAACGTTTCTTTGCTGGAACCATACCAAAAATGTGGATTAAAAAGGAAAAGTGAAGAGGTTGACAGCAACGGTAGTGTGCAGATCATTGAGGAACATCCACCTCTCATGCTGCAAAACAGACCTGCGGTGGGTGCTGCGGCCACGACCACCACGGTCACCACGAAAAGCAGCAGCTCCAGTGGGGAGGGCGATTATCAGCTGGTCCAGCATGAGATCCTGTGCTCTATGACCAACAGCTATGAGGTCTTGGAATTCCTGGGACGAGGGACGTTCGGGCAGGTGGCGAAATGTTGGAAACGTAGCACGAAGGAGATTGTAGCCATCAAAATCCTGAAGAACCACCCTTCGTACGCCCGGCAGGGCCAGATCGAGGTGAGCATCCTGTCTCGCCTGAGCAGTGAGAATGCTGATGAGTACAACTTCGTCCGCTCCTACGAGTGCTTTCAACACAAGAATCATACATGCCTTGTCTTTGAGATGCTGGAACAGAACTTATATGATTTCTTAAAGCAAAACAAGTTCAGTCCGTTGCCCCTGAAGTACATCCGGCCCATCCTGCAGCAAGTGGCTACTGCTTTGATGAAGCTGAAGAGCTTGGGTCTGATCCACGCTGATTTGAAGCCAGAGAACATCATGTTGGTGGATCCTGCACGCCAGCCCTACAGAGTGAAGGTGATAGACTTTGGGTCAGCCAGCCACGTGTCCAAGGCCGTGTGCTCCACGTACCTGCAGTCACGGTATTACAGGTAAGCACTGGCTCTGCTCACTGAACCAGGTCAGGCTGATCCTGCTGGGGGTTCCCTCTACAGACACTGAGCTCTTCTAACCCCAGCTCTGGGGCAGCAGGAAATCATCAGCTCTGCATGTTTCCTGGCGATTTCTTTTGAAAGTTGGATGCAAATAAATAGAACGTCTGAATTGCCAACCTGGCCTAATTTGCAGCCCAGCACCTTCCTTTCCCCCCAGATCAGTGCACTAAGTTGATTTTACCCTGTCCACTGGCTTGTGACACTGTATGAAGTGGCAAACTGGAGAAGCAGCGTGGGAGTGTTAAGTAGTGCATTTGGGGATGTCTGCCATGATCTGAAAGTAGTCCATTAACCTTGGGCATTTAGAAGGGAGAGAAGTCAAAGGGATGCCAGTTTCTATTTGCCTTTGTTTCTTCTGATTCTTCATCTTTGTCTGAGCCCTCTTCAGGAACACGACTGCCTGTGTCAACCCTGGCTAAGTGATGTTTTCATGAGACCTGCAGCTTTAGAGCAGTGATGAGAAAGATCTCTGCTTCCCTTAGCAGTATGTAGAGATATCTTCTACCCTACTCCTGCCCAAGAATTAAAAATAAATTATGGGCAGAAACATTGAAACTCAGAGCCAGTGTGTAAAGCAAACTATGCTGTTTCTTTCAATTATTCCTCCAGCCTGGCTCTTTTAAGTGTGTATTTGAATTTAAGTAGCAGCAGATCTCAGTAAATGGATGCAGAAAGAACTTCTGGCTTCAAAGGGCCGTGGAGAGTCTGTGCTGTGTTGTCAGGGTTGCTTTGGGTGGAATGTGAGCTCGCTTGACGCAAAACTCACAACTAGTATCTAGTCCTTCCAGCTGGGACCAGACAGGACTGAGACACTCCACCCCACCCTGTGTGTCTGCCCTGTTTGATGTCTTCCCTGGCTGCTCACTTCAGTTTTAAAGCCTGGCTTATTGTAGGTTTGCTCTGTTCATCCCTCATGCTCCCTATGTGCTTGCTCCCTTTGTTTTTGTGTTGTTTTTCTTTTTAACTCTAGCACCCAGTACCAGCTTTCCATGACATTCCTTTCATGTGATACAGACTTTTCTTAATCCATTGCTCATGATCCTTGCTCAGCTTGTTGGCACCAATCTTTCCAATTCTAAACTATTGATTGGTATGGGTTTTTTTGTAGTGCAGTTGTCTCCTGTGCCCCAGAGCTCTGTAAAAATGCTCCCTCTCTAAAATACATCCTCAGTGTTGTTGTTATTGCATGGGAAGAGGTGACCACTGGTCAGGAATCTGCTCTATCTGACTTGCCACACCTGTCAGCAAAGCAGTTTGGGGAGGCCCGTGGTGCTCTCCAGTTTCTGGTATCTCAGAAAACAGATTTAGCTGAGGAAAAGCAGGGAGGGGTGATAAGAATCTTCCAGGGGCTGCATGGAGGGAAATTCCTGCTCCATCTGTGTGTGGGGCACTGGACTCCCAGCCCCTTCCAGCTCCCTGGAGTGAACTGACTCTGCCAGAAAGGCAAATAACCTGGGGGTAGATGGCGTTGGACTGTCTGCTTGGCTGGAGTGAAGAATGCTGTGATATGGAAATCTAGTATTTAGTGATATGTAATTAGTCTGATGGTGGTGATTACTAAAATCTATAATGTAGGAATTTACAGAGATGGTGCAGATACCAGCTTGTTGTGAGAGAACTGGATTGCTATACCCATATTCACATTAAATTAGTGTTCAGATGAGTTCCAAGTTGGATTTTTTGTTTTCAATGCTGTATTTAATGAAAGAGCATAGACCAATTCTTCATATTGTTCTCTATCAGCCATTAAAAATAAACTTCTCTGTGCTCACTTTTTAGCTTTCAGTCCTTGTTACTGACACTTAGGTAACCTCTGCTCTAAACCAGCCACACTCCGGTGCTGTCAGATGGATTTTTTTGATTTATGTATCCTTGAGGAAAAAAAATCTTCCTTTATTAATTCCTGTCTGTGCTGCTGGAGGTCATCCTGTCCACCAGCCCAGCCTGCTCAGGGGCTGGCTGTCCTGGCAGTGCCACCTTGCCCCATGTACAGCTCCAGCAGCACTGTCCCCTTGGGATGTCACACGGGGTTTGTCAGGGATGAGGCAGGATCCCTTTCCCACAGACACTGCTGCTGCCTCTGCTGCCTCACCCCACTCAGGAGGGGCAATTCTGCTGCTCACACTTTAAAGAGTGAGTAAAGTGCCCATGGAGGATTCTTTGGCGCTGGAGCCCATCAAGAGTAGGAGTAGATCAGCTCTCTGCAGTGGGCAGTTTCTGTGGCAGTTCTAAGATATTTTTGCAGTAATTCCTCACCTGAAAACGAGACTACCATCCTCAGGTGAGGTTGCTTTTGTTCTTGGGGAGGATGAGCAATGGAAGGAAGCAGTGTGCAGGAATGAAAACTCCCTGGAACACTGATCTCTGCTGTACAGAGTGGGGTTTCTCATGTCCTGTGTCATATGTGAGTGCAGCCATTGGGGAGTTTCACTCAGCTCCCTGCCTGCTGCTGCTGCCTGTGGGCCAGTGTGGAGCACAGAGTGGAGCACAGACTGTAGGATTGGGCAATTTGGGCCATGAGAAGGTGGCCCTGAGCACTGGGGGAGCTGCAGAGTGCAGGAGTATCCATTTCTCACCTCTGCCTTGGGCTCCATGACCTACTTCTGTGCCAGCCTTGCTGGCCTGGGGAGCAGCAGCGCCTGCTGCCAGGTCTGACTCTGCTCATGCAGCTCTGTGCTGCTCCCTGCATTGCTGCCCTTGCACAGGCTCTGTGTTCCCACCCTGGAACATCCCAGCATGGGAGTCCTGCAGTTTTCTGGGGCTGCTGTGAGTCCTTTCTCCTCTGAGAGTGTCTGAGTGTATTTGTCAGCTTTGGGAGGCAGTGCTTGGCAAGCATCTGTGCAAAGAGTGTTGTTGATTTTGTTTCAAAGAGCTTAAGATGGTAAAATCACTTTAATCTCTGGCAGAGCAGCTATGGAAGTGACCTCTGCCTGCTGTCCTGGTTCAGCTCATAAGGCTGCTAATTGCAGTGGTGTAAAGGGAGATGAGAGAAATTCTGATTTCCCAGCACTGTCCTGCAATCACAGTGAAATCAGGTGGCTCATGAAAAGTTCATTTATTTAATTGCAGGGAATAAAATACAAGACTTCAACTTGCTGTCTTCATGGTATTGAGATTTAGGAATAGATGAGTTTATTCCATCCTGGAGTTAAAGAACAACAAACTGCCACAAATCTCTATTTCCATTGGAATTGGGTTTTTTTTTAACACACTAGAGAAGGATTAGCATGCTCAGCATATTCTACAAGCCATCTATATTTTAAATGCAGCGTTCCTTATATGACAGGTCTGGGTCCTTTCTGAATTGGAAATTCCTGCATCAGGATAATCAAGAGGAGCAGTACAGTTTGCTGATGATGTCTCATAAAGTAATGGCAAGAGGGACTCCTGTGTAAATGTATAAATGTATAAATTGTATTTTTTCTACTTGTGAACAAAGAGATTCCTCTGGTTTGCACCTCTTAGCTTGGAGAAAGTTGTATCCATTCTAGCATAGTTCCTTAAAATATAAAAGTTGGCAGGACAATCAGCATTCAAATATCAGCTACTGCTCGTATTTGCATAATCATTTTATATTTTCACATGTGAAAAACCTTTCCAAAGCCAACAACTGCCAGGAACAGCCAAGCAAGAAGGAAGAAACAGATCAGTGTTGAGTAGAGAGTGTCATTATGTGTTAGCTTCAGCAATCTTATTATTCTGATTACTGAAGGTGTATCATGGCTCTGGTTTTGGGGGCTCAGACATAATAAAATCTGGATGATAAAGAATAAATGTGATCTCACTGCAACAGGCAGCTGGTTCAGCTGTTTATCTGTTTTATAGAATCTCAGTCTGGTTTGGGTTAGAAGGGAGCTTAAAGCTCCTCTCATCCCACCCCTGCTGTGGGCAGAGACCCCTTCCAGTGCCCCAGGTTGCTCCAAGCTCCATCCACCCTGGCCTTTTCTGATCTTGTGCTTTCTCAGGTGCTCTGTGCCTGAGCAGCTGGGCTGGGTGCCTTTGTTTTGGAGACACCTGTGTGGACACCTAAAACAAAAGGTACCTGTGTCACCACAGCACAGAGGGTGATTAATTGGGGAGTCACTTCTTGCCGTGGACAAACGGTTGGGAGGTTGAGGAGGGTGAGTGTCAGATTTACTGACACCTGTGCATTGTGCAAGCCCTGGTTTTTAGAGTTCTGTAGAGGGCTCAGAGCTGGTTTCAGAGCCTTTTTTAACAGCTGAAGTATCCACAGTGTAACTGCAGAAATGCCACACAAGCCCTGGGGCACGACCAGGAAATGGATAGCCTGGAGTTGAGGGCTTTTCTGTCTTCCTTTGCTCTCCTGTTAGTTATGCATGATGAAGGTCAAGGCTTTCATATTTCCTGTATTTTCCAGAGTAAATTCCCACCCAGCTCACGTGGGGTTTGCAGCACCTGGGGTTTTGTGCTCTATGCAAATGTGGGACCAGAATTTCTCCTGCCGGAACAGCCTCAGTTTGTCTCAGGGCTCTGTGTAGGTGAAGAGCTATACTAAAACATCCTTCTGTGTTATGAGTCAGCTCCAGACACAAATCTCCCTGAAATTCCAGCCTGTTACAGAAGCAAACCCTGCTTGGAGTGTGAGGGTTTTTTATCACCTCCCTGTAAAGGCTGGACCAGACAGGTACATTTTGCATTAGGTGTGGTTGAGTGCACAGAAACCTGAAACACAACCTCCAGCTGGGCTCTCTGTATCCATTTTGAACTCGAAACTCTCTGAGCAAACCCTGCACGAAAACCTGCTGATAGAAACCCAGCAGCTCTCTGAGGAGCTCCTTTTCCTGGCTCTGCAGGTGCTTTTCTTCCCCACATGAAGCAGGCAAGCCTCCTGCAGCTGGTTACCTGGGGTCTCAGGACCTTCTCCTAGAACAGTCTCTGTTTGCCAGAGCTTTTCTTCCCAATTCTGTTAGGAGAGGCTGGACTAGATGATCTTGGAGGTCTCTCCATAATTCTTTGATGCTGTGTGCTGGCTCAGGGACACCTCACATGCTGTTGTGTAGTTAAACTGATTACCCAAGGAGTATCTTTATGTGATTGTGATATAAAGGCCTTCTAGGAGCTGAGGGGCACTGTGGCAATAACAGAATCCACCTAAGTGACAAAAAGGTTGAGATCCACTAGGCCACCCAAGGAAACAACTTCTGCTTTAAAGTGAATAATTTATATTCAAACAGGTTTCCTTGTGCATGGAGGGGCTTCACCCAGAGTGGTTTACAGGGAAGAAATGCAACTTTCAGAGTACAAAATTTGACTTTGGCCTTTTCTTTCCTTTTCCCTTCCCAGAGCTCCTGAGATCATCCTGGGTTTGCCGTTCTGTGAAGCCATTGACATGTGGTCACTGGGCTGTGTCATAGCTGAGCTGTTTCTGGGCTGGCCTCTGTATCCAGGAGCATCTGAGTACGACCAGGTGAGAGCACGTGGGGGCTGTGGGATCTTCATGTGAAACCAGGATTTTCTGTGCTCAAACCCTCCTGAGCCCCCGTGTCCTGCATCAGCTTTCATCAATGCACATTGCTGCTGTCTGAGCTCATTTTCTCTCTGTGATATTCCCATTGTCTCTGGGCAGGGAGCTCTGAGTTCTGTGTGTTTTCACTCGAGCTGAGTGCATCCTGTCCAAAAAAAAGGGGCCAATTTGCAGTTAACCCCTGATTTCCAAACCCAAAAGCTGTCGAAACACCTTCCTGCCGAAGCAGAAGTGAGCTGTGTGTGTCCTGTGTGAAACACCCTCTGTAATTTCACCATGAGGGCAGTTTTTCCATGTGGGGATAGAGCAAGCCTATCATTCCTGCCCTGTTAATACCTACAGCAGCCCTCAGTTTTTATGCAAAGTGTGAGCCTCTAGCTGTCTTTGGAATCCAAGGGCAAGACTCTGAGAGGCATCTTGAACTAATTAGTCCTTTCTGTGGATACTTGGCATTATTACCTGGCCTAGTCAGTGCCTATAAAAGGACAAAAAGTCTATGAGAGGGGTTTTTTTTTCAGAGTAGCTTTTCCACTGGGGTTTTTGTGGTGGGATCTTGTTACAGTGCTTGGTATAGTTTTCCTTATGTGATAAAATACATGAAAACTTAGTAAGTTTGAAAACTTTGTCTTGTGTCTTCCCAGCACTGTAAATTTCCAAAGGAAGCACAGTGGTACCTCAATGAGCAGAATGAGTTAGAAGTAGCTGAGGCAGGGCCTGGTGGTTTCCTTGTGCACAGAGTTTTGTGTAATTCTGAGAACCTTATCTGCTCGTGTAGGTGGCAGGGGAGGAGCTGCTTTTTCCATTGCTTAATGAGAGGATTTTGCAGCCCTCTGTGAGGCAGCATGAGGTGTGACTTCATGGGGTTCATTTTGATGTCTGAGTTTCCCTTGAAGACTGGGGGTGACTTGGCTTTCATGTTTTCTGAGATTCTGCAGCAGCAAATGAAAGTTGAGGTGGAACTTGTGAGAGGACCTCTCCAGGAATGAGTTCATGGGCTGGGATGGGATTTACAGCTATTTTTTTTAAACACCCTTTGGCTGTAAAGCAAAAGTTATGCCCTGTAAAAATAGAACTGCTACCTGAACTATTGTGTAGATACAGGAAATATTCACATGCAGGCACTTGGATCCACCTTGGCTTAATTGAAAAGTGAGCCCATAAATTCATGTGATCACAAGCTGTGACAGTGCCCTGTTCTGGCACAGTGGCATCACAGGAGTTTGGCAAAGAAGAAATGAGACATGCTGAAAGGTCTGTAATTGATGGTTTGATCAAGGCACAATTACCTTAACACTGTGGAGTTTTTCATAAATATGCTATTTTCTTTCCTTTTGAGCACACCTTTTTATCTAACTCTTTGCCAGTGTCTTACCAATACCTTCACAAGGATTCAGGTGCATTTTGCAAAATTCTGAGCCATATTTTTTAACATGTAAAAATAAGTCTGCTAAGAGTGTTTGAGGATATTTGGTCTTTTTTTCTTGGTCAGTGAGAGCTTTGCCATGACATTATTCTGAAATTGTGTGCCTAGCATATTGTGTAGGCAGGCACAGCAATGTTGCTTGGATAATTGTGCCTTTAATTACATACAATTAAATACATACATGATAAATTCTGTGTTATTTTTCCCTCAAAATACTTATTTCTTATGCTGTTTAATATCTTAAAAGCATAGAGTTGCTTACATATACATTAGCAAAGAATATTTTCATAAAATAAGAAAGATGCATTTAAAACCTAAAATTTCTACATGATAGCAAAAGTGGCTTTATAAATACTTGAGATAGTCCCTTTAATTTTGCAGTTTTGCCTATCTGGGCAGTCTTTCTTTACAGGTGGTTTAGCTGTGAACAAACCTGGCTGTTAAATGCCCCATTAGCTGTGGGTTCTTCGTGGTGGGAGTCCTCACTCTTGTAATTTTCTTTCCCAGATTCGTTACATTTCACAAACTCAAGGCCTTCCAGCGGAGTATCTTCTCAGTGCAGGAACGAAAACAAGCAGGTTTTTTAACAGAGATCCAAATTTGGGATACCCTCTGTGGAGGCTCAAGGTTGGTTTGTCTCTTCCATCTCCAATTCTCTTTTGTTCACGGAGCACTTGATAGAAATTCCCACCCAGTTTTGGCGTGCTGGGAAAACATTGTGAGTGGGGATTGGCTTTGAAACGTGGCTGATTTTGGGGTCTGTGGCTGCAGGGGCTGTGCAGAGCTGCTGCTGCTGCTCTGACAAAAGCAGCAGTGCATGATAGCACCAGCAAAGAGTGGGTGTTCCATCATTGAGATAATGGCTGCTTATTATGGGCTGCTCATTTGCAGGGAAGTGTGTCATCTTGTTGTCATCTCCTGACAATCCAACCAGTAAAATATGGAGTATTTCATGATGGGTTTGTTGGTTTAACAGGAATCTGGTTATGGGTTGGCAGAGGACAGGAAAGAATGGGATTTAGGCCTGATTTGCCTTAAAAGCTGAGCAGCAAAAAGAAGGGAACTTTGCCTTTCTTTTTTGTAAAAGAGGGATTTAAAATATTTATAGCCTCTTCCTAAATCAGAAACCTTCAGTTCTTTTGGCTGATGCACTACCCAAGGAAGGCTTGAAATGAAGTCATCCTGTTGGTAATTCAGCTTTGCAATGAATGATCTTTCCAGCTGAGGGAATGGGATCCCAGGGCTCTTTGGGTTTGACCTGCTGGTGTGTGGTGTGTGTGAAAGCAGCAAATGATCATCTGCCTCAGCAATTTCTTGCTGCTTTTTCCTTATCAGCATGCAATATCTGATTTTATACTAATGTTTTCTTTTATAGACCCCAGAAGAACATGAGTTGGAAACAGGAATAAAATCAAAAGAAGCTCGGAAATATATATTCAACTGTTTGGATGATATGGCGCAGGTGTGTGGGGGTCTTGGGGCACAGATAACTTATTCATTTTTCACATTTTATTTAGTAACTTTAATTTTTTGCTTGATGTCTAAAAATGAGGCTCCTGTGCTGGAGCAGCCAGTCCTCTTCCACTGGCAGTTCAGAGCACTGATGGAGGTTTACCATGGTGCCAATTTGCATCAGAAGTCAGTGGATTAAAAATAGTCAAAATGTTAATTATGAACCTGTTTGAAGTGTTTTTTGTTTTCTTATGCCTCAGTGTGTTAGACAGGATTGTGCCCAGCCTGTTCCCAGTATAGCAGAGCAGCAGGAGAGCTGAGCCCTTCAAATTTGTAGGATTAAATCTCTTACTAGACTTTAGAAATAGTGACAAGAACTATTGACAAGTCACAGATCATTCTTATTTTTATTCTCTCTTTGAGGCAAAATGAAGGAATATCTGAGTGGTTTTAATGTCATGAGGCCTTCAATCTTAAATATCAGTTTTTATTGCTTTTGTAGCTGTTACCATCAGGTTACCTCTGTGCAGAGAAGGTGGAATCATTCTGGCTTGCCAGCCCTTACAGATCCCCCCAAAAAATGAAGGCCATTTTGCTAGAGATTGAAGAATAAAGCCTGATTGATCCCTTTGAATAGACCCAACTCCTTGTTCAGAAGAGAATTCCACGTGCAAGTCTGACTTCCTCTCCTAGAATGAGCAAGGGAAAGGCAGTGTGACCTGAAATTAGTCTGGCCAAGAGACAGAAATGCTTCATAAATATTTCTGTGTGATGTGAAGTTATTGAATCGTTAGGCAGCAATTAATTTGGTGCTTGTGTGAACTGCTCCTGTTTGATTTTCCAGGTGAATATGTCTACAGACTTAGAAGGGACTGACATGTTGGCAGAGAAGGCTGACCGAAGGGAATACATTGATTTGTTGAAGAAAATGTTGACCATTGATGCAGATAAGAGAATTACTCCACTGAAGACTTTGAACCATTCGTTTGTTACAATGGCACATCTGCTGGACTTCCCCCACAGTAACCAGTAAGCTCCCTTGGATGGGTTGTTTTGTTTCAGGATTTGCTGGGATCACAGCAGCACTTCCCAGCTTTCTGTCAGTGCTGTTTTCTGCAGTTCCTGGCTTATCTGAAAATAGCAATGGCATGTGTAAGGAATGGAATGTTCATAAGCTTCCTTTTCATGTTTTAGGACATTCTTTGTTGGTTTAAAAGAGCCTAAACCTAAAGCACGTGCATAAAGTTGGGAATCTGTCACATCTGTGTCCTGTTTTCACAAATCTGATGTTTTCCTTCTGTCATTCTGTTCCAGTGTGAAATCTTGCTTTCAGAACATGGAGATCTGCAAGAGAAGAGTGAACATGTATGATACAGTGAATCAGATCAAGAGCCCTTTCACCACTCACGTTGCTCCTAACACAAGCACAAACCTGACAATGAGCTTTAACAACCAGCTCAACACAGTACACAACCAGGTATGGCATCTTTCACCTGTTTTATCCTAATCAAAGACATGAAGTAGGCTGCTTTGGTGCCTTCAGGCCAAAATTTAAACTACTCTCCAAAACTCATAGTCTTGTCTCAAAGTCTAATTTTCCAAAGCTCAGGCCAAGGAGCCTCTTTACTTCATGTGTTGAAAATTTGTTAGTTCAGCAACACAAGTAAATTGGGTGCAATTCATGTTTTTTGTTCTGTGTTGTCTTAAGCCTTTCACCTCAAACATTTTCCAGGTGCTTTCCTCCTAGTTTAATATTGATGGTTCCTGCTGTTTATTTCATAACAAAGAGAGATAAGATTACAAGAGATAAGTGATTTTTTTGTTTATTTTTCTAGGCCAGTGTGTTGGCTTCCAATTCCACTGCTGCTGCTACTCTTTCCCTGGCCAACTCGGACGTCTCCCTGCTCAACTACCAGTCTGCCCTGTACCCATCCTCTGCAGCCCCAGTGGCAGGAGTGGCTCAGCAGAGCGTTTCCTTGCAGCCTGGAACCACCCAGATCTGCACACAGACAGATCCCTTCCAGCAAACCTTCATTGTTTGTCCCCCTGCTTTTCAAAGTAAGCTGAGAACCCTTGGTGTGATGCTGTGGTTTCAGTCAGTTAAGGCAGGAGTTGTGATCTGCACTGAGCTGAGGAAACTCTGGCTTGAGCAGAGCTCTCTGTGGGTGTCACACAGGGCTCTTGCATCAGATGGAAGTGCAGAACCAGGTCAGACATGTGCAGGCAGCTTGATTCCCTTCCAGGTCGTGCTGGAACAGGTGACAGGATCTTGCCTGCCTGGGTTGCAGGCTCCAGCTGGTTGCTCGACCAGTTTTTCCCCTCAAACTGAACACAGCAGCATTCCACAGAAAGCAGGGAGCAGAGGAGCCAGACTTGCCTGAAAATCAGTGTGTTTTGCTGGGTTTGTTATCTCAAAAGCAAATATCTGGCGTTTGAGCCTCAGTTCACAACCCTGATGCAGGTTTGTGCTACCAGCAGATTGTCACAGGTCATGGGTCAGTGAGCTTAGCACAGGCAGCTCTCTTCATGCCTCTATTCATCCTCAAGGGTCTGTAGTTATGCAGATGCCTGGATTGTTTTAGTCTGGAGGATTATTTGTGATATGGGAACTGATGGTGTAAGGCTTGAACTTTAAACTAGTCTCAGGAAGGTTGGAATTGGGAGCCTGTGTTGCTGTTTCTGTAAACCAGACTCCACAGAGCCAGGCTGGTCCTGCAGGATCCCAGGATGCAGCAGTATTTACTTCAGCTGGAGTTTCACTGAGATTTTGTCAGAGCTTTCCTATCCCTTAATCTGAGCCTATCCTCTGCCCATACTGAGTAGGAATTTGATTTTTGGAAACAAAGAATAATAAAGCAGCTTAGTGATGTGTCTTGTCCTCCACAGCTGGACTTCAGGCAACTACAAAGCATTCTGGGTTCCCAGTCAGGATGGAAAATGCTGTCCCAATTGTGCCACAAGCACCTGCAGCACAGCCACTGCAGATCCAGTCTGGAGTTCTCACACAGGTAAAGAAACCACCCCAAAGCCCTCACAGGCTCAGCTGCCATTCCAGCATCCAGGAGAACCTGCCTGAGTGCAGTGAACACTGAAAGGTTAAATGCAGGTCACTTCTCAGACAGTATTTTCTTGTTTGTTTTGTTCTTCTGGAATATTTAAAGTCTGAGTTATTTTATGTCGTGTGCCTCCCTGGTTTTAGGAGTTTGATTTAATAATGGGAATAAATATGTGGTTTTCAGCTGCTAAAAACAGGCTGTGTTTTTCAGGCATGGACACTGCCTTACAGGCAGTGCTGGTCATTTTTGCCTACCCTTTAAAAACGTGGCAGGAGAAATCATTGCTGTGAGAAGTGAGATCCCAGTAAACAGAGGTGACAATACAGGTTACTCATGCTGAAATTTTGTCTTTAAATAAACAAAATTATTTCTGAATCCTTCTCAGCTAGTTATATTCTTAGTGTGAATTAATGTGTAGCAATGACATATCTATTCCTGCAGTTTGCAGTTTAAGCAACATGCAGTACCAAAATTCACAAATCATTCTAAAAACGCTGTTTTAAATATTAGTAATGTGTCATAAATTAAAACCATTTTAATTTCAAAAAAGTAATGCTTTAATATACAATAAGTGCCTGGTGATTCACACGTTTTATTCACTGCAAATTTGTAGTTGCCTTCATAATTAAGTGCATTTTTATTTATTTGCATAGTTTTAGTTTCTGCTGGCATTAACATGTCCTCTGTTAGTTTTACTCTTCAGGCAGTATATTGCACTTACTGACCTTCTTGTAGAGGAGTAATTTTTAGTTTGTTCAGCCCAAATATTTAGGTGGCATTCTGTGATTGCTGGTTTCTTTAGCATTAATGATACAGTAACAGTATCCAGAAAGCAGAATCCACTTGAAGGCCCACCTGAATCCAAGAGTGCAAATTGTACACCAAGAATCTAATTTTAATTAGATGTTTGATGGACTAATGCATGTTTGGGTGGTTTCATCACAGATAACTTTGCTGTTTCCTGACACCAAAGACCTGCTGTGCCTTCCATGAAATCCCATAGTTTACTTTTTCTCAAGAGTTCTGTGTGTGGATTTGAAGGTCTGACAGCAAGTGCAGGGAGCTGCCCAGGGTGCAGTCTGTGCCATGGCTAGTGCAGCGTGGCTGTCACTTGCCCTCTGGGACCCAGCAGCTGAACTCACTTTGACTTTTGAACTGTGTCATCAGAGAGAGATCCCATCCCCAAATTTTTCCCCCAGCTCGTTTTGACTTTTGAACCGTGTCATCGGCGAGGCCCTATCCCCAGATTTTCCCCCAGCTTGTTTTGACCTTTGAACTGTGTGACTGGACTGGAGGTTCCCAGTTCCTCGTGCTCCCCTCAGGGCTGTGCAGGTGCCTGTGGAGGAGCTGCAGGGTCTGGGTGCTGGTGTTGGTGCTGGTGCTGGTGCATCCCTCCCCTCCCGCGCCGCAGAGCGCCGGCGCCGTGCATCCCTCGCCCGGCGCACCGACCTGCACGTACCTGCCTCAGCTCGTGTGTTTCACTCACTGCCTGATCTACATTTCAGGGAAGCTGTACACCACTAATGGTAGCAACTCTTCATCCTCAAGTAGCCACCATCACGCCGCAGTATGCGGTGCCCTTTACCCTGAACTGCGCAGCCGGCCGGCCGGCGCTGGTCGAACAGACGGCTGCAGTACTGGTAATTGCCTCCCTTGATTGTGTTCACTAACTGAGTTTTTGTTTTAACTTAGACTTGCAGAGGGCATGGAAGCATGTGCCATCTTGTGGCTGTGTTCTTGCTACATCTTAATGTCTTGTTGTTTTCCTCCCCAACATTGCTGAAGCACTGTCTGACTCTGACGTTTAGTGTGGCTCTGTAAAGAATCCAGATCATTGACTATTACCTTTGCTAGCCTAGTATTGAAAGCTCTTCTAAACTAGACCCTAGAAGAGTTGTAATCGTTCTTGTTCTTTGCTTACTCTCCTATCTTTGCCTTTTGATTGTGGAATACAAAGGAATCAGTCTTTAGCTTGACTCTGCTACAGGTACCTGGATGGCCAGAATTTGACCTACTTGGCAAGTTAGCTCCATATTTTGTTTGCAACATGTGTAAAACTGCCTTGTATGGAGAAATGTTTCAGATCATTAAGCACAGGCTAAAATTCCTAATGACAGCAAATCCTTTAATGTATTGCTCTAGCAGTTGATTTCTCTTAACCTCTGTTGAACATTGACAATAATTTTCTGGCCTTTTGTTATTTATAGCCAATCACATGTAGCTTGCTTCATCCAGATAAAGATTCTGTTCCTCACAGATACTTTCAGTTGATATGTATTCCTTGGTTGAAATTAAAGGTGAGCTCTAGTATCCAAAATGGCAATAGCTAGCTTTTAGGTCATTTGGAACAATTTTAAAAAAGGATGGGGGAAGGGAATGAACACACCTTTAAGAAGTGTATGTTTGCAAAATTGTCCTCTTCTGTATTCTGGCACCTGCATCAGAACAACTTTGCAAGTGCCACAAAGAAGTCATTGTAAAACTCCAGAATCAGATCAGTGAAGCTTATGAAAACATTGCAGTGCACTGAAGTGCTGGTATCCTCACATGTCCTTCAAAGCACATTCCATTGTGTGAACCATGTTGTTTCTTGTGGCTTTCCAGTGGTAGTTTGAATGTCATTTTCTTCCGAGAGGGAGGCCTCTGCTGAAGTGGAATTTGCTCAAGTCATACCTGTCCTGAAATTTTAAACCCACTCATTTGAGTTCTTGTGAACCAAGTGAGCTGCTCCCTGGTTCTGGGGATGGGAGGGCAGGAGAGTGAGGTTCTCCTGGTCCCAGCTCTGAGCTAAACAGACCCAGGGGTGCTTCTTCTTTCCTCCTGTTCAATTTTGATTGCTGAAAGGCTGCAATCTGGGCTCCAAAAACAGCAAGGGGTGACTGTAGCAGAGCTTGGGACACAAGTGAGTTGTCAGTGACGTTTTCCAAAGTGTATTTGGGCTTTAATTCAACAGGCAAATTCTGTTCTGCTGCGTGTGTGCAGTGGACCTGAGGTTCAGCTCCCCTGCACAGCAGTGGAGATCAGAGTCTCCAGACTCTGAGCCTGCATTCTGAGTTTCTCTGGAGGACCTGACTAGTTCTGTTTGGATTCTGGGAGCCTTTGGCGTGAATTTGCTCACCTTTAGTGCTTCCAACACTTCTCCCTTGCTGCTTCCCCTGAGTTTGCATTAGCCATTTGCTAAGCTTTGCATATTTTTGTCCTTCCTCTGTCAAAACAGTTCGTCGCTTGGAAGGCCCGATTTCTGCCTCTCATTGGGAATTTATATCTTGCTGTATTAAACTCTCTGCTTTGTCTTGTGCAGGTGTTGGCTTTTGGAAAGACGCATGGTGTGACTTTTAACATATTTCTCTTTTTATTTTTTATTTTTTCAATGTTATTGTTGTTATTATTATTATTCCGCTTATGTTGGCAGAGGTTTTAGCAGCTCTCTGCTTTGAAGGCTTCTTGTTTGGAACTGGTATTTGTACTCAGTGGGTCTGTTACTTGCAGAAATATTGAATTTGAAAGAGCAGATTTTGCAGTTTAAGCTGCTGGAGAAAAAGCCATATATTATCAAAATCATGGAAATGTTACGCTGTCAAATTTATTTGGTCAGGAACATTGATAATATTAATGAATCTGCCCTCATGTAACTAAATTATCTCTCAGTGTGGCTTTTCTTAAATGCTTCAGTCGAGGTGGGTGAATTTCCACAATAGTGACACCACCTCAGCTCTCTCAGTGTGATCCCTGCAAGGCAGAAGAGCAGAAAGGACCAAATTGGTTTCATATTTTGGGACTTTTCAGCAGAGCAGTGGTGTAAGTTTACATTCAAAAACGGTCCCAAGCAGTGCTGCTGCACCTGGCAGTGCAATACCTGGCTGCATGTGCAGCACAGTATGAACACTGTTTTCTCCAGGTGACAGCAGTGATAAAAAAGATGAGCAAAGTGTTGGGGAAACTCATTCCTCTGGTTTTCCTGTCCTTGGGAAAACGTGCAAGGATGAGCTGTATCTCTGCAAGCTAACAATCCACCCTGGTGCACTTTTTGCTTGGACAAACTCTGCCTGCCCCTGCAGGAACTGAAGCCTAGTGAGCCTCGTGTCTGTGTTTGTTGTTTTGCAGCAGGCCTGGCCGGGGGGAACCCAGCAGATCCTGCTCCCTTCCACCTGGCAGCAGCTCCCAGGGGTTGCTTTGCACAACTCTGTCCAGCCAGCGGCCGTGATCCCAGAGACCATCAGCAGCAGCCAGCAGCTGGCTGACTGGAGGTAGGGATTGCAGGGCTCCAGCTCCCTGCCAAGTGGGAATAAATCCATCACAGTGCCCACAATGTCCCCCTTCCCCTCAGGGGCTCCCTGCAGCTCGTGGTTCCTGCAGTGTAGTCATGGGATTTGGGTCTCTTGTTTTTTTTTCTCTGCTCCAGGAATGCACATTCCCATGGAAATCAGTACAGCACTCTCATGCAACAGCCATCTCTGCTGACCAACCACGTGACATTGGCCACAGCACAGCCTCTGAACGTTGGGGTTGCTCATGTTGTGAGGCAGCAGCAGAGCAGCAATGTGCCAGCAAAGAAGAACAAGCAGCCAGCCCCGAGCACAGCCAAGTAAGGATTCCATTGCTTCCTTTCCCAGTCCTAGAAAAGCCACGAGTTTGTTTGTGGAGCTTGCCTTTATGTGAAAAATGCATCTTCTGATCACAGAGGCATTGAGGGTATAACTTTATTGTGCTACAGTTGCATTTAAAAATGTTTTGGAAAAAGCCTTTGTGCTGTAATCACTCATTTAAATTATATTAATTTCAGTGCAAGGACATGGTTGACCAAGTGCTTTGCTGTCCTGATCAGAGGGGTTTTGCACTCTCAGGGTGTTGGTGCCATAGCAATGCAAGTGACAGATTTGTTGAACTTGGGATGGCAGTTTCTGGCAGTGGTCAGGTGGATCAGTCCCATTCAGGGCATCCCTGGGTGCCTTTGGCTGTGTCTGTGACACTTTGCTGTTTGAGTGTCTGCACTGGGGTTCTCTTTATGTACACATGTTTATGCTTGTATGTTCCTAATGCTGTTTGTCCGAGCCTCTGGCCTGGAAGTGAATCCTGCTGTGCTTTTCCTGCAGACCCAGCTCATCTCTAGAGCCTGTGCCCACCCAAGTGTACTCTCTGATTGGGAGCAGCCCCCTGCGCTCCACCTCCTCCTCCTCCAACGTGCTCGTCCCCGTGCAGGAGCAGCACCAGCCCATTGTCATCCCTGACACTCCAAGCCCCCCTGTCAGTGTCATCACCATCCGCAGCGACACTGACGAGGAGGAGGACAGCAAATACAAACCTGCCAGGTGGGGATGTTCATTTGGCCTGTCCTGGGCTGTGCTGGGCTCAGCTCACACATCAGGGAGAGAGGGCAGCATGTGAGCCCTGGGCAGGCTCAGAGGAGCTGCATAAGACAGAAAATTCCCCATCACATGTCGTTGTGCCTGTAGTTAATCCCAGTTTTATCTGACAAGGAGGGAGGGTGTGAGATCCCAGAGGGGGATCTGTAATCTGGGCAAGGCTGGAATGTTTCCCATTTGCATTTTGTCTGTTTTTCCCCTGCAGTTTGGGTATGAAGCAGAGATCCAACGTCATCAGCTACGTCACTGTTAACGACTCCCCCGACTCGGACTCGTCCCTGAGCAGCCCCTATGCCCCAGACCCCCTGTCCTCGCTCAGGAGCACTGGGGGGGCCCTGGAGGTGCCCAGCAGGGCTGCTGCTGACAGCTCCAGCTCCCGCACCATCATTGTGCCACCCCTGAAAATGCAGCTCAATGACTGCATCGTAGCCACCCAGGCTTCAGGTGGGTATCTCAGCGTGCTTTGCCAAGGCTCAGGTGCTCCCCTGTCCCTGTCACACATTCATCCTCATGGTTTTGGACTTTCCTCAGTGGGTCTTTCTCAGCTTTAGCTTTCACAGCTGCTGTTCTGAAAGCCTTGGTCTGTTTTCATAGTTGTTGGTAGATTTGCCTTTCATTTACATTTGGCTGCATTTAGGAAGATGTGTAAACATTCCCAATGGTTTCTTTCTAATCACATTTGAAACCGTAATTAAAACAAAGTCTCTGTGACAGAAAGTTTGGTACCCAGAGCTGGTTACCACCAGCGTGGGAAGGGGAGGAGTGGACTAAGCTTGTGACATCTTGCAGGCATCCTGAGCAGCAGCAGTAAGACCAAGCCAGTGGCCTCAGTGAGCGGGCAGTCGTCAGGATGCTGCATCACACCCACGGGGTACCGCTCCCACCGCGTGGTCACCAACGGTGTGCAGCCCCTCAACCTCAGCCAGGTGAGCCTGCCTGCCTCTGCTGCCCTCGGGGAGCTGCACAGCTGCTGCAGGAGCACGTCAGGCAGGGAGAGAGGCTCAGCAAGAGGATCAGCAGTTGCAAGAAATAATTCTTTGGAGCGGATTTTATTCTGGGGTGGTGCTGGGTAGGACGGACTCTGGGGAGTGCAGGGAGGTTTCTCAAGGCAAAGGATTTGTTCCTGTACCAGAGAGCAGGAGAAGGAAGTGTGCTTGTGTCCACAGTCTCTGTGCTCCTTGTCACACCTGACTTACAGCAGATCCTTGCCACTCTGGAGGGTGACACCAAGATCCAGCTGTTGAATTAGAGTAACCTGGAAGGCACAGTATGAGGAAATTCTTTAGTTCTTTACCTTTCTTTAGACCTCACAGAGTTCCAACATCTAGATTAAGACTGGACTTTCTCTCTCAAGCTAATAATTGGCACTCAGTATCTTTGTATGTTTCAATTCAGAGATTGGTTTCACTTCATTTTGTGTCAGGACTTTTGATCTGTGGGTCACACTGCAGCAGCCTCTGAGAGGAGAGGGAGTGTTGTTACCCCTGCAGTTCGCTTCTGGCATGGGCACCAGACAGGTTTTGTGGTGCTAAAACGGGGCAGCCCTGGTGCCACCCTCCCAGCGTGCAGAGGAGGGGATGTGTGAGGAGTTCTGGGGCTGGGTCAGATCCAGGACCTGCACTTGTCCAGCTGTGGTACCCCCCGAGTGAACCCCATGGAAGTGCGGTCACCTTCTCAGATCTGCGGGAGGGTGTCACGAGGGGGGATCTGCTGATGTGTCGGGGGGGATGGAGGTGTCCATCAGTGGGCTCTGGCTGCCCCTTGCTCACCTGAGCACGCCCACTAACCTCATGTACTCCCTCCCCTTGCAGAACCAGCAAACCACAGTGCTGGCCTCCCAGGAGAGAAGCGGCAACGCTGTCCCACGCCGGCAGCAAGCTTACGTGGCCCCCCTCACATCAACGATTTCTCAGGCTCCCTACACGTTCCAGCACAGCAGCCCAGTGCATCCCCACCTGGCAGCAGCCACGGCCAGTGCCCACCTGTCCAGCCAGCCCCACATGTACACTTACGCCCCCAGCACGGCGGCCACGCTGGGCTCCAGCACGTCCATCGCTCACCTGTTCTCCCCGCAGGGCTCGTCGCGCCACGCCGCCTACGCTGCCCACCCCAGCACCCTGGTGCACCAGGTCCCTGTCAGCGTGGGGCCCAGCCTGCTCACGTCTGCCAACGTCCCCCCCGCCCAGTACCAACACCAGTTCGCTCCCCAGTCCTATATTGGTGCTTCCAGAGGATCTGCTATTTACACTGGATACCCGCTGAGCCCCACCAAGATCAACCAGTACTCCTACTTGTAGTTGCCAGTGAAGCGCTGTCCTGCGACGGGCCTGAGAGGTTGGAGAAGGGATTTCAGGTGATCCTTTGCCTGGGAATGACTGCCTGGTTCGTGTTTCTCCCTGATCTGGTTGTGTGTTGTTCCCAAATGTCTCTGGTGAGTTCAGTCACTAACTGAGCAGCATGCTTTGTTACCAGTACGAGGGTCACTAATTAAGTTTTTAAAATTTTACTTACTTTTTATAGATGCTTTTAAAAAATTCATGGTCACGTTTATTTAAAATTGTTCTGTTGTGCTAATTGAAAAGGGGTGTCAAATCAGTGTCTCACAAGACAGATCCTGATGTCTTTTTTAACTTGTGTAACTGAAACAAAAAAGTTTGCAGATTCTATTTTAGCAGCTTGCACAAATCCACGTTGCCACTAAAAGTGTAGTGCATGTTTATCTCATTACGTTGCTGGGGCAGTTTTAAAATCAGATTTACTATTTTAGCATCTGTTCTCTAATTCACTTTGTCTTTAACAAATTGCTGGTTCTGCAAAAGCCATTACATCTCCACATATGTTTCTGTCAAAGGTGTTTTGTTTACTCCTCTGCTTTGTTTAAGGACTGGTAGAGGCAGCTGCCTTATGCCAGCTACACGATACATTCAGGAGTCCTGTAGACCCTGGAGTCTGCTTTGTTTTCTCAAAAATTCTCCATGACCCAGCTGAATTTCTGTCGTGTTCGTTGCAGAATTCTCCTAAGTGGTTCAAACTGTATTCAGGATCTCACTGTGTGGCAGAGCTCAGCAGCTCTGTCAGTGTTGTTGTTGTCTCCAGTTGACAGTGAATAATGCAGCATTGCTCTAAAATTTGGTTTCTGCAGCTTGTTTGATGCTGGCCCTATAATGGAGCTGGATTCCTTCACAGAAGCACAGGGCTTTGCTTTGTTCTGTTTTTCTTAATATTTTTGCCTCACGTGATTCGTTTAGGAGGGAGATGAATTTGAAATACAATGAAACATCACTGTATTGATGTGTACAGCTTTTTATACTCCTGTGAGCGTATCCTCCTGGATATGTCAACAGCTACTCTAAAGCGCTCTTAATAAGACTTGTAAACAGTACGTGCATGTAGGAATTGCAACAAAAAAAAAAAGAAAAAAAAGAAAAAAACGAGACAAAAAAAGAGAAAGAAAAAGAAAAAAGGAAAAAAAATCCAGATTTTAAAGTTTATTACTGAATTTAAAACTATTTTAGAAGTTTTGTATTGGTGGTGTTTTAATATTTTACAGAAAATGAAATATGTACATATTGATTAGAAAAATATAACAAGCAAAACTTCCTGCTAACCCCAAATGTTCTGTCTTTGTAATCAAAATGTGTAGTGATTATACTTGAACTCTGTACTTAGTGTTTGTCTAATTCTTAAACGTTCCTGGGGATGGAAGTGTTGTATCCTTTGTATTTAAACCAAAATGAATTGATTCATGTTGGAATGTATGTGATATAATGCAATGGTTAGAGCTCATCACTGTAGCACTGAGAGAGGAGTAGAGCTTCACGAGAGGAAAGGATACCTTGGATTTGTTTTGCACAGGTATGTGTGATGAAGAGTTGTTTGGTGTGTCCCCTTATTGTAGTGCCTTAAATGATGATGTAGTGTGACTAGAGTTTACAGTGAGCTTGCCTTACGAGGGACCAGCAAGCCCCCGTCGAATTGAAGCAATTCACCCACCCAGCTTCCCCCAGCCAGAGCAGCAGGATGGTGCAGAGCCCTCTCCCTGTCACCGCTCTCATCCCGGCTCCGTTCTTGTTCCCAGTGAAGCGATGTCCCCTGGAAGCTTTCCCTTGAAATGGCACATGTACTGTTAGTGTCTGTCAGTGCATTTCGAATAAAGGTAGTGCTGGGAATGCATTGGAATGTTTAGTCTAATATTGCAGAAGTGATTAAATACGTGCAATCACTTTTTATTAGGTTTAGTGTAGCGTTACCTTCCCCCACAGGAATAGCAGACGTGTCGTGTAAAATATTGCTAGCTTGGTGATAGAATATTTATACCAAAGAGAGCCTGCTGTAAAGCACATAATACCATTAAAAAGTTTTATAATGCTACTGCTAATGTGGAGTTGTTGGGAAGGTCTGTCAGCTGTAGCCCTAGTTAGTGTTCAGAGGAAATACTCACTTTGGATAATCAGTGCAGGTTTTGGACTACGCTTTGTTTCCCTGGGTCCCTTGTACTAGGAATTATTTCTCATCTAACACATAAAAGTATCTTGTCCAAAAGGATGATATAAACTGGTTCCAGCGGTCGTGTTACTGCAGCAATAAGAGGTTTGGTAACCTTGAACCCCAGTTTATGTTCCGTCCCCGTGGGAAGGAGGCCAGTCCTGAGCTGGCTGTGGCCAGAAATGCCCAAATTTCTGCAAGGCCTCGTGCTGGAAGGACTCCTGGGCTGGCCAGGGAGGGATGGAGGGCTGTGGAACTGGACGGTAGCATTAGCCCACGTTGATGTTCAGTGTGTTTGTAGTCGGAGCACTTCCGTGAGCCTGCGGAAAACCAACCTTGCTGTGCCACATCGTTGCTGCAAACGATGCTGTTTGTTGCTGTAGGCACTTTCTTGCTTTTTTTGACATTGCTTGTGTTCAGTACTTGCCTTGAGATACCTCTTGGGTACAGAGTTGTGCCTTTCCACCGAAAGGCAAACCAAGCTCCAACTCCCTGTTTCACAAATAGGACTTCATGGAAAACACTTCACTAAACAGGAAAGAAAGAAAAAAAAGACCTCTAGCAAAATCTGCTAATAATTTTGAGAACTTGCCCACTTTCTCCTAAAAAAAGCAGCTTGAAATGTCCATTTAGAGACCTTGTAACACAGTTAATCCCCATCAGATGTATTCCCAAAGCACGGTGTCATCTCCTCCACTGCCCGAGTTCCCAGAAGTGTTGGAACGGGGAGGATGAGATGGGAATGATGTAGGTAAAATCAAACGTGCTCCATTTGGAACAAGCTGTCAAACAATACCCCAAAATTCCTCTGTGATACACAGCAAACCCCACCCCAGCAGGGCCAGGGCCTCCCGGTCTGGCCCCAGTATGTGATGCCCAGTTTAGGTGGTGTGTGTTCTGCTCTAAGGAGATACATCCCTCCTTCCTTTGCATATCCAGCCTCAAACTGGGTTCAAGAATTGACTCTCCTCATTGTCAGAGCCTGCTACACATTTTTGGAGAGAAATCTGCTATCTCTGGATAGGAATTGGCATCCTTTAATTTTCTTTACTGCTAGTTTGGGATTCACCCTTGGAATATTTGATGGCCGTGGTCCCAGCTAGGTTTGTCTGTGTGATTCTTGAGCTGTTCAATCAATTTTCTCTTACCTGACCTGTGTTTGCAGCGGTGATAGCCCCTGCAGAGGCAACTCCTGAGGCTTTCCTGCTTAGCACCTAATTGATGGGATGCAGTAATTTACCTCTGACTCAGCAATTTCTTTTAGAACATGAAACTAAATTGCTTCTAAATGACAGGATTGGCACAGCCCTGCTTTCTTTTTTTTTTTTAATTTTATTTAAACTTCTGAATGGTGCCGCATGTCCACATGGTTGTTTGTTGCTAAACTTTATATAATGTGTGATTTCAGATTCAGCTTGAACTATATCTATCTCACTACATGTAGCAGTACATTATATGTAATGTTAGTATTTCTGCTTGAATCCTTGATATTGCAATGGAATTCCTACTTTATTAAATGTATTTGATATGCTAGTTACTGTGTAAAATTTAACTTTCTTTTATGGTTGTGCTCTTCCTTTTTACAAGCCGCTAGATACAGGTAGTTTCTGACAATTACTGATCTATGTTTGTATTGCTGATGTACTTAGGGGGTATGTAAAAATCATTTTAACAAAAGAAATAGATATTTAAAAATTTAATACTAACTATATGGGAGAAGGGTCCATTGTGAAAACATAGTTTATCTTTGGATTCAATGTTTGTCTTTGGTTTTACAAAGTAGCTTGTATTTTAAGTATTTTCTACATAATATGGTAAAAATGTAGAACAATTGCAATGCATCAATAAAAAGGGTTAATTTTCTGTACTCTAATTCATTTGGCCACTTGGTCTGTTAAGGGGGATGGGAGGGGGTTTTAGGGGTATCCAGAATAAGGTGTCAGTGGTGTGGGATGCAGATCCAGAGTACAGGTGTGGGATGTGGATTTGGGATGTGGATTCGCGATGAAGATTTAGGATGTGGATTCAGGGTGCGGATCTGGATCTGGGATGTGGACTCCCGGATGCAGATTTGGGATGCGGATCCAGGATGAGGATTTGGGATGCAGGTTTGGGAGGTGGATCCAGGATGTGGATTCGGGATGTAGATCCGGGATGCAGATCCGGGATGTGGATTCGGGATTCGGATCCGGGATGTGGATTCGGGATGCAGATTTGGGATTCGGATCCAGGATGAGAGGATTTGGGATGCAGATTTGGGATGCGGATCCAGGATGTGGATTTGGGATGCAGATTTGGGATGCAGATCTGGGATGCGGATTTGGGATGCAGATCTGGNAGATCTGGGATGCAGATTTGGGATGCAGATCTGGGATGTGGATTTGGGATGCAGATTTGGGATTCGGATCCAGGATGAGAATTCGGGATGCAGATTTGGGATGCAGGTTTGGGATGCGGATCCAGGATGCGGATTCGGGATGCAGGTTTGGGATGCGGATTTGGGATGCGGATTTGGGATGCAGGTTTGGGATGCAGCGGCACTAGGTGGCACACTGGCTCCGCCGAAGCACCGCGGCCCCGGCTCGGCTCGGCCGCTGCCCACGGCCCGGGAGCCCACGGCCGGTGCCCGCTCGGCCGCATCCAGGACACGGGGCTGCAGTGTCTGTCCGTCCGTCCATCCGTCTGTCCACCCACCCATCACACCACGCCTGGGCTGACGCTGTCCCGGGGCTGTGGGAGCTGCCAAGTGTCCCCACTCCCGCGCTTGGGCCACCTCGGTCGGGAGAGCGGCCCCGAAGGGCAGCGAGTGGCCGGGCAGGCCCGGCTGAGGGCGGTGACCAACCCTGCCATGTCCCCACCCTGGCACCGATGGCTCTGCCCAGGGGACCCGCGGGACTCCGGCACGGGGGCCAGGCAGGAGCTGCCGGGTCAGCAGCCAGGACGGGGAGGGACAGGGGCTAAAGGGGGGACACGGGTACAAAGGGGACACGGGCTAAGGGGTGACACGGGTACAAAGGGGACACGGGCTAAGGGGTGACACGGGTACAAAGGGGACACGGGCTAAGGGGTGACACGGGTACAAAGGGGACACGGGCTAAGGGGGGGACACNGGGAGGGGGACACGGCCTGAGGGGGGGGACACGGGCTCAAAGGAAACAGGGGCTCAGGGGGGGACAACGAGCTCGGGGGTTGACACGGGCTCAGAGGGGACACGGGGTAAGGAGGGACAAGGGCTCAGGAGTGGACATGGGCTCAGAGGGGTCAGAGAGGACACAGGCTTGGGGCCGGTGCCCATGGTGCTGGTCTGGCTTTGTCTCCGCCGGACCTGGGCATGGCCGAGGCTCAGGTTGGCCGCTGGCCTTGGGCACCTCCGCGGACAAGGAGCGGGGGCTGTCCCCTCGCTGTCCCACGGCCTGTCCCCACACTACAGCTCATGAGGACGTGTCCTCTCTCTCGGGGCTCCCGCGGCTCTCCCTGCACCCCGAACCGCTCCCAGCCCGTCCCCGCGGCCCGGGGGCACCGCGCTGGGCGGGCGCTGCTGGGGCACGAAGGGGTTAAAGCGCCCGGGGCTGTTCTGCGGGGAAGGAGCAGCCTTCCCCTCCCTCTGCACATCTGGAGGCAATAAGGGCCGGGGAGGCCGGAGCATTCCTGAGCACTGAGCTGGAGGCTGCTGTCGCTGCCGGCCATGGGGCCCTGGCGCTGCCTGCTGCTGCTGCCGCTGCTCGCCTGTGCCCAGCAGCAGCAGTTCATGGAGTACGTGGAGCGCCGCCTCACCCTCCTGGAGGTACAGCCCGAGCGGGGCCCCACACCCGCCCCGCACCCCGAATCGCCCCGGGACGGGGCCCCCCAGCCTCCTCCATGGAGGCCGGCGGGGCTGGCGGCGGGGCTGGGTAAGGAGGAGCTGGGATGGGGACGGAGCAGAGTGTGGGGTGCTCTGGCAGCCCCCGCCAGGGTCCTGCACAGCCCAACACGAGGGTACACGGGAGCAAGGTGGGCGTGGGAGCACTGTGGGACAGGCAGATCGTGGGAGCAGGGCACTGCGAGGCAGGGAGAGCCATGGGGACATCACAGGGGTGGGAACATCATGGGAGAGCGGGGCATTGTGAGTCTGAGAGCTTCACAGGGTCATGGCAGGAACCAGGGCATCAAGGATCTGGGAGCATCGTGGGACAGTGGGGGACACTGTGAGTTCGGGATCATCTTGGGCACATCCTGGGCATGTCAGAGGATAGCAGGGCCTTGCAGGTGTGGAGGCAGCATGGGAATGGGGCTCTGTGGGTCTGGGAGTATCATGGAAGAGCAGAAGCACTGTGGAGGTGGGAACATCATGGGAGCGTTGCAGGAATGGGCAGGAATGGGTCTGGGAACATTGCGGAAGCAACACAGGAGCACCACAGGAGTGGGAACAGGGTGGGATGGGACCCGGAGAATGAGCCCCGTGTGACTCCGGGGGCTCCCACAGCCCGGGCAGGCTGGGCCAGCTGCCATCGGTGAGCTGTGAGGTTTGGAGACCTCAGTGTCCCCTTGGCCCCCCCCAGGAGAGGATCTCACAGTGGCACGACCAGAGCAGCCGCTACTCCACGGAGCTGCGGGACTTCAAGAACCAGGTGCTGGGGATGCTGGAGGCGGCCGAGAAGGAGCGGGAGGCGATGCGGGCGGAGGCCGAGAGCGCGGCCGTGCGCGTGGACCGGCTGGAGAGGGAGGTGGATTACCTGGAGACACAGAACCCCGCCCCGCCCTGCGTGGAGGTGGATGAGACGCTGATGGACAAGCAGGTGGCCACAGCCAAGCAGAGGAAGAACGAGAAGTACACCAAGCTCACAGGTGAGGGGCTGCCGTGGCTCCCTGGGGGATGGGGCTGTCTGAGGGTTACCCCAACCCTTCCCAGCCCATCCCGGCCGTGGGCCAGGGCATTGTGTCCCAGCAGGGCATCTCAGGTGTCCCTGGCACAAGCTCCTGCATTCCCCCCAGCCTGGGAGCTGCAGCCAAGCACCAGGCTGGGGCTCTGTGAGTGTCCAAAGCCTCTGGGGCAGGGCTCCCCCGAGGGTGGCTCCCCTGCCCCTGCCATGGGTGCTGTAGGGGACCCTCAGTGCCCCCAGGGATGCCCTTAAACCCCTTTGATTTTCCAAAGCAGTTGCTTGAGGGCCAAGGTGGGCTAGAGCAAGAGCCCAGCATGGGCAGCAGCAGTCCCACTGCAGGGCCGGGCTGTCCCCAGGCTCTCAGGGCCATCCTTCTCTTGCAGACTGCAGTGACACCATCGCCAGCGTCAGGGCCATGAAGATCCTGAAGCGTTTCGGCAGCGCCTCGGGGCTCTGGACCAAGGACGCTGCGGGGAGCTCGGAGAAGATCTACGTGTTGGACGGCACCGCCAACGACACGGTTTACGTCTTCCCCCGCATGCGGGAGTTCACCCTCTTCTCTGCCACCCGCAAGGCCGCCCGCATCAAGCTGCCCTACCCCTGGGTGGGCACCGGGCACCTCGTCTACGATGGGCACCTCTACTACATCCGCCAGCAGGGCCCGTCCTTCCAGGTGATCAAGTTCAACCTGGCCAACAAGACGGTGGTGGACAGCTCGGTGTTCCCGGCCGAGGAGCAGATCCCCGTCTTCGGGCTCTCCCCTTCCACCTACATCGAGGTGTCGGCGGACGAGGAAGGGCTCTGGGCCATCTACGCCACCAAGGAGGACGAGAAGAACATGTGCCTGGCCAAGCTGGACCCCGCCACGCTGGACATCGAGCAGATGTGGGACACGCCGTGCCCGCGGGAGAACGCCGAGGGCGCGTTCGTGGTGTGCGGGGCGCTGCACGTGGTGTACAACACGCGCCTGCCCAGCCGCGCCCGCGTGCAGTGCGTGTTCGACGTCAGCGGCACGCTGGCCCCCGAGGACGCCTCCCTCGTCTACTTCCCCAAGCGCTACGGCTCCCACGCCAGCCTCAAGTACAGCCCCCGCGAGAGGCAGATCTACGCCTGGGACGACGGCTACCAGATCATTTACCGCATGGAGATGAAGAAGAAGCTGGAGGTCTGAGGGGCTCAGCCCAGCCCAGCCCCTTCTCCCATCACTGTGAAACGAGGAAACGCTGGGCCCCTGCCCCAGCCACCCCCTGGCGCTGGGTGTCCCTGCCTCGGAGCACCCAGCAGAGTCCTGGACTAATTTAATGAGGTTTTCTTTTCTGATATAATGAATAAATACCACGCAGCGAAGCGCAGACACCTGCCTGGGGGAGCGTGGGGCGCTGGGCAGGGCTGGCAGAGCCCTGAGCTCCACCCTGGGCCTGAGACACCCCAAAAGGCACTTCCCAAGGGTGGGGTATCCTGCAGGGCTCAGGGCAGTGAGCACAGACAGACCCTGGATGGGTGCCTGGGCATGGGGCTGGGCTGGGGCTTAGGGCAGGGGTTTGTGCTGGGGGCTGTGGGTGAGGATTTTGGAAGGGCTCAGGGCAGAGATGGAGGGCGAGGCTTTGGGCAGGCTGCTGGTCAGGGCCAGCTTGTTTTACATGCACAAAACTGCGAGCAAACAGCAAAATCCCTTAATCTGGGAGGACAACAGGAGATTTCCCTCCCCTGCTGGGGCGGTGCTCCAGCCAGCAGGCCCCAGATGTTGCTGATTTAGGGACTTTGTTTCTGATGAAGCACAGGCCACTTCCCCCTGCAGCCACAGAATCTCCACCTTATGCAAGGCCCCGTTTGCCCCATCCCCTTCCCCTCCCTCTGGCGCTGAGTTCCTGCACAAAGCAGCCCCAGAGGGGATGGGGCAGGACAGGGCAGGGGCTGGGAGCCCCTCAGGGATGGGGACAGCCCCACGTGTCCCCCACACCGCGTCCTCCCTGCCCCAGCAGGGACTGTCCCTCTCCCTCACCCCACACCCCTGCAGGGTGCAGGATTTGCCCCATTTCTGTCCCTGGGCCCCCCAGAACCCCAGGATTGCTGTGATTTGATCCTGTCACAACACCCTGAGAGCACAGAGGATGGATGAGGGGGTTTTTCAGTTCTGTCCCCTTTTCCCCTCAGGGGTTGACTCTGGGAAGGAGCATTGAGGCCATGGGCCAGGCTGGCTGGGTGAGGGTTTCATCCTGCTGGTGCCAGGCTGCCTTTGGGATGAGAGGCCAGGAGCTGCCTGGACACCCCAGGAGATGCCAGTCCCGTGGGGATGACCATTGCCAAGCACCTCAGGGGCCACCTGCTCTGCCAGAACTGTGTCATGGCCATGCCACCCCCCTGCCACCCTAAAGCCCATCCAGCACCCCCCTGTGCCCAGCTCCAGTCAGACTGTTCTGCGACATGGAGGGCACTTGGTATTTGCCTCAAGTTCTTTGGTATTATAATCAAATTTGTTGCATAAGAAAAATCCTCAAATACACACTTTGAATGACTGTAATTGGCTGGTGCTGAAAGTTCAACACGCAGTGCAAGTCAAGCATAGAAATTATCCAAGTGTGAAGGACTCTGTGAACTGTCAAGTTAATTTATGGCCCTTTTCAAGATCAATAACAGCAGTAAGAGAAATATAATTTTTAGAAATCTCACAGTAGTAAATAATTACACCGATGGTTTCTCCAGCCTGATTTAAAATTGATGGGGCAGTAATGATTCTGCACCAGAAACCATCTCACAGCCTGGAGCACGTCCTGCACAATCAGACCTGCACTCCCGGTGACACCTGGAGCCTCTCTCCTCCAGGTGAGCACCCCCAGCTCTCCCAGCCTGGCTCCAGAGGGGCTCCAGCCCCTGGAGCAGCTCCGGGGCCTCCTCTGGCCTCCCCCTGCTGAGCACCACGGTCAGAGGTGGCACTCACTAAACCAGGTCAGTCAGAGCCCCACGAGCTCCTCTGGGGTTTGTTTTGTACAAACACTTGGGGAATGAGGAGTAAAATGAGCAAAATAAATGCAGTGCCCGATGGGCTCCCACAGCACAGCACTTATCTCACACTCCACATCTTCAAAGTACTTCAGGAAACATCAACTAATTAATCCTTGGAATAACTCCCGTGAAGCAGAGCAGCCTGATCTCCATCTGCTGACAAGCACTGAGACAAAACCCACGGGTTTGGTCATGAGGGGTGGCTCAGCTCTGAGCTGGAGGCACATTGTGACACTGGGTGGGGACCAGGACCCTCCACACTCTGCTCCCAGCTCATGGAATCAGGAGTATTCTGGGCTGGAAAGGACCCACAGGGACCATGTGGCTCTGCACAGATACCCCAAATCCCACTCTGTGCATCCCTGGCAGCACTGTCCAAACTGTCCTGGAGCTGTGGCAGCCTCCAGTGGGAGCAGCAGCACCTCCAGCCCTGCCCATGGGACCCAGGAAGCCCTACTGTCCTGGAGCTGCCCCAGAAAGATGCAGGGACCCCAGAAGGATGCAGAAACCCCATCAAGATCCAGGGACCCCGGCAGGGCTGCCTCAGGCCCCTCTGTCCTATGAAAATGGATTTTTGTGGCTGCTCCCAGCTGCCCTGCCCTCTGCCCTCCCAGCCATTCCTGATGCTCTGACACATTTCCAGGAAAACTCAGCCTTGATTCCAGGTCACCAGTGGCAGAGACTCCCTGGTCCTGTGCAGGTTCCCTGGGGCTGAAAAGGGCAGCCAGGGCCTCTTCCCCACAGCCTCTTCATCCCCTCATTGCCCTGCCCTGGTCCCGTTCAGCCCCAGGGGAGGCAGCCCTGGGGCCAGGACTGCTCCTGACCCCCCTCCCAGGGCTGCAGCCCCACACCCAGCCCGAGCAGGGCCACGGGATCATCCTTTCCAAAAGGAGGGATTAGTGGAAAATATGCTAAATGGGGCTGCTCCAGCCTTCCCTGGGAGTCTGCAGCTCCTTGTGCTCTAATTGCCACATACTTTATCTCCTTAAAGAAGAGCTCTATAAGTAATAATCCCTTTCATCTCTGCTCCTCTTGAAGAATACTCCTCTTTTCGAGCCAATCTGGTCAAGTAAATTGAGAAGTTGTGTTATCAGTGGGCAAGAGAAACTGAGATCTTTGGGCTAATTTTTTCTCCTTTGTCTCATTCTCAAGGATATTGACTTTATTCCCCTCCCTGACTCTTTTCCAGCTCACAGGAGCTATTGATAAAGTGAAATAGCTCTGCGTGTCCTATTCCAAACGCGGGAACTAAAATTAAAACCAGGCAACTTAAACAAGTGCTTTATGAAGCTCCCATTGTATTGAAACAGGAAGAGGGGGATAATTCTCCATTTAATACTTTCTTAATGGCTGGTTGGCAACTCTAATCACTGGCTTTTAACTCCAAATAGGTTCTCCTGCCCACGGAACATCTGGTTGAGGTGTAACTCGTCACACACGAGTCGGGAGGCAGCAAATCTCACCCCGGGGGCTCTCAGCAGAGGTGGGAGGACCCCAGGGTTTGGGGTGAGCTCGGGCACCCAGGGGGGACCCGGAGAGGCAGCAGCAGCTCACAGACAATCCTCGGCATCTCCTAATGGAAGAGCAGAACAAACAAAACCAGATTCCCCCCAAAAACTCTTCCTGACATGGACACCACCCCTCTGACAGTGGCTCTGGGGTGGGGCACAGGGGTTTGGAATGTGTGCTCCAGCCCAGTGCTGCTATTTCTGATTTTGGCTCTGCCAGTGAGCCTGGGGTCCTGCAAAGCTCTTGGTGGCTTTGGGGACAGAAGGGCCCCGGGGCTGTGGGTGCAGGGGCAGGAACCGTGGGGTGCCAGGAGAGATTTCCTGACACCTGTGCCCCTCACCTGGAGCCAGGCCAGGGGTGCTCAGCCTGGCAGGGGCAGAGCCCTGGGGACCCCTCACCCACAGATCCTGATGCTGAGATCTGAGGATGCTCCAGCCAGGTCCAGCCTGTCTCCACATCCCCCTACCCCACTTTTCCTCCCCAGACACCAAACCCAGCTCCTCCAAACCCCCTGTGGCACAGAGCTCCCCTCATCCCACCCCAGATCCCCCAAATCCTCCACAGCACTCACACCCCTCTTCCTTCAGCAGGGATGTGCTGCATCGTCCCCAAGGAAGAGACACACACTGACATTTCTTTTTAAAAGATGAATTTTGCAGAATGATAGGAACCCCAACCAGCCTGGGGATGCCCAGGCTCCTCTCACCCTTCCCAGTGCTGTCTACTCCTTCCTTCCCTCTGGAAAGGAGAAATAAAAATAAAGCCTTCAAACTGGGAGCTCACAGCCCTGTCAGAGGAGCGGTGGCCTGTGACTCACCAAGTTTCAATATTTTCTGGACAGTTTCATTTACTGACAGATTTTTCTGCTATTTTGGTTCTTTGATCAAGATGGATTATTTTCCCTGAGCTGCTCCCATTTTTTGTGGTGATGTGTCTCCATCCCATCCAGGAAGGATTTTGCTGACACGAGGAAGACCCACGCCCCATCCCAGGGATTTCACACATCCTGCAGTCTACATGATTTCACCAGGATTTTCTTTGGGGTGTTATTATTACTAATGCTGTTATATCAAAGTTGTTTCCTGAGGACAGAAAAATACCAGCTCAGCTATTCAGCTAAGCAGTTCTTTAATTTCTTGCCTCCCAAAATCAGCTCCCCTGTGCCTTTTTGGAATAGATCTGAATTTTCTGCTTTAATCCCTCTCCCTGAGGCAAAAGTGCTGAGGGGTGAAGTGACTCTCCCAGGGAAAGGAAGGTTGGGGTCTCTTCCCCAGTGCTGCAGCTCAGGGATTGTGAGTCAGCTCCAAGAAATATCAGATGGAGATTTTTTCTCTCTTTGTCTCCAATCCCTCATCCCCAGCTGGGAGGCAGCAGCAGATTTGGGGTTCTCAGCCCTCCTGACTTTCCATCTGCTGTCTGGGGAGGGGTGAGGGGTGCAGGCAGGGCAGGGGAGGCTGGGGTGGCACAAGGATGCAGAATTTGGGGGGATTGGAGCAGTTTCCCCCCAGCACAGCAGCCCTGGCTCTGCCCATGCTCCTGTGTCCTCCTGCTGCAGGTGGCCAAGGACCTGGAGGGAGATATAACCATGGTAACTGGGATTATCCCGGAAAATCGCTGCCATAACTGCAGAGGTAGGGTCAAAACAAACAGAAATTATCAATTTTTCTCTTTCTAATAAAATGCAGAAGTGTATTATTGACTCGCTAATTGCTCAGCTAAACGGATTTCTCCTAAATTACCTCCTAACCCTTGTGAATGAAAATGGTGCAGAGATTAGCACTTGCATGGGTTTGCTCAGGGGAGGAGAAATGAAAGATCTGAATCCCTGCCCATGGCAGGGGGGCTGGAACTGGATAATCTTTAAAGTCCCCTCCAACCCAGACAATTCCATGATTCTATGATTCCCTTTTAACCTAAAATCTCTCCAGTCCTTGCAGCCTGGGGGATTCTTGGCACCACACAGGCCATGGAGCCACACTCTGCTTTGTGAGCAGCTCCTGCAGGAGATTGCAGCTCTCAGCTCGGCTCTGAACTGTCAATTCTCCCCTGAGTGCAGGTTTTCAGGAAATCAGAGGTTTAAATGAGAAGTGTTCTTCTCCAACTGAGCCCCCTTCCAATATCAGCGTCAGCTGCCACCTCCTCCCATCCCCGACCCGGGCTTGCCTGGGAAATTGAGATGTTCAGCTTGTTAGAGAATAAATGAAGAAAGAAATATAATTTAATCAAGAGACATCAGTACCAATAAATCCCATGAGATTTTGCACAGCTGGGGTGTAGTGTCATCATCCCCTCGGATGCTCAGCTGCGTGCTGCCAAACCAGGCAGATCTGAGCTCTTCCATCCTCCTCTCCACTCCAAGAGCCACTTCCAGAGGCTTGCAGGGACACGCAGGTTTAGGAAATAATTATTTTAATTGCATCATCAGCTCCGTTCCTGCTGCCAGGTTCTTTTGTTTTGGGAATGGCAGCAGCATCCGAGCGAACCCAGGGCAGCACAGCCCCGGAGGGATGAGCTCGGGGAGTCCCGATCCACGGCAGATCTTTTGTCTGGAGAGCCCAACACAGCTGGGTCTGCCCTCCCAGGGTGGCACCCGGCCAGCCCCGAGGCGCCACAGGTGTTCCCAGTGGGCAGCCTGAGGAGGAGAATCCCCCACACCCGTGGGATGCTCCCTGGTGCCGGATCCCGAGGGAGGAGGGGAGAATTCCCTCAGCACTCCGAGAGCAGCTGGAGCATCCCTGCGGAGGCAGCAGCGCCTTGAGGAGCACTCGGGGGCAGCGATTCGGGGAAAGCCGAGGTCGTGCGACAGGCAGGAAGGTGCTCCTGCTTTCTGTAACCATCATGTCCCATAAAAACCACATTAAATCATCTCCGGGAGGCGGGAGCCCGGAGCTGCCCCCGGTGCAGCTCCTTTGGAGCAGAGGTGCTCAAGGGGGGTTTCACCCAGTCCAGGAGCGGTCCTGTGGCAGGGGATGGTCCTGTGGGACCAGTGTCCCCACGGGACTGGTGCAGAACCGGACTGGGACAGGGACACCGGGTGGGGCACCCCCGGAGGGTGGGCAGGGTGGTCTCCAGGAAATCAGCAGAGCGATGAGCAAAATCCTGCCTCGCTTCTCTCAGACATGCGAGAGGAGCGCCAGCAAAGCGGCTTAATTAAAAAATTACCGCTCCTCCACTCTGTCCCTGCCGACAGCCACAAACCCTCAACCACGGCAATTTGAAATGGAGAGGGATGTGCAGCTGCTAATGGGAGATTAGGAGAAATCTTCCACTTTGGAAGCAATTAACGAGCCAGAAAAGTATTTGCATATGTGAATTGGATGGCTGGGTCTCGCTCCCGGTCCCCCGCTTGGCTGTGGGCTGTTTCCCAAATTTGGGTGCCCGGTACCCAAATTCTTCCCAGGCTGCCCCACATCGCATCCCCGTGGGGTCCAGCATTGGGATCTCGGCCCGGCCACTGCCGGCAGCTCCTCCAGCCCCGGGAAATGGGATCGGGCCCAGACCGATTTTGGGAAATGCCTCTGGGATTCGGGCAGCCTTCGGCCCCTCAGCACATTTCTGTCATTTCGGGGGCCGCGGCTGCTCCCGGCTTTGATGCCGGCTGTTCCCACGGCAACGGAGCAGGATCTGCGTTTGTCCTGGCCCATCCAGGTACTTTATTAGCTTTAACGAACTGCATTTTTAATAGAAGCCTATATTGGATTTTTGAAATGTACGTGCTTTAAATACCATGTTTTTAATTAAAAATGACACGGGAACGCAAAATACATAATTATATTTGCATGACTAATGCACTGTCTTAAATATATATA
>VZTB01006365.1:25371-46893 GCA_013397245.1 Thryothorus ludovicianus | reverse complement strand
TGGTGATACCTTGAACTTAATAAAAACAAAGCCTCAATACAAAAGAATTCTCATTTTTTCCCCTAATATATGAACTTGAGAGTGCCTATATAACAGTATTTTTTCCTATATTTAGTATAACATCAGAATGGGCAGTTGTAGGATACATTAAGAAAAAGTTTTTCAATCAACCTTTCTTGTACAGTCTTTTTAGCAAGATGATGTTAAATATATTCAGAGGCAACATCAAAATATTAAACAAAATTAGGATTTTCATTAATTCTGGATGGTTTTTTTTTCCTACTTATTAATGCATATTTCAGAGTCCTTGTGTATATTTTAGAAACAGAATATGTATTTGGATTAACTGATCAACAAATCACTGGGTTTTTTTACGAAATGCTTAGTTCCTATTAAAACCACACTCCCTTCAACAAAAGATCATAGCTAGCTCTGCAATGGGAGATGAAACACACTCTAGGATTCCTTAGGAAAAAAGTCTAGTCCCTGTTTATTGGAAGGTATAACAAATAAGTTCTGTTTATATTTCTACACAGTGTGTGACGAATAGGTGAAATGTATTAATAGTGACTGGTGATGGAAGGAATTCATAGAATGTTTTCCATTGTAAGATAGTCCACAAGAGACTGGTGATTTGATGACAGCTTTACTGTGATGTATTCTACGAGTAAGAGTAATTCATTGAGTTTATTTTTCTTATCTCTCTGTACCTGGCTTATGTGTACATATGAATAGTGTCTACTGTATTATTCAAAATTTTTCCTGAAGGAAACACAAAATTTACCTGTAGGAAGAGGAGCCCTGGAAAAGTAATCTATTTGAGCAAAAACTCAGATTTGCATAGCGTTTCTTGTTGATTTGTTCCCCTAATTTTGTCATGTTTTTCAGGAGGTAACTAATCACCATTAAATTGATCATAGATGGGATCCAAATAATATGCTTGTTTTCTGGAGGTGTTGTTACAATGTAAGACTACACCTGGGTATTCATAACTTTTTGTTCTACACTTCAGAGTGTAGGAAGAGTCTTTCAAGAACAGTTTTTTCATTTCCTCTTTTTGAAAATATTGCTAAGCCTTGACTTTGTACAAAAAAAGGATTAGAAATATGTCTTCACATTTTATTACTAATACCATTATCCTGAAAGAAAAAAAGGAGTCTTGAAGCTAAGCATGTATATCAGTCACTGCTGATGTGATAAGAAGAACGGAGATGAAGAATGAATGATTTGGATTGTTTCAGGAAAAAGAGACAAAAACCTAGCTAAAAGAAAAATGGAGGTTCTCCTAGTATTTAGGAGATTTATTTGTATTTAGGCTATTTATTTGCCAGGAGGACTAGAGCTTCTGAGAAATTATTTCAGTGTCAGCACAAGCATATTAAAATACTTGCTTAAAAGTTTTAGGCAGCAATACATTTCTATTTGCTATTTGATGGCTTTTTCAGTAATGTCAAGCACATACAGATGAAAAGCTGTAAAGAGACTTACAGTCAGAAGACAGTATTAGTAAGCATACCATAAGGAAGAAGTTAGTTTTTTCAGAACACTTGGAAAAGAACTCATCTTTTTACCTCATATGTTTATGGTCTTAGATACATATTTTACTGAGAGATAATAGTGTATGTCCTCTGAGCTCAAGAACATAAATAAGAGAGGAAGCATGAATTAAGACCATCTCTGATATTTTATGGTGAAATTCTGGTGGGATAAATAATTTGTTTTTAAGAATATAAATGAAAATATAAAGACACCATCCCTACTAACATACTCCAAATAAAGAGATGCAAACATAAGGGAACGAAAATCTGATTAGAATTTTCAATTACTGTTTTTAAACTGTAATTACAATAAGCTGTATAATTACAGGACCATAACTAGTAGTGAAAGAGTACAAGTCTAATGAGAGAAGGAATGTCCTTATTTATAAGTTGTCAGGAAAAGTATGTTGTTCATGCATAGTCCAAGTGCCACAAGAGTGTTTCAGAGATAAATTTCTGATATAAATAAATAAAATTTCCAAATCCTGCTGAATTGAGGGGATTCACTTGGACAAAATGCCTTTTAAAATTACTCGAGGTTTCACTCTGTGTCAAACTTTGTCTAGAAATGTGTCTTTTGTATATTGTCAAAATTGAAAGAGCAGCTGGGTAAAATACCACATCTTTCTAGCATATATTGAAGGACTAAAATAATTTACTGCTGCTTTTTTAACTTCCTTAACTGATCCTAACAGTTATACTTTGACTTCAAATAAAACTTCTGGCCTTTAATTTTTTTTAGGCACTGCAAGGTTTTCCTCATCTGTCTGTTTCTTCATTTAATAAGAGAATCCCGGTGCTGAAGTCTGGCTATCCTCCCACGCTTGGTGGGCTCTGCCTCTCACTTTCTGTTTCTAATTTCCTGTCCAATACAGCACAAACCTGATTAGCATTGTTATTTTATAATTTAAACTACAAAGTCTAACTCTCCTAAAGGACTAAATTATTGCCATTTTCCCTCCTCTTAATTTTTTCTTTGAACAAAGCTTTCTAAAATTGTACTGAGTGTAATTCAGGCATACAAACATCACTCTTGTGTATATAATCAATCCCCTACTGAACATGTGATCTCATTCTTTTATGTTAAGAGAAGAACCAGGGTGACCATGAAAAAAAATTCTCACTTCTGTTTTAGATATATTATTTAGATATAAATATTTCTTTCCATGTATTATATCTGTTTCAAATATCATACACTTAGAACTTTTTGAAAGTGTGGACTTCTTTAGACCCTTGAAAATGTTACAAAAGAAAGTATTTACTTAACAATACATGTACTGAAAGTTTCCTTTTTGAAATCCACTCCTTGCCATCCTCAGATAGCTTCATGGGATGTATCTGTTCAGATACAAAAGCACATGCAAAGTAAGTTCATTGAAAATAGAAAAGGAGATAGAGAATAATTATTTCCATTATCATAACACTTACTCAATAATTCCCTGAAATTCTGTACATTATTTATTATTCTAATGTCTCCATGGTACATAACTCTACTGCAAAACATTAAATTGTGAGAAAAAAAAGTGTATGGCAAGAAGGGGTTCACTTAGATTTTTTTCAATATGAAACGGTTATTTAGGTTTTCTTGAGGAGAAAATAGTGAAGTGCACTGGTTTGCATCTGAAATAAATGAACTTTTAAAAAAATATATTTTAAAGATATTGAAGAGAGAGCTATGTGACTTGCTTTTGACTGTAAGATTTCTTTTCTGGAGGTTAGTGGATCTGTGAAATTTGACTTAAATAGAAACGTGACATCTGATAGATATTATATAATGCAATCCTTCTGTGTTTCTAACCAGACATTGCTTTAGTTACCTTACATTGAAACATGCAAGTGTCTTCTCTTTAGTAATTATGTGGATCACTGACATGCCAGTCTATGATATTTCAATGTCTTGGTCAAATGCACACAGTTTGAGTCTCTCCACGGCTTCTCAGAAATTGCCCACAGCAGCTTAAGTAACATTTCAGTTTGTGTTTGAATTTCTCACAATTATTTCATTTACTTGACCAGTGAATTGCACAGTATATATGAATATTTTAAACAAGCACCTAAATTCACATAACAGTAGCCTTTTTTATCTTAATGTGCAATATTACAGTCACAGTGCACTTAGAGTTGTAGAGTGTGTCAATTTAGCAGTCACATTTAACAACCAAATATAACCCAACTTCACAAACACAGTTACTGAAGCTATAAAACTGTTATCACAACCTGAAAAATTCTACCAGATTTTCTTCTGTGACAACGTTAGACTAATTATTTTCAGAACTGTTTTTATGAACTAATAACCATCATATTTAAATAAATAGAAATGCAGCATACTATCTTTTTTCTCTTGCCCTTCTCTTGTTTTAGAAGTAGAAAATTAAACTAAAAGCAAACTAATTTAATAAAGTTTATTTCTGTGTGAAAAAACCCTCAAACACATTATGTGTGATTACAGTAAATTGCATAATGTTATATCTTTTATGAACCCAGGAAATGAAGATTTGGAGAGCCTTAGCTAAAGCTTTTAGGAACTTAAAACCTTAGCTCTTTTTCTGTACTATGAGCTTCACTTTTATGTATAAAACATGAATAACAGCAAGAACATATCTGAAAGACCAGATGGGCAATAAAGTTTTTTCCTAATTTGGTGGTCACTGGTGGGCTGAACAGGAATGTTTCTCTCTCATTGAATAAAAAAATAAATCCCAAGCTACAATCCCTAGCACCGTTAAGTAATAATTTGCCTTTGATCTTTGCTATTGGGCTAGCACGATTATCAAGTGATAGAATTTGGCCTTTTGCTAGCATATGAATATGAGTTTATTCCCCATGCTCTTTCTTTAATGTCTTAAATACATGACAGTAAGGCTAAAGAACAGAATAAGGTTCACATAAATTTTGAACAAAGACACCACATAATTTGTTATTGATGTTAATTCCAATTTGTGATTTAAGTACAAAATAGGAATGAATTATATAGTTCACTTAAGTCACCAAAACTAAAGTTGAATATCCTCTTGAACACCTGAGTGAAATTCAACTAGATAAATGCTTTTTGATATATAGGGGGAAATTTGCAATGTAAACAAAGCAATCATATCGTACAATTATTCACTGTGTCTGGTGCAGTCAGACATTGGTATGTTACTTAATGTGAAGCCACTCATTTGCAGAACTAAATATGGCAGTGTAGCTTCAGGGAAACATGTTTTATGTTCTACTTCATTGAACAGAGTGCTAGAAATTCTCTGCTACTGAGTGTTTATAGTCTAGATTATTAACAAAAAAGAGTGAGTATGGAACTAACAGCAAATAAATGACACATCTACATATCTGGTTATTTTACACAAATTCACATATCTGATTATTTTACACACATCCACATGTCTGGTTATTTTATCACTGAAAGAGTCAGGTTGGGCTGACCTTTTTTGCCCCTAGCTAATCTGTGCTGGCTTTCCTAAATTTCCTTCTACTCCCTTGCCTGCTACAAAATATGGCTTGCTCAGACATGAAACTGAGGCCCACAATTCCACCTTTTTTTTTCTTTTTTTGCCTATGTTTTGAAGATGGATGCAAAATTTGTCTTGGTCCACTTACCAAAAGCTTTCTTCTGTCTCCATGACATTTCAAATCTAACACAAAATTACCTAAAAGGGACATTGGCCTGTTTCCTTAGCCCTTCTTGTACTGCCCATATCAGATCCCAGAGACTCATGAGGGATGATGTATTGCAAGCAGTCTTTGACTCAGTCCTCACTCCTGTCTGGTAGCTCCCCTCCTCCCTGAGCCATGTCACTAAACTACCAGGCCTGTCACAGCTTGTTGGTGAGGACTGAAGAAAAGGCAGCAGTGTCTACCTCAGTATTCTCTCTCCACTGTCACTAAATCAACAGCCTTAATTCAGCAGCATTGACATTTTGCCTTTGTTAGCTTTTTGCTATTCACACAGCAATGGAGACTCATGTTGTCTATGATATGCCTCCAACTTAGCTGAGTTTGACTTCCTGAAGCCATCTGTGAATCTGTGAAGGGCAAGGTGTTTAAATTCTGTTTGGTAACCCCTTTATTTCACCCCTTTATGCTGTCTTTTTTTCCACTGGGGCTATGTTGGGAATTTCACACTTAACCAAAGTAACTTTGATTTTCTGATTATTGGGATAAAGAGTTCTGGTTTGTCACTCAGAACTGTTTTCAGAAACTGGAATACCATTTTCAAGTTTCTGAATAAGCTGAAATCTGTTTTTGTGAAGCTCAGGTTCTGTGTCCCTCTATCTCACTCCTTTCAGGAGCTCAAAGACTATTATTTCATGATCACTGTCGCTGAGGATACCATTGATTACCACACACCCATCCTGTGCTTCCTTGTTAGCAAACAGTAGATCCAGCTGTGTGGCCCCCTGTTTGGCCCATCCAGTTTCTTTGTTGCAAAGTTCCCTTGAAAACATTCCAGAAGTTTTGTTTACTTCTGTCCTGACAAATTTTCCTTCTGGGAGGTATTGTGGCTCTGCGACAGACACTTTCTCAAATGATTTAAAGAAGACTTTGTCCACTTCCTCACCTGAACTGGCTGATCATTCCCCCATGTTGTTAGCTTCATCAGTCTGACCCTAGCTCTCCCCTACCTGCCATCTGTCCCACACATCTGACTGCTCATTTGCACACAGACCATCCCTCTCCTCCCTTCCGCATGTCTGCCTCCTGAAGGACTTATGTCTGTCCACCCCTTCAGTGAGTGAGCTGCCCTGCATCCTCTGAGACATCTCAGGCATGTCACAGGTGTGTGACTGACCTTGCTATTCATCAAAACAAAAGAAGTATTTTATATTTCTTGGAATAAATGGGTTGAAACAATTAAATTTCATTATCATCCTTTTCTTATTATTACTGGATGACAAAAATTTCACAATCAAGAAACATATGAAGGTGGTAGGTACAAAAAAATTGCAAAATATATATAAAGTAACCCATGATATTTGTCTCTTGGTTTTTGATTAGTCATGGTTTGGATTAGAGACACAGAAAGTTGTATCTGTTGCCAACTTTGGAAGCAGTAGCACAAAACCTATCAGGTAGGAAAACTGTCATTTGGATAAATATCTGTCTTGGCATTTGCAACCACTGAACTTGAGTTCAAGGCATATGTAAATGGCTCTTTTTTGGTAACATCTCACAGTAATTTTTAAGAGTGTTAGTGGCTTCACAGTGTACAAGCCTATGTGACTATACCCAAGGTATATTTGACTGTTTCTGGTGGGTACTCCCCAACATGCTAAGCAGTCTCATTCATGTTAGCCACATGTTAGGTTTTCACTGACATAAAAGAAATTTCAGACATTTTAATTTTCACTTAGCAATTTTTCCAATAATGAATGGTAATTTTTACTTTTCATATTTTTTGAGAGTTTTGAAGCTTCATTTTTGGGAAAGTTTTCAGTTTTGAAGTTAATACTGTATGAGGTAGGAAAACTCCTGAAATTAAAATGGTCGTTCCTCAAATATAATTTTATCTCAGAATAGAAATGTGTTGTTCAGTGTGGGTTTTTTCCTGCTCTGGTGGTTAATGAAGACAAGAACCCAAAGATACACTTGCAACTAGTAATTATAAAGTATGCTTGTTCTTATCCAGCTATGAATATTATCACAGTAATATTCTTTTTTAAGTGGCTTCATGCCTTTAAAGATTGTTCTATATGTGAAAAAAAGCACATTGCTTAATAGCATGAATTTGATTAAATTCTCCTATACTGGAGGTAAGACTTTAACAGCCACAATCTTTCAGCTATGGAATATTCAGTAAATTTAAATTACTCTAAATATTCAAAATGCATAAAACATGCTGGAAGTAAGAAAATACAGTGCTCCTTGTACAAAGACCAGTAGATGTAAGTTTGCTCTAATTGACTGCAGATGTCCTATTCCTCAAAGGCAGGTAACTGGAACAGCCCAAAATTAATATAACTTAAAGAAAGATAGGTCCTGAATATAAAAATTATCCCATTTAGACTTTATTGTGTTAACTTGTGACCATAACAGAAGCAAGAGATACAAGTGGAAAAAAATTAATTATTAACAGAATTTCTGTGTGCAATAGATCTTTTCATAGATTCTTAGAAAAGTGGGGGAAATTAGCTTGACTCAGACTCTTCACTAGGAATAAAATGGCTGGGTTGAAGATTCATTGTGTTTTGCATCTGCCACCTAATAAAATTTTGTATCCCTCAGGGTTTTCATATTACCAAGATTCATCACTTCTCATCATTTTCAATACTGAATCCCTGGACAGCCAAGCAAGAACTCACAGTGTGACCTAAGTTCAACTGACAAATTCCCTGAGGAACGAGGAGGGTATTTTGTTTTAGTCAATCAATTTAAAACCCACTTACACTTTAAAGAGCATGGGGGGAGGTTTTAGGCTTAACTGGCTTTATTACAGAAGCTACCCTGAGCATTCTGAGCAATACTCCGACTGTTATAATCAGGGGAACAAAATCAGGTCAATGGGAAATTGAATAATATAATAGACTATCCAGTGAAGTCTTATGGGATAGAAGCTCAATAATGATAACTTCAGTTCTTTTGCACATTCTTTCATCATTTTACAACAGAGAAAGAAGAGAAGAGAAGAGAAGAGAAGAGAAGAGAAGAGAAGAGAAGAGAAGAGAAGAGAAGAGAAGAGAAAAAAAAAGAAAAAAAAAAGAAAAGAAAAATAACAAATGTTCAACCAAACTCAAATCCTTAGCTTTAACTAATACTATGACACTTTCCCTAATGGACTTCAAAGTGCTACAGGAGCAAACCATATTAAGGGTCTAAGAAATTTCTCGTTTTCATCTGAGTAGGGCCTTACTTTTTGTGGATGTTCTTTTAAAATTGCTAGGTACCTTATTCTTAATGTTCTAAGGCTCTCAAGTATTGAACTTCCTGAGAATTTTGTTGTTTCTCTCAGGCACTACCCAGAGTAAATCAAAGTTCTTTCCCTAAACCAGCTGAGTAGGCCAGGGTATTACACCTTGTACATGCATTATGACTTGAGCAGTTGGCCTGTTCACAGCAAATAAAATAGCCTTCCCTGCAGGAGCCATTCCAGTGCTAGTGTTGACAGGAGTGCTCCAGCTGGGTTATACAATATCTCAGCTGTGTCTCAGACAGGAGTGTGGGATAAGCAGCAAGAGGGATTGCCCACCCTGTTTCTGCATCCACCAATCTGTGCATCTCTGCATCCACCAATCTGTGAGAAAGACTCCCGTGAGACTTTCTCATTGTTTGAAAAATTATTCCTTGTATTTTAGTTGTAGTTAATGTTACTTAGAGATACTGTTTTGGATCAAATTTTTTTCATGTTGGAAAGGAATACTCTGAAATTTGTTCTGTAGCAAAATAAAATAAATATCTAAATACTTAAATTTCATACAGAAATGTGTTCCAGAAAATTTCAATGGGAAAATTTTGAGAGAAGACATTCTAGAAAGATCTCAATCCATCTACTAGAAAGATACTGAAAAATGCTAAATGACCATCTCAGCCATATCACAGAATTAAAGAACGGTTGAGTTTGAAAGGGACTTGCAAGATCATCTGGTCTGATGACCTTGCTCAAAAAGGGCCATCTACAGGCTGTTGCTGAAGACCATGTCTAGGCACATCAATGTGTTTGTATCTTCTACATTCAGGAAGAAACATATGAGAAATCCAAATATTCACAGTTTTTATCACATAGTTAGTAAATTGTTTTCTCCAATATAAAAATTCATAAATAAATATTTGCATGCAAACAAAACAATTGCATTTACCTTAAAAACACACCTTAAGTTGAATATTTAAAGTGTCAAGTATTTCTATAAATAGAAGAGTTCATTATACACTTGATACTTTTTATTTTGTAAATGTTTTCTTATGTTAAATGTCATATTCAATTAATTCAGCTTCCCAGTGTTGTTCATCATGATTTGTCTGGGGTTTTTTTTCATATTTAGATTTTATATATTTATCTTTTTCAGTTTTCAATCTATAATTTCTTCTGTCCATTCCACTTAAGACTGCTTAAGTAACCTTATTAAGTAATAATTCTTGTGCAGTTATCAAAAGGGAACTCAAGTTAAACTTATCCTGCATGCATGACACTATATCTGAAATCTTTGTTTAATTCCTTAGCATATTATTATTATTCCATTAATAAATCAGCTATTTTTTATTTAGTGCTCAGATAGACAAAATTAATTGCCCCTGGAAGTATCTTTAGAATTCTGTACTTTGCTTTAGTCTTTGAAACAATCGTTGCTTCTACCCAATTTGTGATGCTCAACCAAAATTGAACCTGAGTCCCCATGAGCATATAAATCTCATAAAACACACATGAGAAGTTGAACCATGTGTGATGGTTAAATTTGTCAAATTATATATGTTTAAATGTTTCCTCAAAATGGCCTTAACAAACTCTGGTTAAAGTATATGATTATAAATTGCCACATAAAATGTGTAAGCCTCAATTTCCTTGGAAAAAGGCAGGCTTACAGACATACTATATTTATCTCCTGGCCCTCTAATCAGAGTATGCTTGCACTTCATGGTGGAAAAAAAAAAAAGGAGGTTGCATTTCTGCAACACACTGCCCAGGCTCATTATCTCTAACAGCAGGGCTAATTAACTCAGATGCAGAACCACACAGCTATGGATGTCCTGCTTTTGGATTTATCATTGACCTTAGTATTTGCAGGGTATCAGCTTATTCCTTTAAAATGTCTGTGAAAGCTTCACATAAATGTAAGTGAATTAATAAGAAAAGATTTTACAGTTGCAAAACTGATACTTTTTCATTCAGTAAGATAAAAACTACATCTGTTGTTATTTAGTGTGTTAATGGAGTATTATATAACACAGTGCATTCATGTTAGAGATTTGATTTTATCTGTAAGGCTTGAATCACAAAAGGTTGTGCTTCAGTTGTTCTCAGTTATTATTTTGTGAGATACATTACTTTTCAAGGGATTTCATTAGTACGTTATTAAAGATGAAAATATCCATGAATCTATCTGTCAAGTAAGGGTGGAGGGAGAATATATGTTTCAGTTTCATCTAAGAAAACATATTTTTTTCTTTTTAACTTGTATGTGTATATATTCACACACAGTTGATAAACCTCTGGAAGTGTTCAAGACTATGCTGGATGGAGATTTGAACTATCTGGTCCAGTAGAAGGTGAATCTGTCAATGGTGGGGAAACTGAAACTAGTTTATCTCTCAAGTCCCTTCCAGCCCAAGCCATTTTATGATTCTGTGAAAATTCATGAGCACATCTCCAGGAAAAAACTCACTTAAGTGCAAAGAAAAAAAAAAAATATTCATATCGGATTATTTTTTTGTCCAAGGCACTTTCAAGCAAAAAAATTATTCTACATTGCTGATATTGCACATTATTTTGTTTATGCAATCTGCCATAACAATCACAGAGTGCAATTGTAAGTCATCATATAATGAAATAACAAAATCCCATCCATAGTGAAGTTTCAGAAATTTGTAGGTGATAGGATTCATTATAATTTCTAGTGCTCTGTCTCAGTAGAAGGGGGCAGATGTCATCCACATACCTGCAAGCCAGATATCTCTACGTTTCTATCAGCAGCATTTGTTATTCAAGCAGCTCAGTTCATACTCATGATTTTAGTGTTTATTGCTTAGGTCAAAGTTTACTGGTGATCTCTCACTTCTGTTTTCTCAACCTCTGCACTTTTCCTCTTTGTCTCTTGATTTACTATGTTGGAATTCTATCAATGGATTTGAAAACTCAGTTTTCACTTACGTGTTAGTATTTTGTGCCATAGTCTAAGCTTGTGAATGATCACTGAAGGATCAGTGTGATCCTTCTATTTTCATAGTTTCATTGTAATGCCTACTAAGTTGTTCTATGTTAGGGTTTGCTATGAATCCTTGCTTATATTCAGGCCTAAATACTTGTGAGCTTTTAGTGATTTTCTAGAATAGTGTAGAATATTAGTCAGGAAGTACACATTCAAGAGTATTATATGTCTTGAATACATGGATCCGTTTGATAACTGTGGAAATACAGAAAAGACTAATAATTTTTGCTGAATGGCTAAAATACATATATCAGAGAGCAGAACTTCCATCTGTCTAAAATTCCTTTTGCTGACGTGATTTACACTATCAGTGATCCCTAATTTCTCTTTTTCTGCTCAGCTAATCTCTATCATTTAAGTAAACAAGTTAAGAAATAATCCTCAAACGTATGAATTTAACCACTTCACTGATAAAATGCAACCCATACAACTCTTCTGAAAATATATTTCATATTTATAAAACTGGCAACATTAACGATTCTTGAAAAGGTACATTTTGCTTTTAGGTGTCTATTGAAAAATTAGTATTTTACTTCCTCTCCCCCTCCATCCACCTTATTTCAAATCCATTTTCAGTAATTCAAGTGAAAAATTCCTGAGTATATAGAGGAAATATAGTTTTTCATTGTGCAGAAATAAAAAAGGTTGGAATCCATGAGTAGAGATCAAGCAAAGGAAGTACACTCCAGGAAAGTACTAAGAAAATGAAAATAAAAAACCAAAGTGAAACAAAACAAAACAAAACAAAATCCCAAACAAATCATCAACAAAAAACAAACCTTGAAAACGTAGGGTAGAAAATGCAAATCAGTATAGTTCAGATTTTACAGCAAACAGCTTGTGTAGTGATAAATAACTTGGCCTTACAGAAGTTAGCCACAGAACTTCCATTAACTTTGATGGGGCATTTTTTTTCTCTTTGTATACTCATTATACAAAGAGTAAAAACTTAATCCTTCCTATATTTCTGAAAGCAAAGTAAGGAGTTCTGCTGCTTGTTTTGTACCTGGGGAGCTACAGAATGAATAAGAATATCTGTCACAGAACACAGTAGCAAATTCACTCCTGGGTAGTCCCATGCCAGGGAATAAACTTGATCCCTGAAAACAGGAACCACATGTCTCTGCTGATACAGCACTTGTGCTTCTTGTCATGAAGAGGCAGGCAGTTGTGATGCAACAATATGGCTAATGGTTGTACCTTACTGCTTCTGAATTAGTTGAAGGATAGCCATTGTATCAAAAAATGTTCTATTGATTTTGTTTTAAACCTGCTTCCTGACAATTGAATGAGCACTCGCTACTGTTTATGTTGGGATGTGATGGGTTGACCTTGGCTGAGCCACCAAGTTCCCATAAGACCACTCTATTGCTACACTTCTTCAAAAGGACAGGGGGAGAAAATTCAATTAAAATAAAATGTGCTAAAATAAGGGCAAGAAGATCACTTAACAATATTCTGGGTAAAACGTTTCATTTGGAGAAATTTACTACACATCTCTTGTAAAAGAGAAGCATGGTAAGAAATAAGAACAAAACTAAAAAAACTTCTTCCCCTCACCCCTCCCTTCTTCCTATGCTCAACTCAATCCTAATTCTCCCTAGTCCCAAGTCATACAGGGCAATGGAAAATTGAAGTTGCAATCAGTTCAAAGCTCTTCATCTCTGCTTTTCCTTTTTCCTCACGCTTCTTCATTGCTTTGGTGTAGGGTCCCAATCATGGGATACAATCTTTCATTAAATTTAACATGGGTCTTTGCCATGAGTTCTGCCAGAAAACCTGCAGGCTTCTCTCCATGGGGTGCAGGTCCTGTTGAGTGCCTGCTCCTGTGAGGGCACTTTACAGTCTGCAGCTTCCTGCAGAGCACATCTGCCTGCTCCACCATGGGGTTCTCCATGGGTTGCAGGTTGATATTGATATCAGCTTCCCTATGGACCTCAGTAGATGCAGGGCACAGCTGCCTCACCATAGCCTGCACAATGGCCTGTAAAGGAACCTTAGAATTCAACAGCTGAAGCACCATCTCCCCCTCCTTGTCCCCTGACCTCAGTGTCTGCAGGGCTGCTTCTCTCAGGTTTTCATCGCTGTCTTACAGCTGCTGCACAGTATTTTTGATTCTTAAATATTTTATCACAGAGATGCTACGGATGTCATTGCTTAGCTCAGCTTTGGTCAGTGGTGGGTCCAGCTTGCAGCTCTGTCTGAGATCCGTGGAGTTTCTGGCGTCTTATAGAAGTCCTCTTACAGCCACCCCCACTAGCAAAAATCTTGCCACAGAGTTTCAATACTAGAAAAAAATTGATAATTTCTGACTCAGGATCTCCTTTATGTTGATGATTTTACAGTCTTCTAGAACATTTCTATCTGCTGACTTATTCCAAGATAAAAGGTTCCTGGCTATTTAGTTCCTATTTGTATAGAAACTAATTCTCATTTGAATTGTTTTCACTTTTTTCTGTGTTTTCCTAGTTCTGCTAGGAAAACTTCTTTCCAGTTTAGATGAAATTACCTTAACCATATGTTGTATTTTAAATGTGAATTTGTACAGTAGCAGAGTGATAGTGATTTCTAGTTTAGTTTCAATTCTCTGCTGCTTCCTATTAATTTGTATGGCATTTTAGGTGTTGATAAAGCTTGAATTGACCATTGAGAAAACGGTTTTACTATTACTCTTTTCTGACAAGTAGGAATGTATAATTGTCTATTTAAGGCTTTTTTTTTTTTTTTCCCTGTAAATTGCTTTATATTGGCATAGACTTTAACTTGAGAAATAATTTCAATATATTCATTCAACATTGTAAGATCTTTCTGGAACTCTTCACAGTCAATTTTCATTTGAGTTATATTATTTATCAGCAAATTTCATAACCTATCAAAGATCTTTCTTACATTCATTCTGAATACAATGAATTTAGCTGAGATGGAGTTCACTTGCTCACAGCACCCCTTGCAGTGCAGGTAACACACAGTGTAGTGGTTACTGCTGAGCAACATTGGCCCAGCATCAGCCATGTCTCTTCCAACATCCTTCCCCATCAACAGGCTGGGAGTAGGCAAGGTCTTGGGGAAGGACAAGGACAAGGATTCAAATTAACCACGGGATAACATATACCTTTTCCAGATATAAAAGCTAAGAAAAGGAGAAGGAAAGGAGGGAAATTACTATTTGCAATGTTTACTTTCCATATACATTCTGGAGCATTGCTTCCAAGAAAGTGGCCAGATTCTACTTGCTGATACAAGAATAAAACATTTGGGATTTTTTTCCTTTGCACGCCCAAATGCAACCCTTTTCTTTTGATTTAGTAAGCTGCCTTGTCTCAATCTACAAGTTGTTTTCCGTGTTATTTTCTCTCCTCTGTTCAACTGAGGAAAGGGATGATAGAGTGGCCAAGGTCAACCCAACACAGTATTTCAAGTTCCTGCAAGTACCATTCTTCTACTGTAATAATCTAGGTGATCAAATTCTTTACTACACCAAGGAATTGCTCACTGCAGAAGTTATAAGTAAAGGGATGTAGTTCTCTATAACTTTCGCAGATTCTTTCCTAAAGATTAATGTCATAATTTGAGTATTTTCTGTTCTTTTGGTATAGACATAGGGGTGGGTCCCACAGGACAGAAATTCAGGATTTTAATTCCTTGGAACACTTAAAGGAAAATAATCTCATTATGTAAATTGTTAGTGTTACAAGTTTATTTTAAATACTGTTATACTGACATTCTAAAATGAACCTATCCCTTGTCTTCTGTGAAGAATGGATTAGTTGGGAAACTTCTGAAAACAGTGTTATAGTGATTACTGACACAAAAATCTGATTTAGGTTTTCTGTTACAGATCAATACTCTTTAATATGCTATCTACATCTTAATCATGTATTTGTCTTATAAATGTGGCAGGTTTTTGAAAATATTGTTTTATTGCTTTTTTTTTTTTAGCTTTCATGGTTTCAGCAAGCTGACAGAATAATTTTCAGCTTTTCTAATGGTGATTTAATATTTTTTCTACTAGACTGTATGTTCTTATCTTTTTTTTGTTGGAAACTCTCTTTCTTAAAGAATGCGTCTGCATCCAGTAGTCTCCTTTTCCTCTCTGCCTGACTTATGCCAACCTTTCTCCATGGTCCACTTAAAGACTTTATTGACCTCTTTGGAGTTCAATAAAACTTTTCATAAACATGGGGAAATTACCAACCAACTTGAGAAGAGGATGATTTAAAGAGAATTCAAAGTTGGGCAAGTTGATGAAAGGTTATATCTCATGGTGAAAAAGTGTACATGATAGATCCTTGAGAATTAGCTTAAGACTTACAGCATTGCATATTTTAACAACAAAAAAGACAACACAGTCTATCTGATAGAGCTGGAAAATTTGTTTGCATGTAAACTTATAGCTAGTCATATTGTCATAGCAACTCTTCACTATTTACATTACACTGCTCCTTATTTAGGTATTTAGTGTTCACTGAGCAGGGAATAGCTAAGTGGTCGACTGTTTTCAAACTTTAACTTACTACTCTCCTAAGGAAAAAACTGTCTCACAATAAAAAAATCTTACTGTGAGAAAGTAATCATGGTGATTAATCATATAAAAATAATCACAAAGAACGTTTTTATAAAGTATCTATACTTTATCCCAGCTCACTGTAATTTCACTGGGTAAATAAATGTCAAGATTATTGTTTACTTATGTTTTAGCTGAAACTAAAATACTGCTATAGTTTTACATATTAACAGCTAGCCTATGGTATATTTAACCTAGGACAAACTGTTAGGTTCTTAAATTGGCCTGATATTACTGGTCTCAATATTACACCTGCATAGCAGCTGTAACACACTACAGTTCTATGACAGGGGCACAAAGCTCTACTTATAAAGAATGATCCAGAGAACCAAAAAAAGATCTGTATACTGAATTTCTTCCTGAGTAGCTTCTCTCTGCACTGGCTTTCAATAGTGTCTTTTCTGTGAGGGCTAAGGAGAAGCAGAGCTTCATCAATTCCTCCATTGCTATGGAACATATATGTCTTGTATATAAACATGAGCGCTCTAAAGTCCAAAATTCATACCAAAGCATTAGCTTTTGTCTAAGCAATTTGATTGAAGGACAAGTTGATAAACTATAGAAACCTTCCCTTACTTCATAAATACAAAATTTCCCAGCCATCACAGAAGAATCATATCAACATTAGCAGCCAGTTACCCATTGCAGCTCATTTTCGGTTTACATAAGGATAAGGCCTAAAAATTATTTCTGTCACAGTCATCTTTGGTTCCCAAGCTATAAAAACATAATGCAAATAGTTACCATTAGGGAGGTGAAGCTATTTATCATTCTGAGACTTCCACATGCTACAAAGTTAGTGGCCATTTAGAAGTTTAAATGGAAAAGAGAAAGATGGAATGTCATGCACCGCACACATTGCATTTTGTATAAAATGACGTTCAAAGGTAAACCTGATTTAATGTGCAATCATTGTTACACTGTTACACTGTTTGCACTTTAGATGGATGTGTATATGCAACCAGATAGATACTTTGAGCCTTATAATATCAAGGTAGTCCTTGAGGCTTCCTGTATCATAGTAAATTAAGCACGTATACCCTCTTACAGAAACAATTCCAGGAATTTACATTTACATTTGCATAAAACAATTACACATGAGCATTTAATTTTAATTTTTATGAATGTGATAGTAATAGGGTTAGAACACAACTCTCTACCTATGTCATCCACAGTAATTGTAAAACACATGAAAGCAGGAAAACCTGTTTGAGAAACAGATGTTTCCAGCTATACAAAACACTGTATAAGTTTGCAGCAAATAAAGTCTCATGTAAAGTACTGGAAAAATAATTTAAATTATAGTAAATGTGCTTTTATGCCTGTTTTGAGCTGGTTTAATAGAAATATTTTTAGCTTCATGGAATTTCAGATGTATGAAGTTTTGATGCTGAAGATCAACTATGCAGAGGAAAAACTAAAGCTCTTTGTAAACTCTTTGTATCAGTTAGGTCATCTGTTTATCATTTCTGTTCAAACATCTGGGCTTGTAGAACAGCTGGTCAGTATTGCAAATGAAAATTCAACAGTAAAACAACTGCCCTTCCAAGTTAGCAGCTTTACAGGAAGGAATGCATCAGGGTGATCTACACCATCAAACTGATTTATTAGTACAGATGGTAAAAAGGACTAGCCAAAGCCCTGAATTCAAGTTGACTGTTTATTTATGTCACTGCTAGACCTTCAGCTATTTCAGGAAACCAACTAAAGAATGTCTGCCAAAATTCTTTAATAGCTTCTCTGAAGATAAACTTTAAGGACAGTCATAAATATAGTGAGCAAAAATCCAAAGTAATACAAAAAATGAACATACTATAATAAGGTGTCCCTAAAAATGTCNACCCTGCAATCAAAATGCTGAAGCCTTTCACCGTATTCCTAGGATGTTCTACTTTTCCTGTATGTACAGAAATACCTCTAATGACTTTGAAGAGAGTACACTCAAATGTTTACAATGTAATCACGGTCCTAAAAAAGCATTGCCACATATTAAAAAAAAAAAAAATGCAAAGGAAGCCAATCATAAATTATTTCCATACACTGAAAAAGACTACAATTACAAGAAATATGAACTATTTGGTTGTTAACACAACAGTTGTTATTCGTAAACTTTGAAATTATACAAAGCACTTTATAAAATTTTTCACTTTTTTGCAGTTTAATGTTTCTTTATTCTTCATAAATATATCAATTTATCTTAATGATATTCTACTTAAGTAAGAGTAAAAAATAATTTAACTTAGTTGCTTAGTATCATTTCTGATTTACTGCTGAATGTGTATATTTAAATATTCTTTCTTTTTCCATTTTGAATTTTAGTGACTGAAAAATATTGATGTCATGGCCCTAATTCATCTACAAAAAAATTTATTTCATATCTTAAGATATTATCAATAATGCACAAAGCAAGGCTTCAGTAAGGCTTCTGTAAGTTATAAGTCTATAACTTACAGGTTGTTCCCATAGGTCCTGTTGGTTGTATCCTACATACCTGTTTGATTGCTTGATAAATCAGAACCTAGTTAAATCCTAGGCTTCTGAAAAGATATGGCAAACTCAAATGATATTTAGTCATTTCTTCTTGCAGAAAGTTAATTGTCAAAATGGGGAACAGAAATAATGTTTTTACTTTTCAAAAATAGGACTAATATTTTTAAAAAATCCATTTATTATTGATTATAAAGAAAGCCTGTCATTTTTCAAAGTTAAAATAATGCCATATATTCTTTGAAATCTCTAGGGTGGTTAAGCAAACCTGTACATGTCTGAAAATCTCTGGTATTAAATGATAACTTAACTGTTGTCTGAACAATATGCAGCAGGAAGAATCATAGAATTGCAGAATTGTTAGGTTTGGAAGAGCCCTCTGAAGATCATTCAGTCCAACCCCTCCTCCTTACTCAAGGCAGGGTCACCTAGAGCAGGTTACACACTAACTTGTCCATGTGGGTTTTGGGTTTCCAGAGAGAGAGTATTCACAACATCTCTGGGCAGCTATTCCAGTGCTCTGCCACCCTCAATGTAAAAAATTCTTCCTCATGTTGAGGTGAAAATTTTTGTGTTTAACTTTATGGCCATTACTCTTCATCTTGTCACCAAGCACCACTGAAAAGAATCTGGCACCATCCTCCTGATACCCACCATTGAGACATTTCTATGTATTGATGGGATCCCCCTCTCAATCTTTTCTTCTCCAGACCAAACAGGCCCAGCTCCCAGTGTCTCCTCCTAAGAGAGAAGCTCCAGACCCCTAATCATCCTTGTGGCTCCCCTCTGGACCCTCTCCAGTAGTTCCTTGTCTCTCTTGTGCTGAGGAGCCCAGAACTGGACACAGCACTCTGGGTGTGATCTCACCAGGGCTGAGTAGAGGGGGAGGATCACCTCCCTCGACCTGCTGGCCACACTCTTCCCAGGGCAGCCCAGGGGACCATTGGCCCTCCTGGCCACAGGGGCACTGCTGGCTCATGGACAGCTTGTGCTCCAGCAGGAGTCCCAGGTCCTTTTCCACAGAGCTGCTCTGCAGGAGCTCAGCCCCAGCCTGTGCTGGCCCTTGGGGCTGTTCCTCCCCAGGGGCAGGACCCAGCACTCGCCCTTGTTGAACTCATTATGTTTCTCTCTGCCCACCTTTACAGCTTATCGAGGTTATTGGCAGCACTGTCCTCATGTCTGTGTTTCAGTCTCAGCTAAATTCACCCCATTACTACACAGACAGACAAACACACTATAATGTCTTGCTACTTTAAGTCCACATATAGCAAAATGGGGTGAAAATCAGTCAATCAAAATTTTAGTTCTTTCCTTATAAGAATAGTTACTAAAATTTTTCTTCCCTGTTGTCAGGCTCATTGCTTTTCAAACAGACCAGATATGAGGTTTTGTATAATGAGCATCAAGATTGCACGCATACCACCTTTTCAGCTCAGTCCCTGATGATGCAGAAGAAAATGTCAAGTCAAAATATTTAGCCAAACAGTAGCATCCAAACAGAATTACATATTGGCTTGACAGCTGTAGTGTGATAGCCATTCATTCTCTTCTGGTTACCTCCTGTTATCAGAGACCATAGGTGCAATATATTTTGACATCCTTCCCACACAATGATTTTTTACATTTAGATAGATGGCCAGACAGAAGAACCAAGTTTTGAAATGTGGTTTGATTTTACTGTGATACAAAGAACAAGGTACATGCATAGCTGTTATATGGTTTGTTGAGGGATCTCTTCCTTTTACTTTAAAACTGAAGGTTTCAATATTTTCTTTTTGTTATCTTGTTCTTATTGGGAAGTGACAGAAAGGGGAAAAGAATTCAATTTAGTGTAAAAAATATAGGCATCAGCTGTCCTTTCTCTGGACTGTATTCTTTTGCCTTTTGGGGATGTTGGAGAATTCTGAAGTTGGAAGAATTTACATTTTGGTCACAGTGTTGGTATGTCAAAAATATAGCCATTTCCAAGGCTTATAAATAGTGTTGTTCTATACGGGAATACGAAGAAGGAGCAAAACCATTAATTGCAGAATATTGAGGCAGTAAGCAGTGTGAGCTGTTTCCTTCTTGATGATACAGACAGCAGAATGCATCTAATCCCAGAGATGCTTCCTCACATAGATCTCTGGCTTTACATTCTCTATGCAGTATTGAACCATGCACATGTACTCATTAGAAATTAATGAAAAATAGAAGTCATTATGTTTGAAGTGAAAGATGAAGGAAGTTTACTTTCAGTTAAGTAAATCGAAAGGGAAAGTTAAGTTCCTGTAAGCAGTCTGACAAAAAAAATTTAGCCCTAGGTTAAATGTGATAAGAAAATAAAAGATGAAAATCCTGTGTGTTATCTAATTGCCTGCTTTGTTTCAAAGTTCTGGATTTTATTTCCTGTTTTGATACCCTCAATAAAAATACTAATAACAAAAAGCATTAAAATAAGTGTATCCTAAGAGTCAAATACACCTCAAGAGTCAAAAAGTCAGTAAGATATCCTAAGAATTTTTTGACATTCTGAGATACTTTAAAACCAGATGGGGGGAATAGTATTGCCTTAACATACTCAATTTTCTTCTGTGCTTGATTTACTTCAAAACCAAAAATTACACAATAATAGTGGTGAGGAGATCCTTCACAACTACCAGCAATGATCAGATATGCTGATTGGGAAAGTATTGAATCGACTCTTTTGTTAGTGACATCCTTTTTAATATATTTCTTTATATCTAAGACAAAAACTTTTCTTTTACCACTATTTAGTTAAAAGAATTTTCTTGTATTAGACAGTTAATTTTACAAGTAATATTTGACCACATTCTCTCAAAAGGAGAAGGGACGGTAGATATTTACTGCAAGATAATTATATGACAATTTCAGCCAAAGAGGCAAATAAAAAAAAATGTAAACGTGAATTTTGATGTGTCATATGATTCTTTTTATTATTATGTTATAGAATCAATTTTCTTGTTGCAAGTACTTTAGAAAAAATGTTATGCTTCCCCATACGGAGAGGTATAAATATCTAAATATACTGAGGCTCAAATCCTGTTCTCTCATTCCATGGATGTCATGAAATAAAAGAAAC
>VZTB01006365.1:9911-22344 GCA_013397245.1 Thryothorus ludovicianus | reverse complement strand
GTAGAAAAGTAGAAATAATGTACATTCTTGGTGATAATTGAGTAAATTATCTTTAAGAGAACCTTGATTCTGTGTGTTTGAGGCTCTTTGGTATCTTTTCTCCTTCATGCTAGGCTGGTGTAAAGCCTGGTGTGCAGAAATTGCTGATAAGGAAAGAATAAACAACCTGGAGAATGAGAACAAATAAGAGTCCAGTTTGCTTTTTACTTAACAAGGACTTAATGAAAAGGCCTTCCCTATAAGGGAAGAGACATGTGGGAGAGATAGAACTCCTACACACTCTTTCAAATGAAGACGTATACCTCCTTCTCTACTTTTAATTTAATTCATAACTTTGAAGTAATGCAAAGCCATTTTGTTTGGCTCAGTCCTCAGACACGACAGTGTTATTAAGGAGGTTGATTTTTTTTGGTTCCCGTTTCTTTTCTCCTCCCTTGGTAATGATATTTGTATAGCTTTTGGTAAAGAGCTAGAAGCTGAGGATGCAGAGCTAGAAAACTATTACTGAATTTCTGTAATGTTTATATACTTTTTCCATGGCATCTACTGTTAGTTATTCTTCTGAATGGTCCATCAGAAAGGATTGTTGAAGACCAGTTTGAAACCAAATACTCAAGAAAATCCACAAAATACAGAAGTTTACTTGGAAGATCAGAGGAAATAGCATCTGTTTTTAAATTGACTACATGCCTTGCTGGATGTAGATTCTAGCCAAGCATAGTTTTCACCCTTGTATTTTGTCTGCTTTTCAAACAAGACTTTTAAAAACTGGAAAGAATGTGTTCAAGTACAGTCAGATAAAGTTTTTAGCTGTAAATATGAAAATAAAAACTAATCTCTTATTTGAAAATGATTTGGCATATATCTCCTCTCAAGGCCTTTGAAATGTTTGGTGCAACATGGCTTCCTTAAAGACAGGACTTAAAAGGAAACCTTAGCTCTATTTCTAGTTTATCTTCTGCAAAATATTTCTCTTTAATTTTGGGGGTTTTGGGCAAGTTTTTTGAGAGAGTTGTTATGGTTTTTTGTTTGTTTGCAGTTTTGTTTGGGTTTTGTTTGTTTGGAAGGGTTTTTTTTTGGTTTTTAGTTTGTTTTGGGTGTTTCTTTCTAAATAATAAGTTGTGCCCAAATGCACACACACATACACATAAAAGCTTTGGATTTTATTGCATCACAGTATCTTCACGCAAGAAGTCTCATGCTGAGTGTTTACCATACATATCCTAGACATCAGTATCATCTGTAGACCAATGACTTCTGGTCCTGAAGAAATAAACACCCTAGTAAGAATGACCTATGCAGAACACCTTGCTCCAAAGTCCTGTTTTTTATCCAAATGGTCAAATGTCTCTTTGCGGAGGAGTAAAAATGTGTTTTCATCAATTGTAACAATAGCAACTATGTTGACACAAATCCTGAAATGGTTTCTAGTGCAACTTAGGACAGGCAACGGACTAAAACAAGGAAGTATCAAGTTCTTAATGACTTTGTGCCCACATCTCAGTTGCAATACACCTGTCTCATATCCTACTTCTTTCTCTTTTATCCTGAATGCAGGTTTATTGAAAAAATGTTGAGGAAAAAGCAAAAAATCTAAAAGAAAAAAGAAATTCCCTTGAATACAGCTGTATCTAATTTAAGGGAATGTGACCACTTTTAGGCTAGCCAAACCTGTTAAGATGCATTGAGGAGACGATGACAGCAGCTGAAATGTCATTGCAAAGAAAGCTCTTGCTCCCAGATTTAATTTCCCACCTCCCTCTAGGAAGACTATAGATGCAAGGATTGTTTATCATTGTTCAGGTAAAGAGAATGACTGGCTAAGAGTGAGATAGTGAGTATGTGTCCCTCTGAGACAGAACAGATAGACATATCTCCTAAGGAATTAACATTTTCTGCCATAGCCACATAACATTGTTGGACCCTTATTTCCCACAGGAAATTCTTTCTTGTTTTCATTTTTTGTAGAGGAGGAAAATGAATGGAAAATAATTATAGTAATTGATTGACATTTAGATTGCAGAATTGTTCAGCTGCTAGAAAACCCTAACATTGCCTAACTCAGGTCTTCGTGACCTTGCTTTTCCATATGTTCTATGCATGCCCAAGTCTTTGTTTACAGAATCTATATTCTATTAAGCTTTAATAGGCAATCAAAAATGTAAGATTTGTTATAATTTGAATATTTGGCTTTTGACACCTCTTTTACATTTTTAAACACATTTAATTATGAAGGTATGTATGCAGAAAAAATCTAAGGGTCTTTGTTCTTTCAGGAAAAAGTGCAGGATTGCAAAAGATTAAGACTATGGGATTATATGAATAGTTTTGTTTAAACCTGTGTAAATTGCCCACTGACTTTTAAACTGCAATTTGTGTCTTATGTGCATAGACCCTGATGTATACTGTCTTTGAAATGGAAATATTCAGTTGTTACCTCTAGACAGCTTTAAAGGCTTGACTGCCCACTCTGAATTCCTTTGAAATGTTTAATTTGAATCATAAACTATCCATGCAAACAGTCTCATCATTTTGTTAGAAATCATGTCTCTTTTGAAATGGTCTCTGTCTATAGATCTATTTGATGTGTTGCTTTGGTGTGTGGAATTCCTTAAAACTTATAACTTTTAGCTGGTAAAACTTAGTACTTAAACTTATTAGGCTATGATTTGGTAGCTCATTAAAATAAATTTAGCTCTACAGTAATATCCATCACTTTGGAAAAGAGTATCTCTCTAGATTGTTTTGTTTACACATATATTTTTCTTAAAAATTTTTTTTTTTTTTTCAGACAAATCACAGAATCACACCAAATGGTCAAGGTTGGAAGGGACATCTGGAAGTTATCTTGTCCAGCTCCTTGCTAAAGCAGGAAAAAAACTAATATTCATATATTTGACACTCTAAAGAGTGAGCTAATTAGCTAGATAATTAGTTTTTATGAAATAGCACAACAGAGAAAAACCAGACTAAAAATAATGTAGGAAAAAATAAAATTTCCAAGTTGCTTGTTCTTCTGGACATAGGAAAGCTACATTATAGTCCCGTGAAATGCTGAGCTGGTACACATCCTTCACCTGTATCCAGAGACTGACTCAAAACACTCAACCAACAAAGGGTGCTGACAAATTTTGGAATATATGTTTTGGATTTCTAGCTCTCTAAGCTAGTGTCCTTCTCAATTGGAGCCTGGAATCAAAGGTGTCAGAGATAGAATAATAGAATGCTCTTTTTCTGTTATTATTTTACCTTCATAAAATTATTTTTTTCCTAGGATTTGGAATTGCTATTATAATTAAACGAATAAAAATTAAAATACTGATTAGCATTATATTAAAGAATTTGCACCATAGCACATTGTTAAAAAGTGCTAGTCACTTAAATCTAATATATTTCAGAAAAGCTTAATAATTAAGTCTTAATAATTCTACTGACTTGATCATCAGATTTAGACAGAGAGTACTAATGTTTTTAAAATCTATGGCTATTTGATCTGCTGGTCTGCCTTATTCCAGATATTTCAAGAGCTTTACAGAAAATTCTGAGAACCTAGCACCACACTACTTTGTAGAAAGAAGTAATTGTTCAACAGGAAATGATTAGGTATAGGATATGAAAGAAAGCAAAAGTGTTCCTGCAGTTTATGTGTTCTCTGACACAATTTCATTACTATGGACAAGTTGTGTAGCTCCTTACTATAAACCCTAGCATTAAAAAGTTCATGTTGAGGCCATCATGCCAAATGTACCTGATTTACAGCTATGCTTATTAAAATCTGTAATAAAAATTCCATACAAGAAAAAATATATGAAGTTATTGTAAAGGGAATATTTGTTACCTTGGAAACAAATAAAATTTGTATTACTATTGTGTATTTTATTTTCATTGAAGAATTGAATCCTTTTCAATTATTGTGTGGGATGGGAAAGTAGTAAACAAGGTTGTAAATCTCTGGAATTTGTTTCATGGTAATAGTACATTAAGCAGGCAACTGGTGCTCTCCATGCATTGAAGTAGAACTACTATGACTCACTACTTTATAATTATGTGAGGATTATTAACACAACAGGAGAAGTAAATTGGCTACTCAGCACGAGTATCATTCTATGTCTTAGCTAATTGCATATATCCTAGGTTAGCCAAGATAGGCACATCTCCCATTGTGCTTGGAATTGAGAGACATTCATAAAAATTGTAATAATTTACAAGGTAAAGTTGATGTAGAAAACGATAGAGGTTCTCAGAAGATTATTTAAATTGTTTGATATTTTTAAAATATTTTTTGTGTTTAAAAAGCATCATAGCAAATAAAATAAAAAAAAAACCCCAAAGAAAACAAACAACAACAAAAGGAACTCACTAAAACACCCCAAAATAAAACACAACACTCTATGGGATCTAATTGAAATTTTAGATCTTATCACTCTTATGTATCTTAGGTGGCAAATAAGTTTCTCAAGTTGAATGAATATGCAAACCAGTACTGAAATTTTAATATACCTATGTCTCCCCTGACTAGATGCTAAAATCTTAAGTAGTCACAATGAGATGACAGCTTTCAAATCAAATATACTTTTTAGAGGATATGTGGACATTTGTATATTAAATAAATACAGAAAAATGTGTTCTGGTAAGAATATTTATATTGTTTCCTGTAGTTCTAGGGAAGTAATGTTAATATGAAAACCATTTCACGAATCAGAAACATGCAAGTGATAGAACTGCAATAATTTTTAAAGAAACATGCTGCTAAATGGTGTGAACTCCTTCTCTGGTTCTGGAAACACCAACGTGTAAAAAAATAATTTGTTGAGTAGTCTTTGAAATAGTTTCCAGGAATAATGTACATATGTGCACAAGAATATGATCCTATGACCCTCTATGTAGTGAATTGCCTGTGGAAACAGGTGTCCTGCTGGTTTTAATGACTTCATACACAAATAATCATTTTAAGGATCAACTTGACTGTGAATGTATAAATTTTATGAGATAAATTAATATTGATATTATGATATGAATCCATTTTCTGGCACATAGTTTTGTCTAAATTCTGAAAAGAGCTCAATTGAAGGGCTACATATGTAAAAGAGTCTTTTAGGATCAAATGTCTTTAATCTATCTCTATTCTAATCACAATGGGAAATAGTTGTAATGTTCCTTGGGCAATAAATTTAGCATAATAAACATATCATGAAAAGCAAACAAAGGAAAATACTTTGTGTACATGAGCTGATGTACGTTTCCACTTTCATCCTTGCTTTTAGTAGCAAAAAATAAAATCTCAAACTCAAACACCCTGTTTGTAAAACTTCATCAGTGGTCTGTATACACAGCAAAATCCAGAGCATTTCCATCCACAGCCTCAAAGAAGACAGGAAAAGCATTGTTATGTTATGATTTTTACCTCCCAAAAAAATTTCATTTACTCTCCATTTTATGCAATTTCTTTCTCCATTATTTGGTACTTAGAGGTGTTGAATTGAAACATCTAAAATTATATATGAAAACAGAAAAATATCATTTTATGCAAGATAGCTGTCATATGTGAAGAATAAAATACATTTGTCAGAGCCTGTTTTGTGTAATCCTAGCTGTGCTAGTTTTGTGTGGGATTTAGTTGACTTTCCTCAGAGAAAACCACATGGCACTGTGTTCTATATTTGCTGTTTATTCAGGGGTACTTCAATCATAGCAGAGAGGACCTCACCCAGCATCAAGGCCCTTTCTGCTCCTTCTGGCCAAATGACCACAGGGCACAGCTGGGGGAAGGGCCCAGGGGTGCCTGACCTGACCTCCTCTTGGAAATTCTGTCAGCTGCGCACCACTGCAACCAGGACAGGTAGTTACATTTGTTCTTTCCTACGTATTTTCTGTCTCCCTCTCTTTGTCTTTCTGCTGCTTCTTCTAATTCCCTCTTTCTGGAGTTTTGAGTAACTTAAAATCACATGGGTTTGGAGTCTGGAGCTAAGTTGAATGTCCTAAGTTAACTCACTGAGAAGTGTTTTATGCTGATTGAATGCTGCTCTGAGCTTTTTTCTAAGTCCTCCAATTTTCCAAAGTTGCCTGTAAAGGTTTTTTATGTTGTTTGACCTCTTGTCACGAGTTCTGTGCATCTAAGAGTATCTGGACAGCTGTAAGCCCTTTTAAAAGTCTCCTTGAGCAAGTTTTTTGGGGCCTTATACCTGCCTGACGATGGGAAATGATGAATTGATTCTTTGCTTTCCTTTTCTTCCATGCATAGCTTTTTCTTTACCTACTAAGCTGTTTAACCCACAATGTTACTGTAGATCTGTTTACTCTTTCGCACAATTTTACTACATTATGACTGAATTTCTTAGGTAATTTCTTCAAAGTTGCTGGTGTATATTCTTTCAGTGTTCTTCTTATTCAGAATAAATTAAATACTTCAGTGGTTTATAGATGGGCAAGTATTTCTTCAAAGTTTGGTAGCTGAATCCCAGACGATAACAGATCGTTGCCACAAAGGAATTGGTTGCTGCTTTTTGAGAGGTCTGGAGATAAAAAGTTTTTTTTCAGTCCTGGCCATGTTCACTCTATTCCCATTACACCTTGAACCATTCAGGCACATATCTTTGTCTTGGTTTTGGTTTTTTTTTTTGTTTAGGATTTTTGTGTGGTTTTTGTTTGTTTTTTTTTAATACCTCCTGTCATGCTGAATAATCATGGTTCAACAGAAATGTGTTTATGTGTTTAATTTATTTTTTACCCTGATGTAGATTTACCCAATAATAAATTTTAAAAGTATGAAGAGCTTAAGGCTCTTCAAGTGAAGGCTCCTCAAGTGAGGCTCTAAGGTTTACTACTAAGAAAAGATGATATAAAAAAAGAAAAAAACGTTTCTCAAAGGTGATTTTCTTAAATAGGTAATGAGATGTTAATTTTGAGGAATTAAGGATTTTAGAAAAGTTAAGATTACAGTTAGAGTAGATGCTGTGTTAGATAAAAAATACAGATAACCTTTACTCAACAGAAGCCAGATCCAGATAAGATATCCTAGATCCAGTTACTCATTGCTTGTCAGTTTTATGGACAATAGCCAGCTTCTTCATGACAGGAAACAGATTGAACGCAGGAAACTGCAAATTCTACCAAGGATTCATTTGTCACGAATACAAAAAAAAAGTAAAAAAGTCAGAAGACTTAGTTTACTTGATCATTTTAATTGATTCCTCATAAAAAGACCCCCAACTCATTTCAGGAAACAAACCACGCATGCTTAACAGCCTCCTTACCAATTAGCATAGGAAGCGGAGAAGGGGAGGTGACAAGGGTATGAATATGCATTTGTATTTTGTATAGTCAACATTTTTGTACATAAAAGCTTTGTAATCACTTATGAAACTTTGCAGTGTGCATTAGGGAGATATCCCATGCACTGCCTAGCCGCAGTAAACATACACTTTCTAACTCCAAACTGTTAGAGAGTCTTTGTCCATTAATAAATGGACATGGATATTAGAACAATGTTCATATTTGTTTAATTTGGTATATATTATAGATTAAAAATTCTATATTTTTTATTAATGACAATGTGTATATTATTACTTGTAGAAATATTTTTTCTTACTAAAAATATTCTTCAAGTAAGGGGGGTAAGACAACTACTATAAACAACTATAAAAGACCTTCAATTTTCCTTCTAAAATTAAAATTGAATTCAGATTGAAAAATAATAAAAAGAAAAAAAGAATCTGATTCTCCAGCATAACTAGTACATCTAATGAGCATTTAGAATGTATGAGTTTATATATAGAAGACAATATGCTTTGTTTCTCTTTCCATTGTCAATAACAAGACAAGAAACAGAAGCCAAAAGTGAAAAAAATGTATTTAACATGTAAGAGTTTTACAGTATTTTCAAAAATCTTTTATTTGTTTCCCTTAAGGAAAATAAAGTAAAAGAAAAATTAAAAGAAAAGCAAAAAAAGCTGGCACAATTTGTTTTATTTGGAATTATTCTTCAAGCTTTTCGAATGTATTTCTTCCAGAGCTGTCCTCTTGTAGAAGTAATTTTGTCCTGAATGTGGTATTTATCTGATTTTGCATCTTCATCAATTGCTCCAGATGAGCATGTTCCCATAGACAAATTTAAAAGAACTAATGCAGCTTTATCTGTTTGAAGTGTCCTCCTCTATCATCAGTATTCACTGAAGAGTAGGACTAAAGATGTGGTGTTTTTCAGCAAGTTCCACCAAGATTTATTCAATTCTCACAAAAAAGCTATACTTTTGCGTCTCAAAGATATCACAGAAAATGCTTTTGGGCAGCTAAGAAGAATAAACAAAACTAATAAAATAAAATAGCTCTGACCTACATCCAAAAAAATCCAATAATATATTTTATTTGCACAGGTCTCTGAACATATCATGCAACAATCGAGCCATAAGAGAAAAAAGCTTTGTAGAAGTCTTGAAGGCTCTGCCAGTATTTTGCAGCTTTGCTCACAGATTTATTTTCCATTTTTTTTCACACTGAGATCCCCCTGCAATGTACCTCTCATACTCTTTATCCCATGTGTCTTTTGGTCAACAGCTCTAATTTGTAGGCAATGTCTTTTGTTACGGAGATAAGATCAGCCTTACCTCTTCAAGACAGACTTGACTCCAGCTGTGATCATGGCTATCTATTCATGTAGGGAAGAGTTTGAATATGGCTAGGTTATATGTTTCTTTCTCCTAAAATGCCTCTTTTTTCTCCAGCCTAGTGAAGCACTTAAGCACAATGTAGCAGGTGCATTTAAAAGTGACCAAAATCACTGATAAAATTCAAAAGGAAGTGCAAACTTTTATGATGACTTAGTGATGTTTTCTGATAATTTTTTCCCTCTTATTTTCCCAATAATTCCCTGACTTTTTTTTTATAGGCTATTATTGCTTTCATGAAGTCATTTTTATAAGCTCAAGGTCTTGCTTTTGAGTGATAATAGTCAGTTCAGTGAAGCAATATTTTGTTTTGCCTATGTGTTTACCTATGTTAGGAGTGTTGTTCAACTCAAGGTCAGAAAGAGATCATGAACATGACTTGAGTATGACTTCTAACAATGACACAGTTCCTTGATTGTGTCTGTATTATAACTGAAGGAATGTGAATATCCTCTCAATTAGGTTTTATCCCCATTAGAACAGAAATTGCACTGAAGAGTTGCTATTAGATATAATATTGTTTCTAAAATGTATGACATCATTTGCTGTGTTTCATACATTGATTTATACATATGATTTATATCTATATATATGAATACAGTTATTTTCCTGACTCAAGTCCTTTCCTGATATCCATGGGGTATTTGCATACCTATGAATCTTAAAATTCTAATGAATTGCCAGTCTTCTACTCCCTTTCCAGAAAATAATAGCTTTAATTTCTTTTCTTTTTTAGATCTCTCTATGCAATAGTAATATAAGAGGTGGAGAAAAGGGGAAGGGAAAGGACAAAGTTAATTTTTTTATTTGCATTATGTGACTTTTGTGGGAGGGGTGTCTTTCGGTTTAGGATTTGTTTTTTTCCAAACACCATGTCCAATTAAAGTTGTTTTACCTCCTTTCCACTCCTATAACTGCATATAATATTTGCAGGTGAAAATGTTATAAACAAGATTAGTTAAGTAAATTTAATTAAATTAATTAATCAAAATCAGTAAATTTCAAATTAGTTAAGTAAAATTCAATCCTCTTTCCACCTTTTATTAATTTACTTGTTTGTTAATCTAATTGTTCTATTTTTCTGTAGTACATATGATGACACAAAGTTACACAGTAGAGGCTGAACTGTAGTGCCGAAATGAAGAACCAATGAACAAGCAAATGTTAGAGATTTTCTTGAAGAGTACTAACCACATACACATGAGAGAATATGCTTTAAAAATATTTCTGAGTTTTGCTTTTTGATCTAAGCCAAGACTTATATTCACTTTTTCTCCTTACAGGTAGCTTACTAAAAGTTTAGTATTGTAACATGCACAGTAAACTAGTCACGTTTTTCCCATACTGGAGAGCAAACAGGATTTATTAGTTGCATGTTTTCCAAATGTTTCAACAGTAAATTAGCAAATTACAGCAAAACATAATAACAGTGTTGCATGGTCAATACAGTCCTCACACAAATGTATTTCAATTTTTAAAATGCATTTTAAGCAAAGTTTTACTCAGATATAAAAGCTCACACTAGATTATGCTTTTCTTAAAAAAAATCATTTTACTGAAAATCTGCTTTGCTTGTTCCCACTACCAATATAAATTTCTCTCCTGCACAAAATTTTTGCATATTCAAAATTATTTTTGCTGGCTTGCTCAAATAAGCATTAAGAAATCATTTAATAGGGAAAGAAGACATGGTCACTTCATTTGTATAATTGTATTTAAAAAGGTAACAAAAAGTGATGATCCTATAAAATTTAAATCAAGCTTGTAGGCCTGAATTGCAAAATTAGCCACCCTTGAATGAGTTGTAAGCTACATGCTGCCCTTTAGCTGTTGCAGCCGAACAGGTTCAGAATTATATATCATTAAGAAGTACGGAAAGAAGATCCTGGAAACAGTTTTAAAATAAACTCTGAAAAACAAAGGAATCCTTAGAAGGCTAATTGGTTAACTATTTGAAGTCACACATCAATTATCTTTCCTTTCTTGTCTCATTTTTATAACTTTGTAATTTCAACCCTCACATCACCTGCAGAAAAAGGACGATTTCATTGCTAAGTGATAGTTCATGTATATAAAATTTATGTTTAATTTCCTAAAAGCAATAAGGCTGATGCTCTTTTTGCCTTCCTTAACCTGAAATTTTTGAGGCTTGCTACTTACTAAATAAGAGAGGAAGTTGTTCCAACAAGCGCTTAGTATTACTATTCAGTTAGTTTCTATTCTCTGTCACACTTCTTGCTAACTTTTTTTTCTTTCTATGTTGACCTGACAGCTGTAAACACCATGACCCAAGAATACAAAAGAAGGTGGATTTTTCCTTAAAAAACAAAGGAGAATAAGAGATGCACCTGCACAGGATAAAATCTATTCATTGCCTCATGATATAAATTATTCAATGTATTGACTGAATCACCATTTGTTATCTAGTGTAATGAAAAAAAGATTCTTCTGTTACTTTATTATTGACTTAATTATGTATCATAAAAACTTTGGAGATGAATTAACTTTTACCAGAGCAGGGTAATCTGTGTGAGCAGCTTACAATATCCCTATATAGTCCATCACCTGATATTCTCATTCTATAATGATAAGCTAAAAATAGAGAATCAAAAACCCGCACAGAATCCTGTTAAATTCTGCATGTTTCTGTAGACAGGGATTGCAGTAGTTGAACTGGTACTGCCCGTATAGACTGATAAAGGCTCCCACCAGCAAACCCTGCCTCCTCTTGCTGTTGACCTCTTTGGTGTGCTCTGCTACCTGCTCATCAGGCTTTCATCTCCAGCTTCCCCTTTCAGCTGACTGAGTTTGTGACCAAGAATTTCAATTCAACTTGATCATGGTCACTCAGGGCATGTTTACTCTTGTTTATTACTTCTGATGCCTTTTCATTAAAGTTGTGCCTTACTCCTAATAGAGCTAACTTTCATTAATTTGCATTGCATTAAAGACAGAAATTCCTAATAGAAGTGTCTGAGCATTTTGTACCTGGGATAGCACGTGTGTCTCATTCTGATGCTGTTAAGTTTGCCTACTGTGCACCAGCATTTTTTCATTTCTTTTTACATGGTATTGTGCTTATTGAGAAGTCACATTTCAAGAGTGTAAAAAAAAAGAGGATACTTAAAAATATGTCTATTTTAAAATACATGAGTTATTTTAAAATACAGAATCACAAAATATGTTGAGTTGGAAAGGACTCATAAAGAGTATCGAGTCCAACTCCTGGTCCTGCACAGCCCCATCCCCAGGAATCATCCATGTGCCCAAGAACATTATCCACACACTTCTTGAACTCTGTCAGGCTAATGCTGTGACACCTTTCCTGAGGAACCCAGAGAACCTCTTGGTGAAGAATCTTCTTCCTAATATTCAACCTACAGCTGTACTGACACAATTTTAGGCCCTTGCCTCAGGTCCCCAGAGAGGAGAGATCAGTGCCTGCCTCTCCTCTTCCCCTCATGAAGAAGCTGTAACTGCAGTAAGCTCTGTCCTCAGTCTCCTCTTCTCCAAGCTGAACAGATCAAGTGAACTCAACCACTCCTCACACAGCATCCTCTCAAGGCTCTTCACCATCACTGCAGCCTCTTTTAGACACTCTGCAATAGCTTAATGCCTTTCTTATATTATGTTGCCCAGAGCTGCCCCCAGCACTCGAAGTGAGGCTGCCCCAGCTCAGAGCAGAGCAGGACAATCCCCTCCCTCCCTTGCCCAGCTGGTGATGCTGTGCCTGATGCCCCCCAGGACAGGGTTGGCCCTCCTGGCTGCCA
>VZTB01006364.1:613085-657059 GCA_013397245.1 Thryothorus ludovicianus | reverse complement strand
TATATATATATATATATACTTAACCTAGTAAGGCTGTTCTCCCTGAGCTCCCTACATCATTGCTGGAAGAGAGAAAATCTGTGGTATAGCTACAGCTCTTATGGTGGTGCATAGGCTGTGATCTTCAGGGCACGTGTCTTTTCCATGCCATTAACAAAGGCATGTCATCTAAATTGTTAGATGTAGGTTCTGTATTTACAGAGTATAACCAGGATGCTGGCACATGAGCAAAATGTGTTCTGTAAAGCATGTCTTTATGTTTTCATAAGTTATTCAATGATAACAAAACCTACCAAGACAATTTTGAGACTGTTCACATATGGAAACAGCAAGGGTCCCACAAATGAAAGACCAACACACTTCTACTTGGTTTGAAAGGAGGCAAAAAGCCATTTAATTTTGATTTACATAAAATTATTATATTTACATGTTTTGCAATTCAAAATGAAACCCCTATGAACTATAGGTTTACATGGCAACAGTGTGCTTGCAAAGCAAGTGCATTGATTTGGTGGGAAATGATGCAGAGCTACCTAATGCAAGTGGAAAGCAGTTCCCTGTTAGAGAAGAGTTTTAAGCACAAGCTAGCCATGATCAGGAAATGAGTTGAGTCATGCAGCTACTTTTCCAGCAATGCCAGCTTCAGGTGTGAAGTGTTTAATACAGAAGAAAATTGACTCATCCTGTTCAGGGCAAATCATTTTCCCGACAGATAACCCTCAGCTCAACAGTGTGGAGAAGACTGCACAGGCACAGCAGAAGTCTTGCTACCCAATGACAATTCCACTGTTTGGCAGCAGAGACTGAAGTAGGGAAAGAAATAGAGTTTAAAAAAATTAAAACTAGAGTAGATATGTGAGAGGCACCATGAAGAGATACTGGAATAAGCAATATCAGTGAAAAAAAAGGACATGAAAAAAAGGAAGAGAGAAGGGACAAGAAAATAGAAAGGAAAAAACCACCAGGCCTCTACATAGAAGGAAGAATAGTAGAAAAGAAACAAAACAGTAGAGAAGATATTTTGTGATGCTTTAGCTGTTTTATTAGTGAGACATGAAACTAACAAAGATTTGTCTTTCTACTTGATCCTACTTAAAAGTTCTTTATGGCAGTGGTGGTCTGACTATGCCTGTCCTTCACCTGCTTCCCTAATTCTGAAGGATACATGAGTTTCACAGATGCCAGGCCTCAGGTCTTATCTGCCAGTAGCAGGAATTACCAGAGACAGAAGGCTTGAACATCAGTTCTACTCCCAGCTGTGCAGATTTTAATGCTACCTCTCATCACTTGAATGTTGCTACCGGAGCGTCTTCCAGTAGCAGGATCAAAATAATGTGATTGAAACTCTGCCGTGTGTTGTCCTTTCCTCTCTCTCTGCAGGGAGAAAAAGCACAAGGCAGGAACCTGAGGTGCTCACCTCTGCAGGACACGTGCAATGCAGCACCATGGAATTGAGCTGAGCGACCCCAAAGGGTCCTTACACCCACTGTGGAACCACTGAGGCCTTGACATTTAAAACTCAGATCAAACTTATAGATTTTCCTCGCTCTTCATCTTCTGAGCAGAAAGAAAAGCAGGTAGGAAACAACAGGAGGAGAAATGCTGAGAAGCAAATGAAGTTTTTCTTATACTTTGATTACTCAAGGGTTGAATACTTGTTTTGAGGCAGGGGCCCATAGATGCACACTAAGCTGGGCACTCACAGCGCTTTGCTGGCTTCCACATGTGTCCAAAGACGTGAAAAAGAAGGAAAAGTAACCATGAAAATAAAAGTGGCCATGGATGTTCCCTGTCACATCCCTCTTTTATAGACATTTACTACATTCTCAGACAGGTTCTGGAATTATGAACTGAGTTAATGTTTAATTAACTGCAGGTCCTGTGGAAAAAATGAGTGTTTTTTCTTGTAAAAGATCCACAGCCCACACGACGTTGCTTCTAAGAAAAAGATACGGGTTAAAAATCATAATGGAAACGAAATTGACAGGAGGGTGCTCCTTCAAAAAGGAGCAAACATTTGTCATTTTCTTCATGCTACAGCAAGTGCTATATGACAACTCGGAGGACAGGTGACAGGTGTCCCACTCCTTTGTGTTCATGAGGAGTTGTCCCTCACCCTGCCATCAGATCTTGCTGTACATGGGCAGGTGCCAGGTTTACACAGTGGCTCAGCTGTAAACAAAGCCTGTCCAGCTGAGCCACAGAACACACAGAGGTCATGCTCAATGATGCCTTGACTTCTTCATGCATGCTTCCTGCCTAGCTCTGACACAAGTGGGCCCATGGTCGCCAGGAGGGGTTGGAGATGTCAGATGGGCACTAAAGTCTGTGTGTGACTGGCAGAGATCTCTAAATTAAAAATACGACCTTGGTGTGTCACTGCAATTTCCACCAACAAATGCCAGATCAGAGGAGACAGATTCCCTCAGATGCTAAATGCTGCAGAGGCCTCATGATCTATGGACATATTCCTTGTATTTCAAAATCTTCATGCTTGGCTACTATTTCATGCTTCCTAGACTGATGGTGCCAATGTAGAGGCTGGCCAGGGTGAGATATTTACACTATGACAACTATTGAAATTTGCCTCTTCTTCTGTACTTGCCAGAGGGCATATACAGTTCTCCCTGACTGATTTGAAAGAAAAGCTGCCAGCCACAGTAGAGTAAAATGTTATGACTGCCTTACCCTTCCTTCCTAGTAGGGTATTGGCCTCAAAGGGTGCAATGGAAGGTGTTTCTGCTGCTAATGGCAGGGGAGCTGGAACTGGATGACCTTTAAGGTCCCTTCCAACACAAATCTTTCTAAGATTCTATGAAAATTATTTAGACTATTAAGACTAAAATATTATTTCAGGCTGTAGTTTTAATACCATTTTTTAAATTGAAGAAAAAAAAAATCAGCCATTGCATCTAGTCCTTCTATTAAAATGATACCTTATAAAAATGATAACCACAAATTAGATCATCTTAAGGCTTCTGTATTTCTAATATGCAACCAAGCCTTTGAGTCTATTTACTGTGTATTTACATGTGAGTATCTACCTGGAATGACAATCCACTACTTTCATAGACTCTTTTATGCACAACCTCCTCATTCAGGAAAACCAAGCCTAGGGAACCCAGTGAGGCAAGTGCCACTCCTGGAGAGGGATGCTTTCCTGAATTTGAAGAATATTTTACTGTGTAGGCCCAACTCTACAATACTGTACCTGCCAAGGAACCAGAAGATACATAGGGAACCATGTGCTGGAAGATTTTATTAAACGTATCAGTGATGCTTCTAGACAGTATCTTTTTGTTCAAGGCCACCTCTAAAGACATATCTGAGTCCCTAATGAACCACAATGACTTCCAGATTAACAAACCCAGGATTTCAGTACTCACATGAAAAAGAAAATTCATGTAAATCCAGATGATTCTAGTCCCATCGATTTTGATGCCTTTAATTTTTAAATTTTAGATACATTGAATTTTTAAGTTTGATGCCAGAGTATTTCGAATAGTTTTTAACAACAGGCATATAAATGAGGAGTGCAAGAAAGTCTTCTTACCTCACAAAACATAGGCAACTTTTTGGCAAAATCCACCACTCTTGTAATCGCTGGTGTGATAATTTTTGTAAACTGGCTGAAGGCTTCTAAATCCACTTTCCCACCTTCTGGGGCATTAACTATTGGTGCCTGCCCAATATCTTCTGGCTAAGGATATAAACAAAGATATTTAAAGGAGCAGTCTGCCTTAGAGCAACTATTTTATTCTCCAAAAAGTCCCGCTTGGTGATGGAAGATAGGCTAAAATAAAAAGCAACACAATTTGCTTTATAAGTAAAGACCATTTATGTCACAAAATGTGAATTTATTGGTAAGTCATTTGTGAAAGAGATGACTGCACAGAGAAATGGATGATTGGTATGCTCCTACCCCCTCTTTGTGGACAGCTGAACTGTTGTGCACACAGTTTCTTCCTGTGTCTGTATCTATGTATTTTATGGGCACAGCACATACATCTTCTGCTTAGAAATATAGGCACGTTTTTCCTTACAAAAGCTGAAAGCTCTCAAGTTTCTCTTAAAGTAAAGAGAGTAGAAGGAGACATGTTACCCCTGAGAAGATGCTGCAAGCTTTGCAGAATTAGGCTCTTCCACCTACTCAAAGCTCAGAAAGTCTCCCCAGAACAGATTGCCAGGTATCACAGGGCCCCTCCAGGCAGTTGCCAAGGGCAGTTTCCAAAAGGCTAAAACAACTTATGTGCAAAGCTAAAACAATCTACGAGCGAGAACAGGCTAACTTAAAGGTGCCCTGGATAATGTAAATAGAATTTGAACTCATCTGGGTAAAATTCTGGTTGAAAATCGCCTGTTGCATGATTTCAGCTCAAGGTTTCTCCAAATGAGAAACAAATCATATTTTGAGGATTTCAATAGGGATATACAATGAAATAGTTTCAAGCAGAATCTGTAATGAGTGTTTTTTTATTCCAACTTTACTTGAATTTGTTCACCTGGTTTTTATGCAGCTGGTCAATGTTACCATGTATTTTAAAAACAGGCAAATCAAAGCTGTTTTGTTTGTTAAGTGTGAATTTGCAATTAGAAAACACCTGCCAAACACCATGCAGAGGTTTCATTCTGTTCACATTAAGGTCAAAAACTAGACAAAATCCAGAGAAATAGACCTTTAAGACTGATGGGCCCTATGACATTTATATAAGACACTTAAACAGGGGAGGTGCTGAAAGTGCTGACTGCTTTTTAAAGAAACACATCATAAAAGATCCTTCCATAACTCTGTAACCAATCTGAATACAAATCTCACTTCTTATAAGAAAAAACGCAGTAACATGTTAATAAAGCAAGCACTAAATGTAAAGGAACAATGAAGAAGACTGGGCTCAATTATCTGATGGTTTCTACTAAAAAATTCAAAAAACTTGATTTCTAGGTTCTCTCCTCCCTGACTCTTGGGTAACTAAACCACATTGTCTGTGTGCTCATGAGAAACAATCTTCATTGCTTCCAAGCAAAAAGACCAAATGTTTAAACCCACGTGAACCACTGCTATGGAGAAAAAGAAAGAGCACAGCATTTTCTTCAGAAAGGCAAAGCAAGTCAGAGCAAAGTCAGGCAAAGTCAAAGCTAACACGCTGGAGGGGAGCCTTTTCCATTTAACTCAACAGAAGAGGCGTGGACCCCAATGAAGTCCCTGTTGTCAAAGAGCGAGCCTCAGCCACAAAAGGACAGATCCATAGCTCCTGGGACAGACTGTCAGCTTCTCTTGCTCTTCAACAGCTCATCCCCAACCTTGAGCTCCCTAGGTTTTATCCCAAACCAGCTGATACCTGAAGAACAGCACCCCTGTGTAAGCAACCAAAATACTACTGCAGCTGCTTCTTGATCCGTTCACACCTTGCTCTGCAACACCCCTGGAAAGTGCTCTCTTGCTTCTGGCCAGTGACGACTGTGCTTTCCTGACTGTAGAGTACTATGGACACGAGCCATTCATATAGAAATTTAGATGGTGTCACTGGAATTAAAAAACCCCCTCAACATTATAACCGAGATCAGCTGCTTGGAATACGTAATTTCTCTTAGCAATTCAGCAGTGAGTTGAAATTCCCATGGCGAATTACACAGTAGGAGGCTAGGCTTGCAAAGAGATGAGTGTACTCTATGTGATTTGGTATACATTGACTGTTAAAGACCCTTGTGTATTTCTGAAATGCAGTCTCTAATCCCTCTTTTGTGCTGTATAAGCATTTTGCATTCTGCACTTATTTCCCTTAAAAATCGATTTAGAAAAATCAAATAAATCCTTTTTTAAGGTTGAGCATCACAAATCACCATTTATTTTCTGACCCTTAGTATAGGATGAAAATCTAAGTTGCTTTTTAGGCTGCAATCCTAATGGCATAGTGTACGTACCATCTTGTTTTCACTGAAATTAATTTTCTTTGCCTAATTTATTTTCATTAATGTATCCACCATTAACTAAAAGTGGCAAATCCTCCAAGTTATTAACAAAAAATACCAGTTTTCATCTAGAACTTTATACTGTTTCAACTGTTTCATATATTTTATTGTCATCCCTAATAAAGACAACTACCCCTAGATAGAATATATAAAAAAAATAAGTATGCATTATAGACTGCTTCTGTTCTCAATCAGGAGTGAAAAAATTTTTCCACTTTTTCTTACCATAGCACAATAAAAGTATCCAGCTGAATAACTCTTAACATAGCAATACGCTGTTTATCTTTTGAACTACATGGTCTGATCAAACACTGAGGTTCAGGCACAAAAAATGAAGTCATAACTACATGAAATCATCCTTTTTTCACAAACATCAGCAGACTGGCAATAAAATCTCTTTGAGGTTGCAATGCTGGGAAAGCACTGTGGAAGAAAGAACAGAACCTGGCTCTAAGAGCAGCGTACAAGGCTATCGTCCTTACCAGAAATTTCCTTTTCTGCTTCCAATGGCTTCCTTGTGCATTGGTGGCCACATGTGCTTCAGTAACAATTTTGATGAGCTCCCATTCCTCATCTGTTGGCTCTGGTTTGTGTCCAATGGTTTTCTGCAGCTCTTCCCGACGCCTCTTCTCTCGATTTTCTTCTATCAGCTTCCTCTTTGCCAACCTCTTGCTGTCATCCAACACCACTAGCAGGGGAAAAAAGATACAAAAATGTCAGGAAGCTCTTAAGACTGTCAGAACTTTGGTCTTTTCTGTGCCTGAGGTACCAGTTGCTTACAAACACCTTAACTAACCCTTAAGGAAGTACCTTAGCAAGACCCACAGTTGAGACAGTTCTCTTATTTCTCCCTTCAAATTTCATTTCTTAGAAGCCTGGATAACAAAGAATGACTTATCCACCTGGTAATGCTTAGCATACTGACATTGCCCTCCAGGGGTTATTCCACCAATAAAACTAATATGCAAAAGCTTCGTGAGGTGTCCAAGTGCTCCTAGAATGGACTTGGAGTAATCCATATAAGGAAAGATGCACTTCTGCTTTCTTTAAAGTTGTACCAGCATGCTCACACTCACTGCTCTGAAGTGCAGAACATGTTATTGGATGCCAAAAGAACGTAACATGGATTGAAGAAAGTGGGAGCACTTATTCACAGAAGGCTCAGCTGCCTGAACCATGACACAATCAGATCAACATGCCTTTGGCTCTTTCCCTAATCCCCACAAGTGGTGTTCCTGTAGAGTCCTATTACTTCCAGTGACTCCACATACACAGGCCCCAGGGCTGCTGTGCTCACCACTTCACTGGTATCCAACCCCTCTCCTGAAGGTCTACCTGGCCACAATGAAATTGTCTCCTTTATTCCATTTCCCTCTAGACAGAGGGCACTGTTATACATTACATTAACAAGGAAAATACTAAGTTAGACTATTTTTCTGTTGTTTACTAGGCCTGTTTTCCTGTCAGTTCTTCTGCAAAGGATTATACTGGCAACAACCATGAAGGCACAAGGGGATTTATATGACTTCTGGGGGTTTTATGTGACTTCCTCACATTTGTAGTAATTGAAGTTATTGGTGTAAATCCCTGTGCAACAGCAGGAAAAGAAGACCCCAAGGGTTAATCTTACAGACATATTTTCTAGTTCTTTAGAATGAGAGCCGAAATCTTTGCAGCAGATAACTTCTTCAGGGCTAAAAATAAAACAAACAACTGCAGGATGACTCATACAATGACATTCAATTTCACATCCTCCAGAATTTTCTAAACAAGATGTTTTTATCTCAAGAAAAGTGTCCATCCAGATGCATTTCTCCCTTCTCTCCTCCAAAGAGTGAACATTCCTATTGTTACTCAGCTTGGTAAGGCCAGGGGAAAGTGCAGCCTGATGAAGGATAAACAAAAAATTACAGCCCTGTGAAAGTGGCTTAATGCAATGAGTGCAATTCCCTTGTATTATTAAAACCAGAAAAGGGCTGGCAGTTCTACTTTACTTTAACAAGCTTCATCAATCAACATACTTTAAGCAAACACAGACACTGAAAAAAAAAATAAAGAAAACCAGGAAAATATACTTACAATCTGTTGCCATGCCAACAAAGATACATTTTTTGAAGCGACATTCCTGGCACTGATTTCTCGTTACTTTGTCTATCACACATTTTCCTTCATATTTACAGGAATAGGTTGGATGGAGGTTCTTCTGAATGGTTCTTCTAAAAAAACCCTAAGTGGAAGAAATAAATACATTGGAAAGCATTAGCACTGAGCAATTTTTAAAAATTTGGAGCTGCTTGGTTTGTTAGGCATGTGCCTAAGTATGCAAGATAACACATTTCGTTCCCCGAAATTCTCAAAGCTCTCAAACCAGTTTTATAGCCTATGGTATTTCTCTTGATTTTCCTTAACAATTAAAAACATATAGACATCTTAGATAAGTAAAGGTGCAAATAATGCTGTCTCGAGGCACAAATACTGTGTACATATATTCTTGTAGTCTTATTCAACACTATGTTAAATTTTTTCATATATGAAGTATTTTGTTTTGAGCCCTTTTTCAAACTCTGTAATAATTTAGAAGGCTATTAAAAGGCATACACATAGTTTTAATTAAAAAGCAGCTTCTGCCAATAGTAAGAATGGTGATGTGTTTGTGCTATTAAAAGACTGAGGACAAACAGTTCCACTCCTTTCTTTCCAAAAATGCCGAATAACCAACCAATGAACCAACCAAATCTGGGCAAGACTGTATTTTGCAAACACAGTCTACACAATATTTGAGTTTGGTTCCAAACTCAAAGGATCCCTAATTAATCTTTGAGTTTGGTTTATAAATTTATAAATTATTTGTATCTCTGAGAAGCAGATTTAATTTGTATTTACCACAAAATTCCAAAAGCCCCATCACCAGCAAAGATTCATCTATCTATCTATCTATCTATCTATCTATCTATCTATCTATCTATCTATCTATCTATCTATCTATCTATCTATCTATCTATCTATCTTATCATAATACAGATCTATATTGCAAATTCAAACAGATCCTAAGATCATATGAACTAATGCAATTCCACTGAATTCACTCATTTAAACACCCCATAAAACATCACTGTAGGTAATGAAATAATATAAATTGTATCAACATTATGAACATAATCCTGCTATTAATTTCAAGATGACTTTTCTCACTGACTTTTGCAAGGGCTGGATAAACTTCCCAAGACTGCAAGACATGGACAAGTTAGGCTGTAAAGCAGGAAATTTAGACTTCACTTTAATTTCAAGTTTCACCATTATTTAAGACCATCTACATCCAGCAGTGCAGCTCAGGATTACCTTGACACAGAGAACACACTGACACTCCGGTCCTGTTTGTCTGAGACTTCTCAGAATGGCTTTGGTTTCAGTCAAAACAAAGGCAAAATTTTACCTTATGAATAGTCTCTTCAGCTGGGATTTTGTCTAATGAATAGTCTCTTCACTTCAGTAGGCAAAAGGTCTGTTTTTAAATCATGTTAAATTATATCCAGTAAAATCTTACAGCAGTGTGTAATTTCTTTTAACACAGAATGTTGAATTAACACATACAGATAAGTCTGTATTTCAGCTTGTACTTCTAACTCCTGTGAAGACAATGAAAAGCCTTGCCCTCATTAGAGTTTTATCTTACGAGGTTCAGTTGGAGCTAAGAGTACAACTCTTTCTTCCTTAATTACGTTAAGACCTGACATGTTAATTGAACTGAGTGGCATAAAGCTTGTGTGTGAGCCTTTGCAAGACTGGGACAGTTGTGTTGAGATAAAACCCAGGAAATTACAGGCAAGATATCCTTATGTGGGATTTGGAATAAGTCTAAAACTCTCATCTACTGAAAACCTGGTTTTGGTTCTGTTCTCAATCCTGTGATGAATTCCTAGAGTCAGGATCTGCTCCTCCCCTTCCCGAAGACCTAAGATGGCTGTGGACAACCAGGGTCCCAGGGTTATCAATAGTTACAGTAAGAGATGGGAAAATCTCTAATGAATCTCAGCAAGTGAGCTTCTGTTTCCAAACCTTTCACAGGATTTAATGTACTGTAGCATTATGATGGCGAGGGTCTCCATCATCTCTGTTGGAGGCAGCCCATTCCATCTTCTTATTTCTTTGCATTTCTCAGAAAAATTTTGCAAAAAACCTTCTTCGTTCATCTCTAGATACATGTAACAGAAGCTGCTCTCTATGTCTGTCCAAACACTTCACAGAAGTGTTATTCTCATCAATAAAAGAAAGCACATGGTATTGTAGGCAGTAATTCTTCCTAAACTCCTTTACAATGCACCTATAAAGCAGTAGATCCAATGGGTAAAGTCTGGAAAAACATTTCAGTGATGTCAGAAATCACTGTTCATTTATTTGTGTTTAAATTCCTCACAATTTACTCTTCAGAAATCATGTGTGAGGATGCTTTGTTCATGAAAGCACTTGCCAAAGCAAATCTTTGGCTGTCAGCCCTGTTTATGCTTGTTACAAAATTAAAGTGACTTTGAGTGGAAGCAACTAGTAAACAACAAATTAATTGAAAATTGATTATATATATTGTGTATTGATAAAACACATAACTTCACTGATATATCACACAACTTGAAATGTGTATGCAGCTCCTCCAAGAAATTAATTACTTTCTGCAAATTATCCCAGTTCCTTGTGCGTATAAGCATTATTTCAAATTGTACATCAGACAGAAGAACTGTATGTGAAGATAAAAGCAGCTTTGTGTGCTGTGTCTCTAAAATAGCTGGTAGGCATAAAAAGAACTACTTGAGTTGAAATTACAAAAACCATAGCAGGAAAGCTGGCAAGAGATACAGCTGTTCAGCTGAGAGCTAAGTATACTTCATAATGCCACAGTGCTGCTTACTTCCCATTATATCTGAATTAAGTTGCATTCATACATGTTACATACTGTTATCATCTGGTGTTCAAGATGCAAATGTGTGAGAATCACTTGTGCAGCTCTACAGCTCTTTTTAAAAATATAATTACTTTTTTCATACATTGTATGTAAGTATATGTATAAAACCATTATGAATATTACCATTAATCTGCTATACATAGGATATTTAGGTCTCTGTGCAGTTCATAAATGTAACTTAGGGAAATGATGTACAACCAAAGGAACTACTTCAACACAAGAGTTACTGTGAGGAGAGCTCTAAAGCCAATTCAAACCCAAAATCTCAGATCCAAATGTTCCAGACTTTGTGGATGAACAGAATGAGACTTTCGTGGCTTAGTCTCATGACACTAGTCAAAGACATGTGTGGTCCCATTTGTTTAGAAAAATAGCATTTTTTTATTTTCTGCAGAAAAGAATAGCTTTCTTACAGAATCTCAAGCTATCAGGCAAATTCATAGCAGTGAAATAATGTAAGATGTGCCTGATTCTGTTACTCAATTATTTTATTTACTTGTCCAAAGCAATATCTTTTAAAATTTAATTTTGCATGCAGTTTTGGAGATGCATTTTAGGGCTGAAAGCACATTTCAATATGCTTAAGTTAAAGTAGTCAAAATCTTTTTGAAACTATTTTCATTGGGCGTCAATGCTTCCCAAATTGATGGATGTTACTGTAGCATGAGCATGTGGAAAGGATTTTGATTTTTGCTTCTTCACAGAGATGGTGAGAGGCACTGAGTGCTAATCATTACAGACTCTTCATGGCCATAAGCAGAACCTCAGCTATTGCATAAACAGCTTCAGTCGAGTAGCTGGGAACATGCTGATGTACTCTGGCTGAGAACATGGCTAGAAATATTAAAAAATGGAAATTCAAACGCTAACTATTAAACAGCAACAATAATAATCTAAATTTCTTGTTTTCTTTTCAGAAGCAAACATGGCAAAAACCAACTTGATTCGTTATGCATATGAAGAGCAGCAGCATGGCCAGATATGGCTTATCATCAGTACTGGATGTTCTTATTAGCTTCTAATCTGTCTTTATTTGATTTGACAGCACAGTTCAGGAAGTCTGTATAATGGAGGAGCTGGAGAGCTATTTCTGAATCCCACTTTCCCACCGTGCCATTTACCTTGCAACCTTCGCAAGTGATGCAGCGATAATGATATCCGGTGGCTTTGTCCCCACACACTACACATAGCTCATCCTTGTCTAAGTAACTGGGTATGTACCCTGCAAAGAAAAAGAGGATGTGGCATGTAAACTCCATACAAAATTATATGATACATTTGATGTAAAGAGACTGCACTAAAATCCACCGCAGACCTTGTCTACCAGTGCTGTACTTCTGAACTCGCTGAATTTCCTGAATAAAAGTTTGTGTTATGTTATAGACTTATTTAAACACGGCCTATAAGATTTTCTGCTGCTCAGACTGATTCAGTGTCTGCTGGTCAAGGGGGAAAAGCTGGAACACGATTTCTCTCTCCTGAGTGAAATACTACGTCAGAAAATACTCATTACTTCAAAAGATTTGATGTGAACTACTAAAATAGCAGTGAAGGCGTAGAATATATCTCTGTTCTATATATCAGAAAAAACTTCAATATACTTGTACATGCAGACGAGACCACAGGTTTCAGTGTTACTGGGGGACTTGGTAGTAAGAAATATTTACTGACAGATGGTTTGTTTCAAAACAGAGAGGTACTAGCAACATACAGCCCAAGCTGTATTGCTCATAATAGGTCACCTATGTTGTCCACTGACCTGGACGAGTTCCACAGGAATATTTAACAAAGCCTGAATTTAAAACAAAATATGTGGACATTCAAATATGTGTGTGTGCGTGTACATGTATATATTAGAATAAAATTTTCTCTTCTGGAGAGCAGATCTGGTTTACCAGATCCAGCCAGTGAAAATATTCCTGCTGTGAAAAATATTGGCAATGCTTGGTTCTTTTCCCACAATGACATTTGTTTTGAAAACACAAACATATTTTCAATTTGCGCAAAAAACCAAAACAATTCTGATGGCAAGCAAAAAGTAATCGTAACCACAGACAATTTTTAAACAGGGTAAAATACAAACCTTTCAAAATCAATGTTTCCATGACCCCTAACTAACGGACTCAGGGTTCATAACTTTACCTTCTGAAAAATCTCACTGTGAAGATGCAACATAAAGATCTTATATTCCCTTTGAGGGGAGAGAGGAAAGTGCACCTATACGTATAACTGTGTAAGATTAGTGGAGTGTAGCAAACATTTCACAGAGTCCCTCAATGGCTGAAGTTGGAAGTCACTTCTGGAGGTCAACTGCTCCATCACCCCTGCCCAACACAGGGCCACCTAGAGCCAGCTGTCCAGGCCCATGCCCAGACAGCTTTTGAGGATTAGCAGGGCTGGAGACTCCACAACCTTTCTGGGCAAACTATGAAGTGCTCTTCTCTGTCACCTTCATAGTGAAAAGAAAATACTATTTTATTATTCTCAGAAGGAATTCCCTGTACTTCTGTTTGTGCTCACTGCCTCTTGTTCTTCACCTGGAATTGAAAAGAGCCTGGGCCTGTCTCCTACAGTATGGGAGATCAAGTATTCATACACAATGATATGCCCCCTTGAGACTTCTCTGCTCCAAGCTGGAGAGTCCCAGCTTTCTCAGTTGCTCCTCAGAGAAGAGATGCTCCAGTTCATCATCTCTGTAGACCTTTACTGGGCTTACTCCAGGATGTCTGTGTCTTTCTTTTAGTGGGGAGCCCAGAACTGGACCCAACACCGCAGATGTGTTTTACTAGAGTTGAACAGAAGGTAAGGATCACAACCCTCAAGCTGCTGGCAATGATTTTCCTAGAGCAGATCAGATGCCATTTACCTCCTTTGCTCCAAGGAGACACTGCTGGTCGATATGCAACTTGCTGCCCACCAGGAACCCCCAAATACTTCAGTGCAAAGCAGTTTCCTTCCAGTTGGGCCTGTACTGCTGCATTTATTATTCCTCCCATCACACAGAATTTGGCCTTTCCCTTGGATGAACTTCAAGAGATTCCTCTCATCCCATTTTTCTAGCCTGCCAAGGTTGCTCTGAATGGCAGCACACCCATCTGGTGTTCCAGCCAGTCCTCCCTCCCAGTTTTGCATCAACTGCTAGCTGTCTGAGTGGAATTTTTGAGTGCAATGAAGGAGAACCCTTTGGATGCAGCTGCCTGCATCTATCCCTTACCACTGGCTTGCTGAATCCATCTGCAGCACCACACACAAAGCCAGACATGAAGCTTGCTGTCTTTATGCAGCCCTCACAGCAGTTTGGGTTGGTACACCTTGGGGACTTGGGACACCAGTCACTTGGAGGGCAACCAGCAGCAAGACTCAGGACAGCAGAAGGCTGTTGGAGGATGCTGCAAGAGGGGTGGCCATCATCTTCCTGCAACTAACATGCCAGAGAGTCAGCTCAGTACCAGACAGCTTAAATTCAAGTGCCTTCCTAAGGCTATGCTTCCAGAGGTTCTCCAGAAAGGAAAGCCCAAATTAGACAAAACACTACAAGTTAACTGAGCTTAAAATGCTTAAACTTTGTGGAGACTGGTGAGGAAACCAGGAGAAAGCAAAGAAGGCACAAGGTATACTTGTATGACCTAGTTGGAGTGTAATTATGAGAATCTCAAATTACAGAGGAACACATATCCCTCTTCTCTAAAACAAGGAAGCAGTAGTACTCAGTAGCCATTCCTGGATAAAGGCATCTCAGGTCTGCCAATATTCCTACTGACATCTGAAAGGGGAGTGGAGAAACGAGCTGAGATCTTAATGCTGTATCAAGTCAGTCTACAAGACAGTAAAAGACTAGATTTATATTCAGGCTACATTTCTTCATGATGAGCAAGTTATGCTTGGTGGCCATGTGACATTGAGAGATGAGAGACAGCAGGGTTTCAACTCTAATTACATCACTGACTCCTAATAGACACTGTGCCAGTGGGGGATTAGCAGAGGCTATTATCTCCATCCTGCCCCCACTCTGCTCACACCTGCCTCTGCACATGCAACACATACATGGCATAGAGCTGACAGAGTGGGCAAAAGATGCAGCAAAGTGAGGCAGAATTTTCCCTTAATTTTATCATGAAGATCAATAACTTCTTGTTATTGCTGGTCACTGTTATTCATGAAATACAGTCTTTACATAGCATAAACTACATCCTTGAAAATGCAGTATTGCTGGTTCACTTCCTCAAGAATTGCTTCTGAATTAAACGCCTTGATATCTCATTCATTACACAAGCTGGTTCGTGCTGCTCCTGTAATGGCAACTTGTTCTACTAGAGGAGCAAGAGACCACTTGTCTAAACCACTTCCCTAAATATATACAGTAGATCATGCATGTGACCACTGCTGTCCATCTCCTTCCTGCAGTTTTATGACTTTATCCAATATAAAAATCAGTTTCCAGTCTGGCAGAACACACAGTCTCCTAGGGGCACTCCTAGACAGAAATTAAAAATGGCATCCTTACATGCAACTACATTGTCAATTTTCTTGCATCAGAAGCATGAGTCCATGTCACAAGGGAAGTACACACCTGGAATTCTTATAGTGAATTATAGTGAAGTGTTTTTTTCAACAGAAAAATCTTTTTCCAAAAAATCACTGGCAACAAAAGTGTGCAATACATGTATCTTTGCTTTCTACTGCAGTTTTTTATATTTTTAACATTTCTTTCAACAGCTAATGGGGTCAGAAACAGCTGAAGTGGCAAGACTGGACCTTCAGTAGCATTTTTGAAAGCTATAATTCAGATAGACATCACTGCAAAAGGAGTAAGTGGATTTACATTCAGTTCTTACAAATGCTAATGTCCATTCTAAGTAATTTTTAGTAGTTGCAAAAATCCTGTATGACTTCTGTATAAATTCAATACAATTTCATTTGAAAGACATGCAGATAAACAGACTCAGTGCATTTTCTCTTCTTCCTCAAACAGTTTGAAACAGCATTAGTAGGAAGAAGTTTAACACTGCTTTTCTAAACATGCTACCAGCATGAAAGAAATGAATATTGCAGAGGAGATTCTTGGGGAAGCCATGGATGGCAGCACAGTTATCTGTTAGGTGTTTTGAAGAAGTGAAGAGCAACAGACTTGTCTCACTCTGCACTGCTATTAGTAACTAGTCTCTCATATCAACAAGTACTTTTGCTTCATGTGTGTGCAATAACATTGAAGCAAAGATAAAAACGCCTATGTGGAAAAGCAGGTGCTATCTGAACAGAGTAACCCTGGTGCCCTCTTACTAAAGAAGAATATCTAATAAATCTCACGGGAACATGGGGTAGGTCCCTGTTTCAAGTGGTCATAATTCATCTTTTATTTCTTGGTCAAAACCTTTTAAGTAAGTAGCCAAGAGGAACTGTTCAAGAGCAACACCAATCTCACTGAACTGTACAAAACAGCCAATATTGTTCCTTGTTTCAAGTCTATGTCTGCTGTATTCAGCATCTTGATTGACTGTTAATTGTTGCATCCCGTATGTTCCTCCAAGTTAATTATCTGTCAAGTATGAACTGACATTGTTTTTCCCAATGTCCACCTTGGATCTTTGTTTTGAGGAGAATAATAGCGAGTGACCTTGATCTGCCATGTCTGGTGTTTCCCCTGTAGCCTAAAGTAACACCTTTGGTCCCCAGACTCCCACCTGCCAGTCTGCCTAATCTTACTGTCTTGGCAAGCCTAAGCACACAGCAGGACCAGTTGCCCCTCTCTAGAAGTATATGCCATATAATCCATTACAGCCCATCTTGAGTGCAGTTTAAATCACAACTGTAGCTTTGTAGAGGCATAGCAGGAAGCAATTCCCCTCAACAGGAAAATGCACAATGAGTCTGCCCCAAGCAGCCATAAGGACAGAAGGAGAACTGCTAACCTATGCAGTCATGTGAGGTACTCCTCCATTAATACTGGATGCATGCACTCTTGAATTACCATTTGCAGGAATGATGCCTTAAAGCACCATATATGACCCTGCACAGTGTAATGGGCTGGAGAGACACAAATGAGACACTCAGTGGCTATTCCTCCATGCAACAAGGCAAAGAAAAGCTTTTCAATTATAACAAATTCTCAAAAATAATAGTGCTCCTTTTCCCTCTGCACTGGGAACACATTAACAACAACAACAACAACAAAGCGTATTTTGAGAGCAGCAAAGAACCGATTTCAGTTCTGTTAAAGTATCATTGCACATACTTTATATGTACAGATCCGCACAGATAATGTGATATTTGCCTAGGGAATTAATCCACACCTTAAAAAAACTGTAGAACCAAACGGTATTTGACTACCAAACAGGGATATGAGTAACACTGATGCAAACAAATTATGCCTGTCTGCCAGATGTTCATTATTAGCTTGTTCCTAATCCACCATAGATTTATAGCTTGCAGGCAGAAAATGTCATTTTTTGCCATTGCAGAAGGACAGTTATATTTCAAGACCATTATTCAGTATTTTAATTTTCACTGTACACTGGCAGAGCCGTGTACTTAATATATTCCCTGAAATCTTCCTTTCCCCCATCTGGTATGGTTTGCATGACTAGAGACCACTCACTAAAATGAGGAGTCAGGACTTATCAGTAAGCTGGTATTCACTTACTAGACACTGCAGTATGAAAGTGAAAAAGATGAAATTAATTATTACCTTGAGAATCCTCAACTGTATTCAAACTGAAATGTAAATTTGTACTGCTGTTCTACTGCTTTCATAGTCACCTTGAACACTTTTCAAATTATAAAAAATTACAAGGACCAGCCATGCATCATCCTTGACATACTTGTGCAGAAAAAGCTTAAATGCAGTATTTGTTGGTGAAAGCATAGAGCCGACAGAGGAAAAGCACACTCCATTCTTATTTGTGCTATTATCAACATTGATCTGAAAGGCTGGGCAGACACACTGATCCTTGTTTCCCACTTTCTTTAAATTACTCCCTCTGAGAAAAATGGTTTATTTTATCTACGAGTTTCGAAGCCCTGAGAACATTGCTGAGCATATTCACACTTTTCTTTTTAGCTAACTGGTTGCATGTACTCAATTTTGATCTTTGTTGACGTTCTTTGATCTATGAAATTACTAAAATTTGGCAAAAGATTCTGCAAAGATCGAATCTGAAACATTTTATAGTCCCTTTTCTCTCAATGACTTTTCAGTGCCTCAGCCCTGTTCCTTAGGCTGAGTCAGAAATCTTATCAACAAGAGTGTTTTTGCAGAGAATGTGCTGAAAACATTTTAGTCCAAACTGTGTTGTCATTTAAACTTCTTTGATCAGTACTGTACCTGCAGCCATTACCAACAGGTACAGAATACATCACTTTAAGGGTCAGATCATGCAATTTCCCAACCTCTCAAATTATTTAAATGTTTTTAAAGTCAATATCTTAGTCCTGCAAGTAAGTTATTTGTTAAGAAATCTAAGCCTCACTGAACAAAACAAAGCATAACTTACTTCACTTTCTCATCCTTTATCTGGTTGTGGAAAGGTTACCGTAAAGGAGATGAAAATACATTATTTCCACTGACTTTTGTTATGAAAGAGACATAACTCCAAATGCATAATGACTTATGCAATGGATTATGCAATTTTTCTTAATGTTATTTCCTTAGATGGGTGGTCCCATCAATACTTTTAAACCTTGAATAATTGTTAACATTGTGGGAGCTGCTCTGCTGCAAAGGCCAGGATGACAAATTCTCAGTGTTTCTGTAAATTGATTATATCCACACACACTCCCTGCATTGATGAGATGACATTTTGGCATAAGCTTCATGTTACTTTTTCTTAGCTGTTTAGAAAGTACCCTAATGTTCCCACACGCTAAGAACTCAGTTTGAGCTAGTTCAGCTGCATACTCCAGAATTCACATGCTATGTATTCTCAGCCGCACATTAATTGCCTGAAAAAATATAAAGACAAATAATTATAGAAAATACAATTATAAAAATAACAATAACAACTTTCAAAGTCCTGTTCTCCCACCACACCAAGAGCCCTTCAAAACATGGCATTAACCTCATTGTTATCTCTCTGGTACCTGGGAAGCAAAGTGAGCTGCAGGGATGAGAAGCCGGCTCTGCTACAGCCTAAACTCAAGAATTCCTCGCTGCAAACTCTTGGTTTGGGGGCAGCCTCTGCTTACTGCTCTCTGCCCCACAGAATCTGAAGTTAAAGCCTAACCTCGCAGACACCTGTGGACATTCTTCATTAACACTGTCCAAGAAATTACCATGCAAATGAAAGTGAAAGCCAACTCTCATCCCAGTTTTAACTTTGCAGATATTTCTTCCATGTTGTCAAAATGTTCAAAACACTGTGCAGACACCAAGTGTAGGGAAAAACCTGAGGTTTCAGGACTCTTGCACATATTTCTTTAGTACCTTCCTAACTGCAGTATCTCCTCCCTGTCACTGGGTACTCCTCCTCACAGCACAGGCAGTGTGAGGAGATCCAGGGTCATTTTTGGCTCTCTGCTCAGCCTCTGCAGAGGGGCAGGGGGGCACAGGCTCCCCCTGAGCATCACTCATCCAGCAGGCACTGCTGCAAGCTCACCCTGGCTGGCAGCACAGTATGAGGGGGAAAATGTTCCAGTTTAAGCTCTCTGGGACAAAACTGAGAATGGCACCTCGTTCTCATGACAATGAGCCCTGTTCTGCTTATCAGATTTCACAGTATTACACAGTAAACAAAATATCTGGCTGCCTGTTTCCTAGGGCAGGATCAGGTCCGAAAGGGCTTCCTTAATAAAACAGTAATCTCTTGCACAAATGTTGTGCTGTCACCTTTTAACAGCACACACCAGAGCACAAAAGGTAATGGAGCAACAGGTAGATGCAAAGCTAAACCCACATCTCCATCTCTTGATTTTCTAGAGTAAAATTCTTTTCTTTAAAAGTTAATTCTTTCATCAGAATTTCTGACAGATAGTCAGAAAATAGTAGTTTTTAATGTACTGTTATAACTGAAGCAGCTTTTTGATGTTTAGAACTGGCTATGCTTTATAAATGCTTATTTTTTTTCCCTTAGTGACACATTGCTGGGGTCCTTGGCTGTTGTTTTTCAAGTTATTTTCTGAATCATTTCAATGTGACATAAAAATAAAGAAGTAATTAAATACCTTTTCACACATAATTTTCAACATATACAATGTTTATTTTTTTTTCTTCCCAGTGGGAAAACAAGACTTTAACCATTTAGTAACTAGCAAAAGTTCTGATAGGAAACAAGTCCCTGTGCTACTGTAACCTACAATCTAATTTGAACAGCATATTATTGAGATTATGACAAATTTCAGGGGACTAATAAAAATACCAACTGCAACAATCAAGACTCCTCATGAACACCTGTTTAGGGACTTAATTTTGCTTTAATGGGCTATTACCAAGGCTTCTCTAACAAACTCACTCGCTCTCCCAATCAATTCTGGATCAATACAGACACACATGCCCTGTGAAAAGCCTTCTGTTCTTAGGACAGGATTAAAAGATTCGTTAGTTTTACGATAGCTTGCTTAAAAGATGGAAATTAAAAAAAAAAAAAAAAAAGAAAAGAGAAGATGCACATGTTCCACGCAGTTTAGATCTCCTCTGCTTAACAAACTCAACATTTGCAAAGGTTTGACAGAAGGGAGGCCACTTTTTATTGATTATCACAGTAATAAGGCTCTAAAGAATCCAAAAACACGTTGCTCAGTCTCTGTAAATGATCAATTAAAAGCCTGCTTGAGAGCCGGCTTCCATGGAAATTCACCACCATTTCTCAATGAAACTAGGTGGTAGAAAATAAGGGCATACAAGCCATTTTAAAAAACAACTCTGTATTCTTTTAAACAAACAAGTTCAAAAACTTTACACAGGGCAGATGTCGGGTGTCGGAGTACTGAAATAACTTAAAGCTCAGATCTAGGTATAACAAGTATTATTTATAACCTTTAACACTATGAAAAATTTATTTCTTCAGTGACTTTGCAGCAGCATGTTTTGATTTTTTCTGAGTTAATACTGAGTTTTCTTTAACCAAAAATAAGACACGGAGAAAGTCTACAAAGGCTATGAATTCATTAATTAAAACCCAACAACAAATAAATAGCCTTAAAAAGCATTTAAAATATTGCACAACACAAAAACATGTATTATCCACAACGACATTTAGCCTACAATTTGATCATGTTGCTACAGCTTCCAGGAAGGATTTTAAAAATAATTTTCTTTATTATGAAATATGATGCTGTTCAATGTATAAAATTAAGACACTTTTCTATCAATCATAGAGATTTATTGCATCAAGGGTTAATGAATATTTTCTGCTCAAAGGAAAATATTACATTTTTCCATGCAGTTAATAAAAATAAACAGTCTACTTTTCACTATAAAGATACTTCAAAAGTAGTAAATTGTGTTTTCTTCATCTGAGTTACATCAGATTCACTCGAATTTTGGAAAACTGCATACAGAAAATCTAGTCTGATCGGAAAAGGACATTGTTTTGGTATAACATACAGTTTGTTTTTCTCTTTAATAATGTGATTTTAAAGAAACACAGAGAATGTATATTTTGTGTGCATCAGTTGGGTTACCCATTTCAAAATAAGCAACACTGAAAACATTTTCAAGTGTTTTTTAGTATTTTGGGCTCTTTTTAAATCTCCTTTGCTCACTTGAAAGAAAAAGAATAAATTCTAAAAACCGGCAATGATTTAATCCCTAGGAAGCAGACATTGCACAAACATATTTATTAGATTCTTTTGGATGCAAAGTCATCTTTTTTGCATAGATATATTTTTGAATTTTCAGTCTTTTTTGCTCTGCATAATCAGAAACTCGTGGCTTTCACTTAAAAGACAGTAACTCAAATATAATCATTTCCCCATACATATTTACAGTCCTATTTTCAAAATCTTTTGCCTGAGTTGCCGAGCAAACAGAGTTCCCATTTACTGAAAACACAGATTTACACAGTTTGTATGTAACTAGAAACATAGCTTTAAGATGCAGAATATATAATGATGACATTTCAGGAGAGAAACTTTCTTATCGAGCTCACTGGTGAATAGCAAAGGAACTTAATAGCCCAGGAAAGCAGGAAAAAAAGCAATATACTTGCAAATGTCTCTTATAGATTAAGAAAAAGTGCTTGGAAATCCTCATTGCTCACCGAAAACCTTACAATCACCTAGCAACCTATGTTACTGCTGCTTTCAATTTTGAACAGGCAGCCTTCGCATTCAAAGATGCATCTGAGCCAACTGATGCAACTGTAAGTTTAAAGCAAAACAAAAACAAAATCAGAGATAATTTTTTTTTTTTTTGTTATTTAAATAAAATGCCCCTACCTTTCTTCTGAGAGTACGATGGCGACTGCACTTGAGAAAAAGTAGGTTTTTCTTCTGTGAAAAATTCAGGTTGGTTGTACTGATTCAGGGCCATGTCCATGTCAGAGTACTCGCTTTTAAACACGTTTCCAGGGTAACTACAGGTATAAGGCTGATTCACCGCCCAGGCCTGTTCCATATATATGTTGTTACTGTGCAGGACCTGAGCATCACAACTGCTGTAACCCTGATTATCTTCGATATATGTGCAATAATCAGTGGACTGCATGTAGCAATTGCTACTAGCAGCTGGGTGCACTTCATATATTTCTTGCATACAGTAGTTCATTTTGTTAGCCTATCTCAGCTTCTACTTTACGTACACACACACATGCATACACACGCAGGCATGCATACACATGGATCGGGAGAGGAGCAATGAATATACACCAACAAAGTCGACTGCAAAACAGCCCGTTTTACTTCAGAGCAGCACCTGATGTGCTAAAATCCTATTTATATTGGGACGGCTTGTGAACTCCCCTGCCAGTCAAACATATTGGGAAGCAGATTTATGACAGTCAAAGGTCTTAATCTGTGACTGTAAGTTAATTCCAAGGGAAGATGGCAGTCAGGTAGCAATGACCACCAGACAAAGAAGCGACATCCTGACAACCCTCCTGGTCCCCCGTTTGTCTGGAATAATCATTTTATAAACCATTTCCAGCCTTTTCCAATATGATTAGAAAATGATTACTAAGGCGAGGACACAGTTATGTCACTGTAGTTGTCAACTTAAGTGTGAAGAATTATAAAGACTGCTTAAGAACTCCCAGAGGGGATACTCTGAAAATCCTAAAATCAATAATCCTGTTTTTCAGCATTAAACCATAGAAAATCCAATAGTGCTGTGCCAATGACCCAAACAGTAGTCTACTTTTACAAAATTTAGCAACTTAATCTGTCATCAGCTTTATTGATTTTGTTTTACAGAATTACATGCATGAATCTCCCCAGCCTTCCACACATACAAAATCCTCCCCACAGCCTGGTAATGAATTTATGGGAAAGCGGCTTTTCTAAACTTCAGTGATTTCAAGAAGTAATTTCTATTGAGTTCAACAGGTGGGAAACTTCAAAACAATATAATCAGCAAAAAGAACACTGCTTAAATATTATCAATAGCTAATTGCTTTGCTATTCTGCTTTGTTATCCTTTCTGTTTTGCTAATGAAGTACTTTTATGTAGTTTTAATGAAGAGCTTTTTTCTGATAACAGAGAGAGGAAAGGAAGGAATGTTTTTTGCTCATTTCGGCTCACCTATGAACTGTGAACATGACAATGCCACTACAACAAAAACTGTATGATATTTTAATTGCTTAATGCACCCCAACCTTCACTGTTAATATACCTTCGTTAATCAGCCATTCTTTTTTGATCTAAAAAAAAAAAATATTTTAAATCTATATTAGCTGCTTGCTATCTGCTTTTTTACTAGGAAAAATGTGTTTTTTTCTTTACAGCACAGCTAAGATACAGTAAAACTTGTGAAGTCAGTAACAAACTGGTATCCCTTTCTAATATCTGTTCTTATTATTAGGGGGCTGAGTTATTACTGATTTGATAATAAGAATTTTCTTATTTCACTCATTTTAAACTAAAGGATTGCCAAAATTACTGTCTAACTTGGCCCTTTTTATTTTAGGATCTTAAGCATAAATCTAACAATCTTGATGAACATACTCTGAAATAGTCCTCTAAAGTTCAGTGCAATATGTAAGAACTGAGCATGACATATTCCTATTTTTCCCTATCCAATATTGCTAAATATTTCAGACTAATTAAAACAGTCAACAGAGAAACATTTTCCTTTACAACATACAAATCCATCTAAATAAGCAGCATTTACAGTTAATGTCTAATTAACTACCAAATTCAGGACGAGTCCTTCCAATAATCAGAGAAGTTAAAATTCATACTTGGAGTTCTACTTCCCCCTCTAACTATAAAAGATGCATCTTTAACACGCATTTCTTATTAACTTGCTCATAAAATAATAATACATTTGGTAAGTCAAACTGAACTCTATTGAGATCAGTGCTACTGAAATCAATGATGTTGCCTCCAAAATGAACTTGTTCCCCTAAAACTCTAATGATTTAAACATTTTATTTCATTAAGACCAGAAAGAGTTACCAACATCCAACAAGTAAAACTGTAAGGAACCCACATTCATTTACCATTGTCTAACTCATTGAATACAACTGTAAAATACAGTGTGAAAAAGCACACAATAAAAGTTAATTTTCATTTTAGTTCAGGCCCATGATCTAGAATTTAAAAACAGTGAGTTTGTCTGCAATAAATAGCACGTCTCATGAAGCATCTGATTTTTCAATAATGGATGTTCAGCACTTCATGAAAAAACACCTGGGTTTCATTCAAGAAGCTCTGCAATAGTTGTTTATACCGAAACCCCCAAACTCTTCCTACAGAGGTGATGGGTTGGTAAAACTGTAGTGTATGTTACACATACAGCTTGCTGAGTTTACTTCACCACACTCTCAATAAAACGTTCCCAAGTACAGAACCTGGTTTGTTCATTTACCATCAAAAATCCCCTCTACTGCCGACAGGAATTTATGGAGAGCTCCCACCGAGGTGAGGCTGTGTTCTACAGGTTAACACAGCACAATACCTACATAACTTTTACACTATCCAGAAAAGCTTTGGAGAGCTGGGCTTTAAATTCATAGCAAGAATTTTTCCCGTGTGGATTTGCTTTGCCAGTAAAGTCAAAATTCCTACAAATCATTTCTTCTCTTGTTTTTTCCCCCTCTGACTGGATTTAGGTTTGCTACTCAAAAACTGACCAGAATTAAAACCATCTGTAGACAGAATTGTTCCATCCAGGATGGCACCTGAGGAAACGGTATTTCAACATGGCAAAGCCTGTAACTTACTTTCTGTTCCAAAATAAATCCCTCAAACATTTCTTATTTTCTATTGCTATATCAATAAGGCTTAGAAATGTGTCACATGTACTATTTCTGTCAAGAGTTCCTTTAATACCACAAGGAAATTAAATTACATGAAACTATGAAGGATAAGGAAAAATTAAAAAATGAATGTAAGGCTTTCCCAAGAAACAAACAAAAAAAAAACAAAAAACCAGATGAACACTGCCATGGAATGTGGGTTCCTTACCTGTAATATACTACTATTAAATAGATTCATAGCTCTGCAGATTGTTGTTCCCTTGGAAACAAATCAGTTCAAAGAATACAGCAAAGATTTTAAAAACTGAAATATTCCTAAAGTATTTTAATTTTAATCTTTTAGGGTCCAATCCTGTAGGTTGTCTCATGTATATTTTTCAATTAAATTGTCTGATATAAGACAGTCAGACAGTGTCTTTTTCAAAAGTCTGAAAGTGGAGTAGAATATATTAACAGTTTTTCTTTGTTTTGCTTTCCGATTTGAATATTTGTGTCTTTACATCATGTCATGTTGAGTTTCTGCTGCCTCCAGCAATGTAATATCACACTTGGAATTTTATTAGTTCACACGTCTGATTATGTGAATCCATGGAAGTTAATCGCCATCAGAATAAACCCTTCAATTCAAGCAAGCAGGCCAGGGATAAAGCAGAAATTTTGATACTGTAATGACAGAGGATCCAAAACTCAAACCTCTCACAGTCTAAGGTGATAGTCCATTGTTCCAAAAAAGGCAGGAAGCACTTGTTGAACGTGTGTCTGGAATGCCCCAAAGGTTTTTATATACTCACCCATGTGTAAATCAGAAGTAAGTCTAGCGCAGTCAGTGACATTAACTGGGGAGGCAGAAATCAGGCTGAGAATGCCTGAAAGGGGGAGTCTGCAGAAGAGACCGCCTTACACTACACCATTCAGGTCTTCATTAACTCCTGTTTTATAAATTATGACTTAGACTTTTAATTACAAACAATGAAATACCCACATTAAGATGCACTTACTCCTCCTTGTGACTTAGCTTGGTTACAAAACCCACCAAAATTAACCCATAGAAATGTTAAAGAAGGACAAAAATCCTGTGGATGACCCTCTGGATGCTACAGCTCAACCTACAGAGGTCCCTGACACAGAAAAAAGAAGTATAATGCAGTGCAATTTAATCTGCTGCGGCATATTACCTGCAAGAGTCCTATTCTCCTGACTTTTTCCAAACTGTGCACCCCTGGTCTAGAGTCCTGGGCATTGCAAAGCTGCAGATAGGGCCCCTGCACTCCGTTCTAAAGGACTCGGCAGCGTCGGTACGTGGGAGGTACTGCAGAGCACTCAACTCAGTCAGGGCAGAGTGCCACTTCTGAAGGACCAAATGGAAGTATCTTAACGTTGGTTGCTGTTCAGACTTCACGCACAAAGATGAATAAAAATCCATCTTTTAGCAAAAAAATTTTGCACATTTAAACATGTAGTGGCAAAGATTAAACATACTGTTCTGAACTCCTCACAGTTTTGCATGCCTGTATTATCAGTTCCTAGTTTTGTAAAACAAATTTTTACACATTACAAAATGACTGTTATACTTCCTATTTATAGATTTTATGGTTGCCTGAATTATCTCTGCCACCTCTGATGGTTTTGAGGAAAAAAAAATATTAGATCACTGCTTTTCTGAGCAAACACAAATCCGCGCTTTCACGTCTGTACATCCAGACAGATCTTCTCATATCAAAAGGGAAATATAATGAAAACTGCAACAGCTTTTGAGTAAAACTACAAATGTGGCTCTTACAACACACATAAGTTGTCAAATACAATTTATGTGTGTTGTAAAAGCAACAACTATCTCAGTGCCCACACAATGAGTTACAATCTCTCTTTAATGTATGTATTTGCACCATCTTATTCATTCACTTTGTGCCCTATGATCAAAGACTCAGAATGGTCTCTCAGAAGTATGACTATACAAACATACTGTAAGAGATTAAGCTAAGAAAACCTCAAACATCAGAATCCAAAATAAAAACAAGCATTTACAAGAACAGAAAATTAATTCTTCATGGTGTTTCTCTTATTTTGAAAACTCTACTTGTGACTAAATCATAAGATAGGTAGGATTCTGGAATTCTAGTGCTGGAAAGTCACAACATTTGACAGTTCCTGGAGTATGTCTCAGTGGAAGATAAGACATTAAAAAAATCATCATTTTGTCTACACTACATTTATAATAGCAGTTGAAGGAAAAAAAAAACAACCCTTCTGACATAAAATTATTTCCTTGGGTTTGCAACAGATGCAGGAAGATTCAAGTTAGCCGCCCTGTGGTACAAACCAGAGGAAAATCTTACTTAGACAACAGTATACCTCTTTTCTCCACATGTACCAAGTTAGTTATTTCTCTAAAATTGTTCCTCTCACAAACCCCACCGTATCTCGGTTATGACATGACACTAAACTCATCTGTGACTCATAAAATGCGAGTGTGATGTGCCTTTTATTGAAATACTTCAGACTCATTAGTCTGCTTGAATAACAAAGAATGTCATAGTTTATATTTAAACGTTCAGATTCACTACAATTCCAGTTATCCCTCAAAATATTTTCAACACCTTGAATAAATTTGGTAAAAAGAGAATGGAGCTTGCTCTTTTCTGATCAGGACACCTCCAGGGTTTGTGCTTGCTTTTTCTGGAACTAGTCATGACATGGATAAGTAGCACACAGTCTCGTCAGAAAGCTCCTTGAGTTGTCAGCCAACAAATGGGCAAACAAAATTCTTGAATAGTTTTGACAACTTTTAAGATGGTCTCTGAACAAATATTACTAAGAGTAATTATAGACCTGTGACCCAGACAACCCAGTTTGTTAAGCCTCCCCATATACCATAATTGGAAGACCCTGTTAGCAGACATCGGTTAATTACAGAGCTTATCTCCTGAGAAAGTAATGGCCAATACTAAAACTTGTACCTTTTTTGAGTAATTCCCTGTCTCAACTTCACATGAAAACATCAAGGTAAGAAGTTTCATTTGCTCAAAAATAAAACCAAGCAGAAAACAGGCTAATTTAGCTTGACATAACATAATTAACAGGCTCTTGGATGGGACTGTCTGGGTTTGGTAGCCTCCTGACAGCCCTTAGTAAGACGTTAAAGCGATCAACACCTGACATCTGTTAGCAAAGAGGCATTCTGAGGTAAAGCACAACTAAATCTAAAGAAATCAGGTACTTAGACCAGTTTAACTTTTTCATGAGGTGATATCCTGCCTGACACTGTAATCTTTCTTCCTGGAGTGACGCAAGACTTAAGTAGAAGAAAACAACTTGTAATCCCCCCCCTCCCAAGATACAGTAATTATTTTTTAGGTGAAGAGCAATGGAGAACTATTTATCCAAGTTTAAAGGAGAATAACTTAAGCACTACATTTGTGCTAATACCTTAGCAACTGTGATTCTTAAAAGGAATTCCTTCAATGCTGTGCTGATGTCAACAAACAACCTACCTCAGAGAAAAAGGTTTATTCTCCCGACTAGTGAGGAAGAGAATATTCCTAACAAGAAGTCCCACTTGAGCTCTGTACGTGCACTTACTGAGGCTTTGGGTATGGGTATTAACAAGAAAGAAGGTAAAAAACAATTCACAGGTGAGAGCTGGATACCCTGAAATTAGAAAAGAAGACTTTCGTCTTTTCATTTTTAATGTTTCAAAGATATGCTTTATTAAAAAAAGGCCAGGTTCAGAAAAGATTTTTGATCAGCTTATAAAGGTCATAAAGAGAGAGACAAATACTTTTTAAAAGCTCTAAAATAAGAGATATTATTTTGTATTAGGTATCACACAAAAAATCCCAGTACGTATTCATCACATTGTCATAAGGGCTCTTCACAAAGCTAGCACATTTAATAGAAGAAAAAAACTCAAAACCACAATTACCACTGATGAAAAAAAAATTTAAAAAAAGTTGGCAGCAAGAAAACATCCTCACATAATAATGCTTTCACCAATGGCCAAACCCCTGACAGTAAACAAAGACATAACCATGTTTTGCCTTGTTTTTTTTTTTAAATACAGCATCTGCTGTGCTCTGCATGACAATGTCAGTTACCTTTACACTTTTTTTCTTCCTTTTGGTATTCCTGGGCACTTGACATGATTTGAAAGTTTGCTTTTGTATGGCCTGGCTGTAAAATTGTACTAGTCCAAGTTGAAGCATGTAGGCAATGCGGAAGCTGCTGTCCATTCCTCTGGATATCATCATTTTTGAAGTGTCTTTTCCTACAGAAGCGATTTTCTGCTACGCCTGCTACATTCCATTTCTGATTTCTGTCAGGAAGGTGGATCGGTCTGTCCCACAACAGGAGGCCACGTCCTGGATGTTTGGCAAATACTGCAGGGCTACAAACTGCTGGCTTTGCCAAAATCTTGCTCAGGTGTGGAGTTTTGGAAAACGAGTGGTTCCCCAGCTCTCCTGATGCTGTGGTATTCCTGTGCATCTCCACTGGACTGCACTGATGTGATGCAGAACCTTTCAGCCATGCCCATTCAGCCACCATAGTTCCCCTTCGGTAAAAGTGAATATAAAATTTTCCTTTCTGAGAATCCTGAAAAAGCAGGCAGATCTATGTGGACAGGCTAACGCTAGATGTAACTTTCACAACATCACAACTACAACATGGGCCCCAGGGCAAGTTACCACCGATTTATTGCCTTGCTCATATGATCATTTGAGGTCTTGTAGGTCGAGGCTGGTCGTGAACAATTTTCAGATACTTAAAACACAAAACATCAAGGATTCAGCCTTGTTTGACTTTGCTCTTATCGTAGGCTGACCTGAGGGACACTCTGTTACCTAAGTGTGACATTCTTATGTGGGCATGCTTAGCAGTTCCGCTTTTGCTACCTACTGCCTTTCTCCGCCTGTGGTCACAGTGAAGTATCAGAGAAGCTAATTTTATCACAGGAGCCAGGACACTTGGCTCCAGTGTGGATAATGAAAAATATCAAAGCTGCATGATTTTATCTAATTGGTCATTGCTTATTCTTTGGCATAAAAGAAACTGAGATACCACTAGCTGAAAAATTTGTGAAACTAAATATAGCCCAATGTCTATTTCTGGGCAGCAAAACTAAATTCGATAGAAATGACCTATCAAAGATCATATTCTGTATTTAAAGAAATTATTTTATTTTATATTATATGTAACAAAATTCAAATACAAAATAGTTGTTTTACTTGCATAAAGAAAACAGCAAATTCCAGACATTTGATGACTGATACTCAAAGTGGTTTTAATCATAGTAAGATTCTGCTGTTCTAATCAACCTAAGAGTTAATTTTACACACCTCACTCAGTAAAGTGACATATTAGTAAGTGCATGCCAAGTCATTAATTTCCAGAAAAATGATTCAAAGTAAATTGAGATTCCATTTACCAGATCTATCACACTATTGCTGTTTCTGAATCCTTTGTCTTAAGACTTCTCATAAGTGGAGTATTGTCAGTGCAGGACAAATTCAGAAAACTTAATAATGGCTAGTTTTAAATACTGTTATCCTATGTTAATTCCTATATGTAAATATAGCTTTCCGAAATATGTTATTTAATTTTAGATGTAAACACCTTTTTCCTGCTAGGAATACAAGCTCACCTGGCATTTGCAGCTGCAAGTCCATTTCTTCTACTCACTGTATCTCAGCTGGACAATCAGCAACACAAATTTGAGAAAGTACCTGGCATCATGGACTTCAATGCAAAGGGCAGGTAAGTTATCTACATAATTTTTCCTTACCTACTTACTTCTAGCTTTATAGATCTACTCTTAGTTCAGACTTGATTTTCTAAGTAAAATTAAAATCTAATTCTAAATGCAGGTAATATGGCAAGAGAATATCACTTGTAGGAGGATAATCAGTTTAAAATAGAATAGTGAAAGTAACCCAGAAATACTAGGCAATTTTGAAAAAGTAAAAGAACAGAATATAAAACTTTTTTTCATAATTTGAACACTTTTATATGCTTTTGACTTCATAAATTTAAGCTCAGAGGGAGAGAGAGGATTTCTCTGATAAAACCCTCTGGGAGCTGAGAACTTCCATCTAAGATCTGAACTTAGACACTTCATTTTCTGTGGCACAGAGAGGAACTGTGCACTACAACCCACCCTTCCTCTAGACTTTGCATAACCTCAAACAGTGTACGTGGTTCAGTACAAGGCTATTCTCCCTTGAGTTCCTTCACACTCTAAATATCTCCCTGCATCTTCACAAAATGCGAGAGTCAGGCATGTGCAATATATATATAAAAAATATGGGCACTTCTATAACACTGTCATAAACAGATCCATGTTTTGTCAGCTCCTTGAGCAGGCCAGTGATGCAACACAATTCTTGACCTTGTTTAGAAAAGTCAGTTATACCCTCAGTTACTCAGGTCTTGCTATTAGTCCTCAAGATCAGTGATTTACAATCCAGGCTGTTCAAGCTCATTAGGAAAAAATTTCTTTATCTTTTCCCCAAATTTATCTTTGATATTAAAGGCAATTTTTGCTGTCTTGTAGTCCATGAGGATTTGTGTTATCTTTGAGTCTAATTAAAACCCATACATTCATGACTGTGGTAAAAATTCTGTTCCCCAAGGATTCAGAGAGGGAAGATAAAATCTATAAGACTTATAGATTTTTACCTTTAACAAGGAAATCCAAAACCCTTCATAACTTAAAAAATAAAATTCAAACATATTTTCCAATTTCTTTATTTGCAAAGCATCTGTGGAACTTTGAAAAATTATTATACACATATTTAAACTATGAGGAGAAATTGATTCTATTACAGTTTCCATCATTTGGAATTTACCCAGGCAGAGTTTACCAAGGCTAGCCAAACATCAAGAAACTATATCCTCTCTTTTCCTTTTAGTTCCCTTTGAAATTTGTCTCACTATTTTGTCTGCCATGTTAGCTATAGTTAATTTAATTTTACAAGTTTCCACTTTATTTCACAAATTCTCCTCCATCACCAGGGACATTTCACATTCAAGTTTTGCTAGTCAAAGATTAAGTTGCAAGGAACTACCACTGAGGGTTCTTATATTTTATCTCTTTTTCTTGTACTTCATATACTGTGGCACAGTGGATGTTTATGTCTTAAATTACCATTCATCTTATTATAATGTTAAATTAGTTTCATGAGAGCACTACATTATTTATTCTACTCCATTGGTTCTAACATACACTGAATTTCTCAAAGGCTTTTTTTTTTTCTTAATTATTATTTTTTAACAAAAAACACAGTTGAAATATTCTGCATCTGCTCTTGGTCTTGTCAACCCAAAATCTTTTATAAAGGATGATAATGTAATTTTGTCTCCACTCCTTACATGTAAGAGAAGCATCTCTCTCTCCCTCTAGCTACTGTTAAATTGGCTATAATCAAGGCAGGAATCAGTACAGCCTACTGGGATGAACAATGACTAAAACCACAGGCCCTGTCTCAGAGTTAAGAGGGACTAATAAGCAGGGCCAGAGCTCTTCTTATCAAGGAATCATCAAGCAATTTCCAACTGTACCTTGTAGCAACAACTGGCATCTCAGCAGTCAACAGGTCAAAAGGCTTCCTCAAATGCCCATCAGAAGTCTTTTTAAAAGGGAAGTTTGTTTTTACAGAAAGAATAAAGTTTTAGCAGATGAACTGCCCATTAAAATTAACTTAAAGGACAGGCAAGGGGAATCCCTCAGAATTCTTTTATTTCAGGCCAAAGCAAATACTTCCTAATACGTAAACGTAAAGGTTGGCCTGTTCTTAGACATGTACCATTATCTGAACGACAGTATATAGAGGACAACAAAAAAATATGGAACAATTAATTTGTTTTCATCTCAGTTATGTGGGGTTTTTTCCCAATTCTCTACTAGTATCTGCCAACAGCTTACAAAGAAGCAATGCACAAAAAGCTCTCCCATTTTCAGTACAACTCAAGTGAAGAGGGGCATTAAGCTGTTTCTCCAGAAAGGGGGAAGGTGGAAGCGAGGAGGAAGGACAGTGTTTCCTTCTGGAATGAGCTGTATACCAACCCTGAACTTTGATCCTGACAAAAACTCAGAGTGCACAAAATAGGACCAAAAATGACACTGAAAGAATGCCTGTTCCCATGCTCACAATAACCTTAGAGGCACTGCAATAAATCCCCCTGCTGTGCCGTGAGAGCTACACTAATTTTCTTTGCTTGGGGTCTGCTCTGTTGCAATCAAGGCTAGATTTGCATTACCATTATTACTATTACTGCTTTAAACCTCAGTAGCTCCAGTTAACAGCTAAATCCATTGGTGATGAAATCTGCTGTGACCACACAGGCAATCAGTCCTTGCTCCTCAGAGACTGACTACACTGCTCACACTCTTTGGGGGAGTGCAAACATTTATTTTTCACCCTCAGCAACAGGCTGTCACTTAGGCAAAAGGTAAATTAACAGTTCTGGGATGTCAGAGGATTGCTGTTTTCTCAGTTACAAAGACACTTCCTCTAACAACAAAAAGTTATTTTACATTCCAAAACTGCTCAGAGCAGAATTTCCACTGAAAATTCTCCCTATACAGTATTTAAATTTGCAGTTGATCAAAATAGTGGCAAGCAAGAAAGCAACTTAGAGATCTCTGAATTGTCATTAACTTACTTGATTGTAAAACGTAAATAATAAAGTTTTGCCTTTTTGGATATATGTGGTTTACTGAAAAAAGGGCAGCAAAGACAACAGCACTTCACTAGCTTGGTTTTTTGTTTTGCCATTGAAGTATGCAAGCATATAAGGACATTGAAGTGGGTTGGCTTCAGGGAGATCAGCTAAGGCAAAGGTAATCAGGATTAGGACTGAGGGGTGCACAGTAGATTGATGAAGCAGCCTAGCTTTGCATGGACCCAGTCCAATAACACTAGAGGATTTTTACTTGAAGGCTTGAGAGAAAAAAAGAAAAAAGTAACCAAGCTACAAATAAAGGACATGTCCCCAGCAAACTTAACATCTGACTCATACTTTGTTTCAGCATTTTAAACCCCACAAAGTAACTAAGTAAAAGCACTTAAAGTTTTCATATATGCTTGTGCTGGGAAAGACAAAAACATCAATGCCAGACAAGGCAAAGGTTTCATTTCTTCTCATTAATCTTGCTGTCAGTTCACAGCATTTTATTTTCTCTCATTTATTTTGATTCTTCTCTCCTCTTCCTCTTTTCTCTACCATCCTTTCATTCCCCCCCCCCAAAAAGCATAGAATTTTCTCCTTATGCTTCCTTGTAAGAGAGGGAAACACTTCACAATTGAGTTTCACAACTTTTAAACTAGGCTCATATGATCATTGAATAAGTAGAAGGAGCTAAGCTCACACAGACTATCCAGACTCTTCTTAAATATGCAAATTTTGTCTCTGTAAATGTGCTAAATAAAACCTTTGAGAATATGTGATTTCTTTCCTAAATTTTTAAAATATAAAAATTACAGTTCCTATAAGAAAAAAAATTGTACAGTGAAAGAAACTGTAGCAGGTAGAACCAGTAATGTCTATTGAAGCCATTATGTGGTTTTCAATATTTTAGAAACATGTGTATGTGTATGCCTGTGGAAGTAAACAGCCAGGGTTATTTAATCCAGGACTGTTGTCCTGCTACTTGCTTTAGCAGTGGCAGTATTATAAAATATTTAAATATTACATTTTAGAATATGGATTTCAAGATTAAATTTCAGTATTTCCAATCTTCTGGACAAGTATTAAATCACCATAAAAGAAGAGTGCACAGGTAACTACAATAAACTTTGTAAACAGTTTCTAATGTGTAAGAAAAGACAATATTAGGAAACTTGTAATAAATGGTGTAATAGCTTTGTCCTTGTTTTTGATATATTTTAATGAGCTCCTCTGTGAATCAGTGCAATTACTTTTTAAAAACATGCTAAATTTCCATTAACTTTTAAAGTAATATTGCACATATACTTATCTCATCAAGAGCTGGGGTTGACATTATGCTCAAATTTCTAAACATGAGAAAAAATTAAACAGAGGAAAAGAATACCCAGAAGAACATGACAGTTCATCTGTTAGTTAACCAGAGGCAGGTTCTGAGCAGAGGGAAGCAAATGGTTCAGGGTTCAGGGTTTTGTTATGTAAAGAGCTCTCTGAAAACCTGTCCTTTTAGAAATGAACAGGAATTGTATAGACCAAGATGGAATCTAGTTACAGATAAAACAAACTTACCAAAAGAAATGAATGACCAAAGCTATATGGAGAAAAGCAGTAAAATACCAGGACACACCATGGAACTAGAATGGTGGTGCTAACCAATACAGCCACATAGATGCCAAATGCATTCTTGCCTCTTATAGCTCTGCACGACACATAGGAGGGAGTTTTTCTGAGAAGAATACCTGAACCACAGGGCTCACCTGGCTGCTGCTCTCCAACAGGAGTCATAAGTGGATAACCAGGGAAAAGTAAGAACAAAGCAAGCAAATATGAGCATTCCTACCAAGAGTCTCTTAGTCTCTAGCTGCTCCTCAGCCCAAGGGACCGCCTGAGCCCTTGTGGCCTTTCTACAATGCAGCAATACCCAATGCATCTCTCTTTGAACTACAGCCCAGTCTACTCTTGTGTCCATTTCTTGTATTCACAACGCACTCTCAACAAGGAATCCCAGTGTGTCTCTTCATTTGCAGAGTCACCTCTGTCTGTTTGTTTTAAAACAACATTGATTTAATTCCCCACAGACAGCACCTCTCCAGAGCTCATTTTGCAGACTACTGTTTGTGTGAATATGAGAATGTTAATGGATGTTGACTTTCTTCGTGTTGTATTAGATAATTCTTGTAATGTCTGGGAACTTGCTAAAATAAAAGTGAGAAGACAAAACACCATTTTCAGAATATAGCTCAAAATACATTAAACAGACCTTTAAAAACAAGTAAGTTATAGTGAAAGCATTTAGGAAATCATTCAAATCACTTCTACAAATCACTTCAGATTACTGCTACCTTTTTCTAAAATCCTCATTCTGAATATTACTTTCCTCATGAGCTTTCAAATCAATTCATATGGTCTTTTCATAATCTGTCATTAGACTTTCCACTTCTTCCCACTGGGGAGTGGAGAGTGTATTTGGCTGCTGCTTGCTAATAAAATCCTGGAACACAGGCACATAATTTAAACCCTCTCTTTTTTCAAGGTGATGAAACAGTTCAAGTTATTTTGGTTCTAAAACTGCTTAAAGAGATAGCTACTATCATGAAATAACATCCCATTGAAGGACTGAAGTTTGAGTAATGGCCAGGTAAAACAAACAAAGGTACTAAAACTAGCAGTCTTGACAAATATGTAATTTGTTAAAGATAAAAGAAGGTAAATAAACAAATAAAGTTTGCCAAAAATATGCAGTCAAAACTTCTTCAGTAAGAAAGACAAACTTGGATGTGAGGAGAGAATTCCTTTAACTTGAAGTAAACTCAGGCTTGGTCAAGGTCTAAGCCATTTTCAGAGACACAACAAAGAAATAGTGAAAGGTCTTTGTGTAAGGAAACATTTACACATTTCCTTAAACATTCGTCTTCTTTTACGATAAGCACTGTAGTAAATCTGATGCTTTTAAAGAACATAATGAGGAGAGCATTTAGTCAATGTAAAAGGTATTTTTATACGGAAATAACTGGAAAATGCCCAATTGGATTGATCCTACAGTTTGCCAACAACTTTACAATTGGCACAAAAAACCCTTAGACTGCTCTCTACATATAGGGATCAATACCAAGGACAAGTGTTGTAAATTCATTGCTCTGACATGCAGTTATCAGAAGAATTAAACAGCAGCCGTGGTCAGGCTTTTGAAGATCATGAAATGGCAGACTAAAATTCCTGTGGCAAGCACAGCAAAGTGCTTTATTTTATAGGCTATTGGAGAAGACTTAGAAAAAGCAGAAGGACATTTTACTCCTTTTAAATAACTATTCTAAAAGCTTCTTGCCTGCAAAATGAACAAGTACATTTTATAGTGACAACGCTTTACAGTCCTCCGAACCTGATGCCAGTAGTGAAACACAGCTACACAGTCTAAGAATTACACTCGAAATTTCAAACACTAGACTCTGCTCCAATCAGAAATAAACTTCAGAAAAAATTTCAGAGTTAACAAAAGAAACAGCTCTGGTTTAAATAAAGCTACTGTAGAAGGGCACTAAAAATACTAATAGATCATTAAAAACAAGAAAGAAAAAAACATATCAGCATTAACATAATGAAATGTATTTGAAATTACTAGCAAATGCTACAAAATTAAAAAAAATACTGCTACTACAAAAAAATGTTTTTTCTTTCTCTTCTTTGTGAAATTTAATCAGATCCTCCTCCTTTCTTTTTTTTTTTTGAAAATGTGTGATTTTTAGTGGAAAAAACAGCAGGTATTCCTAAGTTGGGAAGAAAACACAACATATTAAAGAATAGCATAAAATTTGAAACATTACAAAATGTTTCCCAGACGAATTGGCTTTTGTATTTATATAGCGCTTCTACAAAGCACTTTAAAAAATATTAAATTTTCAACCAAAAAAAAGGTAAAATTAACCCAGAGTGTCTGTAACCTAGAACTTAGCAAGTGTGATATTTTTAACTGCATATTCAGAAATACGCTTCTAAGTAATAAGAGCCATCATGGAGTGATTCATAGCTTCATGCAAAAACATCCCACAATATAAATCTTGTTAACCTTTTGAAAATCCCCAAAAGCTCATTACAAAGCTGCTGAATCCTGGCATAACAAAACCTTATATTAAAGTATTTACAGTCCTCCTAAAAAGTCCATTACTTAAAAGAAATAATACACTTGAGTTAGTCGGATTTTATCATGGTCTGGCAGGCAAAGAAGTGTCAGACAGTGATGTATGTCAAATTAAATTATCCTAGGAAAATCATTATAGAAATTTGGGAGAAGTAATTTCTCAGCTGATGTCAAACAATAAACTGTTCTCTTCCTGAATTAATGTCAAATTTACAGGGTAATGAGCATTACAGTGAAAAGACTCATGAAGAAAATGTGGTACCTTTCCTATCCTATTACTTTTCTCAGTTCTCGGAAACTACGTGCAACACCCTTGGAGACACTGGTTTTCAAATGGATTTGTTGCACAAAAGCTGATTAATTTTCTTCTCCAAATGAGGGACCTGTTTCAAGAAACGTTGCATATTAAATTCTACTTACTGGAAATATGCATTTATGACATTTAAATTATATTCCCCAATGTAAGCACTTAATTTTATTATAATTCCTATCTTGATCTAACTTTACAGTCATTACCAAATAGAACTGTGGGGATATTTGAGTAGAAGCACAACGACTGAGTTGATTTTGAAGTTCCCAAGTTAAAGCAGAGCAAAACCTCGGTCTTAACTGAAATCAGAATAGGAACTGCTGCATTTTTTACTGGAACCACTATTACACTCCTTACATTCTCTCTTCATCTGCCATGAAGGTAAAAATGATGAGATTTATTGTATTCTATAAATACAATACAAATACAATTTCTAGGTTTTAGAACCCATTCTTGAATTTCTTCTTCAGTTTCCACTCTATTTTATTATTTATTTCACACTTTATTTTCACAATGTAAATAAAGTAAGATGAAAATATGTCTCAAGGTTTGTCCTACATTTTGGGAGAAAATGTACTGAAGGGAGCCTTCAGTGATAGCTACAAACAGTGAATAGTGATGCTAAACCAGAAGCTTCATTACAATGTCAAAATAGAAAGAACTTTTAAAATTATTTTAAGTACATATTTATTTGAAAGTACTATTTTCTCAATGAGAAAATAATACTTTCCAACTTTTTTACTATTCTATTTTGCAAATATATGCACACAAAAGAACTTGCTCTCATTGCTAAGACAGTACTAATTTTATAAAGCTGATAATTTTTTTTTCCTCAGACATTACTCTGTGTGCAGGAATTGTTGGTGTCAACTGTAAAACTTCTGCTGAACACTGTCGTTGCAGCCCAGAAAACCAATCATACCATGGCCTGCATCCAAAGCAGTGTGGCCACCAGAGCAAGGAATAGGATTCTGCCCCTCTATTCCTCTTTCATGAGACTCCACCTGGAGCACTGCATCCAGCTCTAGGATCCTGAGAACAGGAAGGACATAGACCTGAGAGTCCAGAGGGGAGCCACCAAGATGATCACAGGAATTAAACACCTCTCCTATAAGGAAAGCTTGAAAAATTTGTAACTGTTCAGCCTTGAAGAAGGAAGGCTCTGGGGAGGCTTTGCTGTGGCTCTTTAGTACCTGAAGGGGGCCTGAGAAGGATGGGACAAATTCTTTAGCCTGCAAATGTACTAAAGCCTGGTTTTACTGTCATGGTCAAATTCTACCATCTCCTGTCAGAAAAACTTCTCTAGATTGCAGTAGAACCTGAAGGCTTTCAGGCAGTGCCTAGAAGTGGAAAATACATACTGCAGCAGAAACATAGCATATGGGGAGAAAAATTATCTATCAAAAATACAGAATAATACAGCCTGTTATTTTAGCCAGCTGGTTTGGTTTCATATTAGATTCTGCCCCCATATTCCAGCAACTCAGTAACAGAATCTAAACTTCCATTATCATTCTTTAGAAATGGACTTTTATCTGGCTCTGGATCATGGTATTTATGAAGTTTTTGTACAGTTTGAAAGACTTTCATTTCATCCATGCTTCTCTTCACATTTACACTCATGTAGGGAATGTCATTCCTATAATCAGAAACAGAAAATATGAACTGCTCATAATGAAAAGTACTGAACATCTACAGCTGTACAAACAGTCATCTCCATCTCAACCTTTTTTTTTTTTTTGCTTGATGATAATTTTCTTTGCACATATTTGTTCTGCAGACTTCTGTCAAAAGAACTGCAGAAAATGTAGGTCCTTCCAATTAGGTTTTGTGTTTCTCTGAGCTTGGCAGAGCTGCCCTGCCAGAGGAAAGTTCAGGGAGACAGGAATGATTAGAGTGCTTGTGGAAAATCTCCACAAACACATCCTCCAAAGGAAGCCACAGACCCAACAGATAAGGTGAGGATAAAGTGGGCACACTGCGTTTCCTTCCTCATCTCTTGCCATCACACAGCAGAAGCTATTAACTGCTCCCTCCAAAACCACAGCAACTCAAGCCCTGTAGCAAAATGCCATAAAACACTTCAGCAGGAGACAGGGGAGAGCACAACAGAGAGTTGGAAGAGACCAAGTTACATGCCAGTGCTTTAAATTCTTCCAAAACAGGTATTTGCCAAATGAAATCACCATATCCAGAATGCCTGCAGGACAACACAAAACCACTCTAGCAAGGCCTGCCAATGCAGCCTGAGGACAGCAATTCCTTCCCAATCCTCATGTGGCAGTGATGCTAGGTCAGAGCCTGACACACCAACCAAGGGTCAGTATTCCACTCCATTCCACAAAATGCCTCAATGCTCTCTGCTTCCTTCTTATATTTGTCTCAGCTTCAATGGGCAGCAAAGAAATCATAAAAAGACACATCTTTTCATATTATTAAATAATGTGGTTTACTATGAAAGCATGTATTTACATAATACTCTGTTTCTTCCCATGAATTTTACTGTCTACCTCTTATCTAAAAACCTAAAGTCAGGAGACCATCTTTGTTGGTGAAAGCAGCTGTTATCCCTACCTGGTCAGTACAAATGGATGGGAACCTTCAAGGGAAAAGAAAAAGAAAATTCACCTGCATAGTCAAGTAAAAATAAACTGTCCCTTGGGCAGAACACCAGGAATACAGTCTTGTTAGTGATGATTTTTCCTATGTAGCATATGCTGTATTTAGCAAGTTTTTAAAAGGTCCCATTTATGCATTTGGCCCTTGCAATACACATTGACAAACAGTATCAGTAGAACATTTTCTCAGGCAAATCTCTAAAATAAATTATGGAAGTCTGAAATTCTCTGGCCTTCTATTTGATCTTCACAAAATAAATACATCTTTCTAGACACCCTGTTCTGGAGTTAGATATATGGGGGCTCTGACACAGCTAATTTATGTGTAACCTTCAGATGCTTTGCAGCTAGCAGGGATAAGGTGGTTAAACAGGCTTAAAATGGCTAATGGTCACGTCAGCTCTGGATCTTCAGCCCACCTGCAGACCTCTGAAGTGTACTTGGCAACCCATGTAAAATAAATTTGACTGTCTCACTTTGAAACTCAGGGGATATGTCCGTGTTACAAAATAACTTAGGCCAGGATACTCAGCAGAAACTGTTCCTGTGCTGGCAGCCTCAGCAGGAATGCTGAAGTTGGAATGCGCATTAAGAAAAAAACACAACTAGGTCCTGGAAGTCAAACCAAGAGTGATGAAAGTTTCAAAAATTTTGGGGAAGATTACAATGTGTCTCACATCTCTGTGCTCTGGATGGAGGAAAGATTTCCATTTCCAGCACCAATAAATGCAGAAATTGTTAAAGAAGTATTTTTCAATAAATATTTAGCAATAATCACTGCAGAAAGGCAAGAAATATTGCACAGATGTTCTTACTAAATATGATTACCTGACATACTGCTGGGAGTTATGGATATGTAATCATTCTTGTCCTTCTTCCGTCACCAATGTCACCTGCCAAAAAAAAAAAGAAAAAAAACCCTTGTAATATGTTCATAGAAGCTCATCTGCAAAATATGATTAACATTTAACCAATGGAACCTCATTCAAAGCACTTTGCTTAGCTACATAAGGTAATAAATGTAAATCAGGTCTAAAACATGGTGGACTGGAGGAACTGTGGTTAACAGAGATTTGGAAGCAAGGTCTAAAAGCTTATGCCTACTTATGCTGAAAAAAAAAATGCTTCTGCCCACTTCATGGAAAACTTTCCTTTTTTTCTTTTTTTTTTTTTTTTGCAGAAGTTCCTCTAAGTCTTGTATGTGATTTTAGGAGCTAATTGGTTTCTGCTTTACAGTTTCTAATGATATATACCCATTACTCTCTGGTTCAGTAAAAACAAAGGATTCTAAGGAATTAGAAATTCTCAGTTACACCAATTCATATGCAGTCATTTGAAAACCAAAAGTCTGCTGACTTTTACAAAGTTCTGAGAGGTAAATAGTAATTTTACTCATATGGTAGAAAATTAATTTACATGTGCTTAACACTTAACTTTTTAACAATGACATCTATTTTTTTTAACAAGACATCTGCAGCTGTGAAGAACTGAATATGGCATTTTAAAGTCTTGTTTTTGATGTTCAGATTGTGTCTCCCTTTCATACACACGCATACACAGAGACACAGACATACTAACTGTACTATTTTTTCAGTTCAGTGGCAAAGACCGAAGCCCTGCAAGCTAATTTAGTGCCAGGAGAGAAAGTCATGGATACCAGTTACGACAACATCCTTCAGCCATGTTGGTATTTACACCAGCCCTCACATTATTCACATGGAGACATCACAAGCACCATGCCCTTGTTCTCCCATCCCTGCCCAAAACACAGTGCCCAGCTGGATGATCCCAGCTCGCTCCCTAGTTTAAGCACCAACAATCCAACCCAAGCAGAGACAATCCTAAAGGCATTACTCCAGAATAGCGACAAGATCTCATTAGAATTTTTAAGTAAGAAATCCCGGGCCTACAAGTGACCCCAATAATGCCTGCAGAAAACTAGCCTGAGAACAGAGTCTTGCTCTCTGGAACATACCCCTGTACTTGGCACTGGTGAGGCCACACCTCAAACACTACATTCAGTTTTGGGTGAGTTTTACTTCACTTTAAAAAGAATGCTGACATGCTACAGCATGTCCAGAAAAAGGCAACAAGGCTCGTGAAGAAAACATGTCCTATATGATGAAGGGCTGAGGGAACTGGGGTTGTTTAGCCTGAAAAAGGCTCAGGGGGAACCTTATCCCTCTTTACAACTCCCGAAAAGGAGAACGTAGTGAGATGCGACTGCAGTGAGAAGACCAGAGGCAATGGCCTTCAGCTGAGACGGGCGAGACTCAGATTAGATATTACATAAAGTCTTTCACTGATAGGGTGGTCAGGCATTGGAATAGGTTGCCCAAGGAGGTTGTGGAATCACCATCCCTGGAGGGGTTTAAGAGGCATCTGGATCTGGTGCTGGATGATTTAATTTAGTGGTTTAGGGGTTACTGTGGTAGTTCTGGGTTGATGTTTGGACTGGATGATCCAAAAGGCCTCTTCCAACCTTGCTGATACCTATGAACAGAAATTACCTCTCTTTTAATGTTAACATGTAAGTGGCATTTTAGAGAGGAAGTAGAACCTCTCTTAAATTGTCCTGATCATCATTTTGTGGTAAGAAACTGGCCTTAGTCAACAAACTTGTGGATTTTATTTCTCTCCATCCATTCAGTGTCACAGCCGTGTCCGTTTCCTCTTGGCCACCGTTTCCTCACACAAGGAGCCTTTCCCTTGAAATAAATACCCGCCCCTAGCAGCGGGGTGACCATCGAACGCATCAGCAGGCCGGGGTCGGAAGGACACAGCAGGTGAGCCGCAGCACCGTAATTAACGGGCCTGGGACGCAGCCCCGCCGCTTCACCTCAGCCCAGCGGCCCCCGGGACGCTCCCACACCCGAGGCTCTGCTCAGCTACACGCGGTGTGGGCGGGACGCGCCGAGCCCGGGGCGCCGCTTCGCTCCCCGCTACCGGAGACGGGCTTTGAGGCAGGGCTATGCCC
>VZTB01006364.1:511014-612995 GCA_013397245.1 Thryothorus ludovicianus | reverse complement strand
CGGCCCGCAGCGCCATTCCCGGGCTTTGCCATCGCTCCGTGCCTCCTTGCCTTAACCGGGCAGGTCTGCATTTGGCTTGAAATTAAATTAATTGCTACTCCAAAGGTCGGGATTGTTCATGATTTTAAAATACCCCACAAAACCGAACAATAAAGAACAAAAAATGCCCCCAGCAAACGACACCCCACACAAAACACCCCTGCGAGACACAAACACCCGTATATCCCATCCCAAATAAAAAAGCAGGAAAAAACTCAAACAAGCCCATTAGCACAGAATATCCGGAGCTGGAAGAGATCCACAAGGATCGTCGAAGTCCAGCTCCACAACTCCAGGAATGTGATCCTGCCGGGTCCCTTCCAAGTCAGCAGATTCTGTGATCCTGTAATTCTGCAGATGGCACGAGCATTGCCTCGAGCTCCTGGAGCTCTGGCAGGCCTGGGGCCCTGACCACTTCCCTGGGGAGACTATTTATTTTGTCCTTTCTAATTTCCTAGTAATCTGAAATTATTTCTCCCTGTAGTATATTATATTGAATGGAAATTACTGATTTCAGGATATAATGTTCATTCTATTTGCAAAGCAAGCACAGTGCAAAACGTACTAAAGTTTTACAGAAGAAACTTCTTTACATGAAGGATGCAGAGCACTGGGACATGCTACTCTGGGAACTCAGAGTCTTCCTCTCTGGAGATATTTAAAACACACCTGGACACATTCCTGTGTCACCTGTAACCTGCTCTAGGTGCCCCTGCCTCGGCAGGGAGGATGGACTGGATGATCTCCAGAAGTCCCTTCCAACCCTAACAAGTCTGTGAACTGGTAAAACATCCTCCAGCATGCGTGTGGCAATGTGATTTTACCTCTTTTCTCCCAAGCAAGCCACCCGAGACTTCATCTGGGCTCCTAGAAAAGATGGAACCTCTTAAATCTCATAAAGGAAGAGCAAATACTCTGCTTGATATTTCCCATGTACAAACCACACCACAAGAGGCAACAATGCAAGGTCTTTCTTTTTGCTGCTGACATCTCATGGAACTTCAAAATCCTTCACAGATTTGAGAGGATACAAATTTAGATCAGGCCTCCAATTAAAATCAGACTCTGACCCATCCCACCACGTCATGGGACATCGTGAACCTCAACAATGGGCCATTTCCCAGAATTTAATTGTGGTTTGGTGACTCAGTGACACAAACATACTTGAAGCAAACAATTGAGTGTTTTAAACAAAAATTCTGCCCCTCCTGTAAATAATTACTTACTAAACCTAAAATTATTGCTTTTGCACCAATCTATTAAAAAGGACGATAAAAAAAGGATAAATACAATGTTCTTCAATGAATTCTGTATAAAGAGAAAAATTCTAGTTATCCTGGGAGTTTTGCCATTTTCTCTGATGAGACTAAGACTTGGCATAAAAGCAGCTGTCACTTGTGTAAAAAACCTAATTACAAAATAACTCTAAGAAGAACTAGTCTTTTGTTTTGAAGCATTACACCAACATATCTGGCTTTGGCAGTCTTTTTGTGTGCCACAGTTTAAAATGGAGAGTGTGCATCCTCTTTTTCTCCTCATACCTGCCTAGAAACAAAGGTTCTTGGAGCAGGTCTTGATGTTGCTGTAAATGTAAAGCATCTCGCCCATCTGGCATCTCCACTAGGTCAATTTAGCAACTGCCAAAAGATACACTGTAACTGAGCCCATTTGTAATACCTGCTTTGTGATGATGATTTTAATCATAATTATGATTATTTAAATTCATTAAATTTCATTAATTTAATAACAATTAAATTTATTTAAAAATAATTAAAATCATAGTGATAATTAGAAATTTTTATTATTTTAATAATCTTCCCAAATGTCTTGGGATTTTTTCTAAATGATGCTTTTATACTGCATTTTATATGCCAGAAGTAATTTCCTATTTTTCTTTCCAAGGAATGTGGCCCATGGATGGAAACACTGAAATGCAGAACTATTTATCCATTCTGGCACATACATAGTGCAGTCTGCTGAAGGCACAACATGGCTTCTACTTCACACGAGCAAGAATATTAAGTGTTGTCTACATTAATTGTAGCCAGCTCCTCTTGAAGGCATAGTTGTGTAAGATGTTGGAGGAGATCAGGTTCTTTTTAAGAGTCTACAGCTAAAAAGTATGTGAGCAGGCACAAATGGGAAGGAGGTAGATGAGTCACAGACGAGTCTCCACTACATCAGGCCAGTAATGTCTGGGGGTCTTTACAGACACTGCAGAATAAGTTTCTTTCTTGCCAGAAATGACACAATTTTTATGGCCAAGCTTTGCTAACGTCACAGGGAGAAGGGAGCAGGCTTTGTTAGATTATCTTTTGTGTGCTGAGTGCTTACTTGCCCACAAAAGAGCTACCCAAGGTCTCATGGCTCTGAGTCACAGCCCCTGAGCACAGCATCAATTCAGAGGCTGCTATCTTACATCCCGCATGACCTCCTTGCTGGAGAGTTGCAGCAGCAGACTGGGCCCTGTGCTCCTTCTCCATCACTGGCGTTACACCCTACTTTTCCTTCTTTTTTTAAACAGGGTAGTCCTCATGATCATATTGGATGCCTCAAACGAAAGCAGCAAAACGCGTACTGCATCCTGATATGAGGTATTGTTTCAGATATACAGCCCTGTACAAGGAACATATTATTCTTATACTGCCCTTAAATAAATTTTTTAAAAGAGACATCTTTGGAATCTTCAGTTCCTCCAGCCCAAATAGGTGATATTTGGAATTAATTCTCAGGCTCTGGTCTCCAGTTACAGAACCACTCTCTAGGCATATCGGCACATCCTTACTTTTTCCAGAATGCAAGATGATTAACCAATTAGCATTAATCAGTGTAGTTAGATGTTTTCCCACTTTCACAAAGTGCCTCCTCCTTCACAGGAATGCATCAGATTAACCAATAACTACCTAACAGGAGTTTGCTGCCCAGGGGATGAGGGTGTTTTTGACCGCATTTTGATGCTTCAGACTTAAATGGTGGCAGCCAGTCTCCTCTAGGCCAGGACCAGGGTAATTTTGAGCTTGAATCCTGGTTCCTGTCCATACCATGAACTGCACACCTTCCGGAAGGCCTCAGGCTTCCTTCCCACTCATCAAGCAGCTGCACAGGGTGGACAAGCCCTGCTGCCTCCTGTCTCTTCTCAAGGCAGGAACAGGTGGGAAAAGCGATTTTGCACCTTTCAGAGGCACTGACAAGCTGCCCAGCTCCTTGCTGGACTGCTCTCTGACATCCCCTTTTAAAAGCCAGAGGAAGGGTCACGGGGCAACCTGTCTCATTTGCACAAGTCCCTCCTGTAACCCTACCTGCAATTCCCGATGTCTCTGGCTTATCCCGGCACTCTTACACAACACTCTTACACAACGCCTGCCAGGCGCTGGGCTGCCTCCAGGGAGGCTGAGAAGAGGGGCGGGCTGCTGGTAGACCCGGGGACGGGGGAAAGCCTGCCCAGGTCCTGGGAGCTGACAAGGGCACTATCCTGAGAAGGGATAGCAGAGCATGTAGGGTTTGGAACCGGGCACAGGGGAGAAAAGCTCCATCAAAGCCCAAGCGAGAGCCCCAGGACATCAGCCCTTATGCCTTGCCATTCCACAAGTTGTAGCGCTTGGTCTTTTTTTTTCTTTGGGGGCTACCTTGGCTTGGAGGTGATGAATTATAGGATGCACCTTCTGAATATTGTGTTCTGTAAACTCCCTCTTGTGAAAGTTGCTCTCACTTTTGTATTTAGTGAAAAATCCAGAGTAGCAACTCCACGTCAGGAAAATTTACAAGGTAGCCCATAGGCTGTATTGATGCCTAACTGAATTTTAAAATTTATTTCAATATTTAACAGCAGAGCAAAACTAGTATTTTGGAGCAAGTGATACAGAGGATTTTGCAAGTTATACATACTCAGTATAAAATGTACTAGACCGTGTCTTATGGTTCATAATACATTTATCATGAGCCAGCAGTATTTCCTCTCTTGCAAAACATAATGATCAACTGTGCATTGCATGAGAAATAAAAATCTATCTAGTTTTCCAAATATATTTAATGAAAAGCACCCATAAGAACTAGCTTGTAGGCACAAGCTCAGAAGTGGGCTTTGACTCATGCTTTTTATTGCTAGTATAGCTCAGCTCACAAGGACACAAAAACATGCAATAAAGCATAAAATCAAAACCACAGTGCACTATCTGTATAAACATTTGCAGTCTATCCCAAAACATATAAACAAAAAGGCAAAGAGCTATTGAGCTTTTTAATAGGAACGTCCAGTAATTCTGTGTAATATCTCCCTCACAAAGACTCAGCTCATGCTCAGCTCTGTGCAGGCATCAGCAGATTTTTTACAGCATGAAAACCAGAAAATTATTACATGCAGACAATAAGTCTCATAAAAGATAACAGTAAGTTCACTGTTTAACAGGTTTTTGAAAGCTCTTGTGTTTCAATAAGCAGATCTGCAGGATAAACACTACAGAACTAGACAGGAAAACTAATTCTTCCTATAGTCTCATTGTAGTAAGGCTTTGGATCTGGCATATGGTTTGCAGGACAGCCTGAATGATAAAGCTGTTGATTTCGACACAGCTACAAAAAAAGAGACCCAGCACCACAAAATAAAGTAACGTAAGACAGACGCAAGATAGAAGTTGTTTTTATGATTTCATCAAAACTTTATGGCTTTCTGTAAGTGGAAAATATAATAATTAATTATTATACATGGAAAATATAATAATGCATTTCTTCATAGGTAAATAGAAACATAATTTTAGTGTGTCTGTTGGTCTCTCAGTAACCTGAACAGATTTAGAAAGGCAGTTTCATAAGTATCATTGAAAGAACACAGAGGGAGACTGTAACATTACCTTGAAACTACCTGGGCATCAAGCAGAAAATGGAGTATGTAATTCTCTTCTTGCCCTGTACTTACAGAAATGAGTAATGCTATCTCATTGCTAGAGTATCTCAAATCACTTATTATCACGATCTGGAGCTGCTGACTGCCCCTAAGATGTAAAGGCTCTAAGAAATCTACTTACATTCAGCTTAACACTAGGTCAGCATAACGGGCTGCAGCCTTCTCTTCGCTTTACTCCATCCCCTAGCAGAAATGCCAGCTCTCCAGCACTTTGCTTTGACCTACTCCATGTGTACACAGGAGGGCATGAGAGCAGCACAGAACTGGAGACAGCCCTGTTTAGCCACTGTTCCAATAACCAGGGCTCTACTGCCCGTGAGTGATTTTGTTAACATGAAGTGTTACTGTGTGAGCTAGCCAGCTTTGCCAAAGAGTAGCTGATCTGTGACTGTGAATTAAGTGATGTTTATATCATTAAAGATTTAAGCCTTAATTCACAAAGATCTGTACCAACTTGAAGAAATATCCAGTTGAGCAAGGATCCTGGAAGGCCGAGAATGATAGAAAAGTGAAAAGGGGGGGAGGAGGGGGAGGGATATACAAAAGATCTCCAATTTGAGTTATAATTTTGTGGCTTTTTGAGATACTTCATGGCTTTTGTGTTCTTTCTCCAGCACACGGGTGTTCCATTCAGAGATCAGCTTTGACATAAAACTTTCCTTGTTTGTCTGTTTTGCTCTGTCGAATCAGGAAACATTAGCTCTCCCTGAAATTTCAACAAGGGACAGTTTATCTTCGATGCTTATTTCTCTCATTACTCACTTAGAAGTGTATATTAGATGAAGGCTGTCTTGAATTACCTACCTACTCTGCAACTGACTGATGTTAGTTAATCCAAAAGATAATAAATTTCAAAGACTTTCCTTGAAACTGGTGAATTTCCCCCCTTATGATGGAATAGGTAAGGAAAAAGAGTATTTTCTAAATGTCAAGAGGGGACGTACCTGGACGAATCTTGTTAACATGAATGCATTTTGTCAATGCATTTTATATATGCTGTGCCTAAAAAATCAGTGAAGCAGAAATGAGTATGTTCTAATCTACAAATGTCACTCTGAATAGGGATAAGTATTACCCTAAAGATTGGTACTGGCATTTGTTTGAGCTATTTTCAGAGATTCAGATATGAACAGCAGAATTAATTCAGCTTTAGGCTTTCCGCTTTTCTTAACCAGAGTTTCAGAAAGTCACCACTTAGTTGAAAAAATAAATTCTAAAATTAAAAAAAAAATCTAAATGAAAAATTGTTATCTGTATTGCAGGCTTTGAGTTACAGTGTGCAAATATATAGAACTTTGCAGAAAACCTTGGGAAACAAAACAAGAGATGCTTTTACAGCTATGGATTTAGCTACATGGGGTTTGTCTATTATGTGACTTGATGAGTTTCCAAATTTGATTCTATTTTCCCTAAAAACTGATAGCTGAATTGCCAAACCACTGAGTTCTGAAATGTTCGACACAGATTCCAGTTCTGAAATATATGGCTTAAACTCAATTATAATTGGGAAAAAGATTTGAAAGAATTGATTTTCAACAAAATCAAAGTAGCAGACCAGAATAAGGAGTTAGTTGTATTCTGAAATCTATATCCCCAGCCAGCAAGAACTATGGTGGATGAATAAAGCCTAGCTAGAATCTGTGCAAGATCCTTTCCACAAGTCAGAGTGGCAGTCCTGGAGCCTTTGCCTGCCACTGCAGAAGTGGCTCAAGGGAAAAGGGCATCAGAGGGTTGATGACAGTGCCACACACACCAAAAGAGGACAGTGCATCTCTGGATGTGTAGATTCAGGATTTATATCAAGCAGTAAAGCAGAAAACACCCCTGAAGGCACACTGAAAGCACACCAGGGACACAAAAAAGTCTGACTAATAGAAAGGGAGGGACAAACTCATAAAGTTAAATGATTATAGAGCTGGACTGACAGATATCTGTTGAGTTAACGATGGCTTAGTGAATTGACAAGGAAGTGAACACAGGAGAGCCATGCTCAAAAAGAGAGCAAGGAATGATGGAAAAATGTGACTGCTACAGGAAATTTGGTCAAATTATTCTAATGGTTACTGGTGGACATGTAATTAGGTTAGCTGGCAGCTATATTTAAAAATAAAAAAAATCATTCCTGGTTTTAATTGATATTTTGAAATGGAAAACTTCATATTGCTATTTCTGAGGTTCACCCAAAAGCTTATTTTTCAAAAGAAAATATTCAATGACTTCAGTAGAAATTAGGCTCAAATTGGCGAAAGCTTTCTGCAAACATTCTCTCTGAAATTTCAAAATACAAACCACATGTTTCATAGATACATAAATACATTTATTTTTATTATAAATAAATAAAGAGTTTCAAGTTACCTGGTAATAAGCTAGTGGTCATAAAATATGACTGTATTAAAACTATCTAAATGCCCATTTGCTTCTGGTTTTGGGCAGACAAAAGTCATGGAGAGAAGTAACAATACTTGTGAAAATGAAGTAGAAGCTCTTATTTCACTTTTTTTTTAACAGAAAATTGCTTGTACTCACTGTGATGGCTTTGTCTGTATAACCAGCATGTAGTTAACTAGATTGCAGCTGAGGATTTTCACAACTCAGAAGTTACCATATTCAAAGTCCTATTCTTTTTAAATTTTTTTTTTTTGAGAGCAAACACATTATGGCTTATTCCTAAGTAATTCACTGATTTAATCTTTAAGGCAGGCAGTTTTCCTAAGAGGTGTGTTCTAATCTCTATTACATCGTATACCCTTTTTCCTGACCTCACTGGGGGACATACAAAGAGGAGAGGACAATTACTTATTCTCAGAAGATGTATATATACTGATATTAAATACAAACATCATAGATGTGGGCCCGCTTTTGTGTGCAGACTGGAAATAAGTCACACAGCCTAAGTGTTAACAATGGCCTTTCAGTATGTCTGATAAAAGTTATTTCTTCTTATTTTTTTAGCCCTCTCTTTTTGTTTGCTGCCTCATTTACAGCTAACAATAATAGAATTAAGCTCAGAAATTAAAAGAAAAAGTTTAATCGCTGATGATTTCGCTATCTCTCCCAAGCAAACAACAAAAGTCCACAACCTTTTAACCTTTTCCATCCTATTTGCTAATTACTTATTTTCTAATTAACCCATTATGCATCTGTCAGTGTGTTTTAGATTAAATCACTTTAATTGCTAGTAAGTAGGGTTTATTTAGTTCCTGGTATGGGTGTATGGGGTCATGAGTGGGGAGCTGTCGAACCACTCTGAGTTACAGGTGGCTGTGCAAAACTGCTGAAGTTGCTGAAGATAAAGAGGAGTTAAGCTGCTTTCCTTAGGTGATTTGATTTTAATGTCTAGTGGCATATTTCTAATGGATGAAAGTTTACTGCAAATACAGGAGGGCATTTTTTATTCCTAGTATGTAGATCACATCGGGCATTAATTTGTTGCTTGAAATAATTTTTAATAAAGGAATAATTATGCTAATAGTTCTAGAAAATGCCAATACCACAATGCTTACTTTGCCGTATAGCATAACTCTTTGAAATGCAACACAACTCTATATCAACAGCTGAATTTCAAAATAAAGAGAATAAAGAAGGCCTAACACATGGGAGAACAGGGAGTTTTTAAGTATAAGGCTAGCAGCCCATTGAAAATCTTCATGCAAAACACTATAAAAACTGGTGATAGCTTTAAGGATAGACATAATGTTTAATGAGGACAGACATAAAAGATTTTGTTCTCTGTAGCACAGCCCCCTTCTACCCCTTGTGTGACCTGACTCGCTCCACTGACCCTGCAGAAAACACCCACTTTTTGCTGGGTTAGTTTTGTGCTGGGTTAGAGAGTTAAATTATCTCTGTGAGGTGGCTGGTGACCACCACAGTTGGCACCAAGTGGCAGGAGCCCACAGCTGCTGGGAGGCGAGGGACATGAGGTTCACCCTGTCTCACAGAATGGCACGCCAGAGGAACGCAGGGTGGGGTGATGTTTTTTGTAATAAACTAGGGTATTTATGATTCCGTGCATTGAAATTACTTTTAAATTGTTAAATTGTTTCTAAAGCTTTCTGAAACACCTTTGAAGATTGTAAGTCTTGCATTGGGGGAAAAAAAAGACTCTGAAGACAACGTAATTCATTATAACTCTTTTTGTGTTTAGATCCTTCTACACTGAAGAAAGGCACTAAAAAGTGCTAGTTGTATGTTCTGAAGAATGCCAGTCAGTCTTCCCTTTAGCACTAAGGAAAGCCATGAATCTAGTACTGCTGAGACATGAGAATAAATTTCCAGTAAGAACCCAAGTCCACATCATTGCTAAGTTATTTAACATAACAGTGGGTCAAATAAATAACAAAGACCACACAGAAGAAAGACTTAGCTGACAGAGTTAGCTAGCTGAACTTGCAACACAAATTTTGTTCTGAAAATTGTTAAAAACACAAAAATTCTAGACCAGCCTAGATGTCAAATGTTTTCTTCCCTGTTTCTACCAGAAAAAAAGTAAGTGTATGAAATCAAAAGTAAAATGAATAAAAGAATAGAATAAATAAAGTAGCTTATGGAGCACACCTGAATAAGACCTACAGTAACCCATCCAAAAGATAATCTTTCTGAGCAGTGAGGAAGCTGCTCAGCTTGCTATGTCATCTATGTATTTTACCTTCAGCTACAGGCTAGCAAGACATGGCTGGGAGATTTTGGTGCAGCATTTTGTTGTTGCCAGATTTCTACGACTGCATTCACCCTGGCACCCGCCTCGCTGGTCTCGGTAGCCCCACACCTCCACAGGCAGCCTGCCAGGCAAGCTCACCTCGCCACCCCCTTTGTGCCACTCCTTGGCACAACACCCCCTCCCTGCATTTGCTGTGACAGCGCTTCCACTGTGAGACAGCTCACAGGTGCCGAGGAGGAACATGAGGGGCTGCAGGGTGATGTAAATGACGACGGGAGACTTCTAATTTTTTAATGAGGAGCTTTTGGATGGCCTTCAGGGACAGCAAAGCCTGTCAGAGAGAAGCCATGAAAAGCTCCACAAATAGATGTGTCTGCTGCACAGAGTGAGGACACAATCAGAAAGCTTACATTTGCTTATAAAAGGTAAAGGATCAAAGATGCAGCAATAGAAATGCAGTACGACTCAGATTCTGAACATGCTTTAATAGTATATAACTCATCACAAAACGATCCCTATTGACCTGTCCTGACATGATGAGGCTTTGGGCAAGTGTTCTAGAAGCTTAGAGTGATAGAGAAAGCCAAACCACTGAAAGAAATGACAGCTTTAAGGGTAGCCTGCTTGTAGATGCACAGAGCCATAGGTCCATGCTGGAGACAACAGATAAAGAGTCCAAGTCTCTGGAAGGAAAGCATGGAAAAATCACGAAGGGGAAATTAAATTGTAAGGCCCTGTTCAGCACCACAAGCTTCCCTGGAGTTGTGAGTTGCACATCTGAAGCTGTTTTGCTTTCCCTGGCTTGTCAGTAGCTGGCTCAGATCTTCCCAGTTTCACTGTTGCCTGCATTTAACCTCTCTTTGCGACTTAGGGCACGTATTTATCAAAGCAGAATCAGGGGTCTTGAAAGGGCAGAGGGTGGCCAGTACGGAAGCAGCATCCTCTCAGTGTCTGAAGCAAAACCCATGTATGAGCAGAAAGCACACCAAAAACCACATGCAGAAATCTTATCCACCCTTATGTGACTGAGGTAACACCAAGGTATCAAGAGTTTCTTTGTTCTCCTGAGTCAGTGGGATGAGCTAGGCTTTTCTTTGAATACATAGTTCCCTCCTTTCATCTCCTTTCCAATTTTCCAATTAATCTCTCTTTCTGTTCTAATTTCACATCTTGTTTGTGCGACTGTGCAACAGGAAAGCTGGATGTTGCATTTCATTCCTGAGGGTCTCCACTACCAAATGCCAAAGCCATGGCCCTGATGACTTCCATCTCTGTGTTCTGCTCCTGTGCATCTGCTGCCTGACAAACAAACAGATCCTCAAAGAGCATAGCTGCAAGCAGGGGCAATCACCATTCAAGAAAAACTTTGTTTTAAGACACCCAGAGGAGATGACTTCAAAGGTTTGCAAGAAGATGCTGAGTCCCACCTGGTATGGAGTGCTAGGGGCAAGACAGTGATAAAGCAGGGAGGGCTCCCAGAGCTGCAGTACACTGAACAGTTCCAAGGAACTGAAGAGTCTTCTGGTTAAAGCTCAATGTAAACACACTGCAGTGGTAAGGAATGGAAGATACAAATGTGAGGACTACCCAAGTCAAGTTACCAGATGAATTTTCACTGCTTATCTCAGGAAAGATTTCCCTGAAAATAAAGACAATAAGGAAACCAAAGAGAGTCAAGGGAGAAGCCACAAGCAAAAGAAGTCGCAAACACAAAACAAGATGGGAATTACTAGTTTTTCAGTAGATTTCAGTCTTCCATTTAGTACCGCTTCTATTTAACTAATATGCAGTTTGATTTTAGCCAGACACTCAGATACAGTTTTTATGCCACTCACATACATCAAGAGAAGCAGAATGGGAAATCATCCTTGCATTGTTGATACTGAGGCTTCCCATGATTTATCTCAGCAGCATCACATGGATGGACATGAAAGGACAGTGAAAATACATGATCTTAAAAATTATATTCCACATACTTCCCACCAGGCTTATCTGGTAACATGCTAAAATAAGATCAGAGACATTCTTTTCTTGTTGCTTTTCATAGTGTCTTAGGCAGAAAAATATTAAGTGTGAAAAGCAATGCACCAGTTGCTTTTCACACTAGAATTAAGGACGTGGGCATTTTCCTATCCAGTGATGGGAAGGAACTAGTCTATCACAGCAATTTTAGAATTAATAAGTTTCATAAGTATTAATAGATGGATCTAATCTACGTTCAACGTTATCCAAATTACCTTGTGCTGAAAGAACACGTTCTGTATAATGAAGAGAAACAAACGAAGCTCACAGAAAAATAATTAAAGTTGGGGAGTTGCAACGGGAATTGGAGTCAGCACTGCCTCATGTTCTGTGTTGAAAGTTTATTCTTACGGTTACCCAGCTTCCTCATCCATAAGGTGGAGATGATACTCGCTTCAGTTCCAACAGTATGCCAGTAAGATCCACAGATAAACCATCAGAACTGCTATTATTATCATATATGCTTGGCATGCATTTTTTACTTCAAAACAATTTTACAGAACGTAAATTTCTAGTCTACTCTCAGTGTTTACTTTTTTAGACTTCAGGAAAGTTATTCTCAATTTATTTACAACACTAGGGCATATTCTTTGCCATTGACTTTAATTCTATTTTACAGCTTATTAGTTTTATGGGATTCTGTTCTCTGTACGATGTGAGAACACAGGAGAGGAATGATTCAACTAATATCAGTTGTACCAACCAGCCAGATTTAACAGGCTATTTCTTGTTGTATCCTATAAACACCATGAGCAGCCAATCTGATAGTTAATGATGCAAACCATAAGCAGAGGTAGTGTTTTGTGCCAAGACAGAATATGTGTAGATTGCAAAATCTCATAGTGAAGTTTCTGTGGAAGAAAAATATACAGCATAGAGGATTCTGTTATTTTCTGCAATTCAAAACAGAGTATCTCTACTATGAAAAACAGATTAATTAGGAAAAAAACACAGATCTTGACAGAATGAGAGAACACCTTGTATTGTTTGTGGAAGGTATCTGCAACCTGTGTGGGAAAACTTTATCAGAACAGGATCCCCAGATTTATTTTTATGCTCTGCCATCCACTGAGAGACTTTGGTCTAAATGACAAAGCAGTTTGCTTATATAGGAAGCACAAAATGTACTAGCTTCTAGAGAGGGCTTATTTTTTAGTATCTGTGAAGTTGTTGGAGAATCTTACATAAGAAGTTATTTATAATGACTTTAAAATAGAATTTTCTTTGAGGTATCCTATCCAAATTATAGAAAAAAAAAAAAGACTTAGGAAACAGGATGAGATGTGTTTTTAAAACAGGCTTTTTTTTAAAAAAAAGACATCTTTGCAGGTTCCTCAGAAGGGAGACTGGTATACTATCAGCATTTTTTGAGCTGGCACAGAAGCTATAGGGGATAGTGGACTATAAAATGCCGTCCTTGATTACATACAGACAATAAAATGAAAAAAACAAGTCTTAAAAATTTAGAATGAAATAGCAGAGTTGGCAGTAATGACCTGATTCACAGTTCCTGAGTACTGGAATTTGACAGTACTGGATCATTAGAAATGCCTTAATAACAGAGACATCTCTCCTAACAAACTGACTTCACTACAATCCATCAATTTGTTGGAATTTCATAACCACACTAGGCTTTATTTCTCAGGTATAGTGGTCCACAGCTATAGCCATAATATGTGTCTCTCTTCCAGTTTTTTTTTTTTCAATCATATATCCTTTTACTACATTTTACAAGTATTTCTTCATTTTGATTTTATTCATCCTCACACTTTTTTTGTAGAATAATGGGCTGTAATTAATGAAAAATGTGCTCAGCTGTAGAAACAAGTATTTTGTTGGATCATTTATGACAGATTTAAGATGCCATTGTCAGCTTTAAGATATCTGTCTCTATTAGTCATCCTGCCAGCATAAGATAGTAAGAGAAAAGACAAGGGTGTGCTGGAAGGCCCATGAAGCCAAGGGAGTCTTTCTACCGATGTCAGCTATTTTGTACCATGTTCCTCCTGCAAGGGATTAGGACATAAAGAAGAGCTTCTCATGCCAAATTCTGTACTTCTTCATTTGCACTCATCTCCATTGAGCAGGCTCAATAAAGTCTATTGAGACCGTCACTCCCGCACCCTTTATACAGGTTTCAGTGATTTCACTGATGGGTGAAGGGGAGCTTGGCAAGAGTGCCACAGGCAGGGGAAGGGAAGGGCAGAGGACCTGCTGGGGCCACACAGGGCCATCAGGACCAATCCTGTCACCTGAGGCCAGGTTTACAAGGTTGAGATGGGTGTGGAAAAAATGGAATCAAGGTGGGAAAAAAGCAATTAAGGGTGAGTTGTTTATTGGGGAGGAGACTGGAGTGGAGAAAAGAGGTACAAGGGCAGCAAAAATGAGGGTCAGATGGCAGAAGTAGTAACAGCAGATGCAAATGACATTAACCAGGGCTGCTTGGGGGTAGCAATGAGGTGGGGGTGCACGTGAGTACTGCAGCCTGTTGTCCCAAACTGGAACAACCAACTAAGCCTGTTGTTCTGAGCACATCATGTGTGCTGACCTCTGGTGGGACGACTGAGTGGGATGGGCACAGGGGAACATTCAAGGAGGATGGATCGAGCATTCTGTGTTGTCGTGGCAGTGCATGTACCAAGCCTGACAGCATCAGCCTTTTCCTGACCTTCTCCTCACATGCACAGCAGCAGAAGGAAACCCTCTCCCACCAACACTGCGTCATCTCCCCGAAATGGCATCAGCTAAATTGATAAAGGCGGCAGCACTTTTCCATTGGCATAGCTTCGTATGTATTAGGGGCTTTGCCAGGATAATTTCACCAGCTAGGAGGGGATGATTATTTTTAGATGTCTCTACACAACATATGCATGCTGGAAAAATCATCTGAAGTCATTTCACTGCTTGCCTAGTCCCAAAGAAGGAGTTAATGTCTTCCAATTTAGTAAGTGGAAGAGCAGGTAATGAAACTGAATTGCCCACTTCTTCACAAAAATGCTACGTGAAATTATTGCGTTCTTACATTGAAAGCATTATTTTAGGGACAATAGGGACTTAGCTAGAAAACTAGGCAAAACTCTCTTCCTTCCAAATTGTTTTTTTCCCTGGTGTGTTTCTAAAATAACCCTTAGATATTTTTCAGTTTGTTTCATACAGACAACATTTTCCTATAAGCATTACTGCCTTTAGATACTGCACAAATTATCCTTAAAAGCAGTATATAGTATATTATCCTCACAGATTTCAAATCCAAGTACCCCCACTCAGAGTGTAAACTACTGATGTTGAAATAACTAAGGCTTAGTTTTCCAGCAGACAGATGTTCTGCCTTTGGATGCCAGCTATGCTTCTGAAGTTTAGTTCAAATTCTGAAGTGAGAAGCCACAGAACAAAAAGAAATCATATATGAGAGTCATTATCCTCAAAAACAAAAGGGAGTTCTACAACTCTCAAAGAGAGCTAGACAAAAAGAAGAAAAAGGGGCTTGTTCATTAAGGAGAAGACTTAATAAAATTCAGAAATCTGCCTACAGAAAGAAATCTGATTGCCTCCACACCGAGACACCTACAGTAGATATAAACCCAGAAACGTCACTAAATGTATTAATTCTTAATAATTACAAGGGGATTTTTATTAAAATCTGTTCAATTTTTCAGAGACAGTGACTGAATGTCTACTGAATTACCACTGAAAAATGTCCACTTGCATTCACACACACTTACAGCAAAGCAAAAGCACTGTTCAATGCTACAAAATGCAAACAGTTGCACAAAGAGCAGCATAATACTGGAGAATCCAGGCACTCCTAGGAGGAATCTGAGATTTGGAATGTTAGTCATTGCCAGCATATTTCTTGCTTGGTTTAGGTACTAGAATATTTAAAAGTACCATACATTTTTTATTAATGTTCTTTCAGAAAGACTGGTATTTTATACAAAGCGTGTTTGTTAATAGGAAGAACATTTTCAGCTGCTAAACAAAAAGTTCTATTTGTTAGGATTTGTTAATCACCAAAATAGCCAAGAGTCTGGAACTACATCAACCTACATGCAGTGTCAAAAATCACATTTACAAGGTAAGTAACAAAATAACCTGTATGCCTTTTTTGTTGTTACTGCTCAGTGGGGAAAACTTCTGACACGGAAGTAAAACTTTTTTTTTTCTTAATTACAAGCTACTGAAATTCCCAACAAATTTTAAAATAATTAAATCAGATGGAAACAACTTACACTAATTTTATTTTTTAAAAATATGATAACTATATGGGCGGATGACTTTCCATAATTCTTAGGCAATCATAGTTCTCCTGGTCTTTGAGATAACAGTCAGGTATTATTTGAGGCCCAGATAGAACATTTGGCAGCAGTACTCAAGAATGATCTCAAGTGAACCCCTCTTTACAATGATCCTCAGTTCCCTGTTTCAGGTGGTTGAATAAAGATGACATTCTCCTGAAATACTTTGACTTTGCAAAACCAAAAAAACAACAAGCAGTCTGATCCTGATCCTGTTCCCATTTCACTCGAGAGAATTTTTCTCTACCCACTGCTTATATTCTTTCATGGAAAAGCAGAGATAGCTCAAGGCAGCAGGCAAGGTAGGCAGCAGCCTGGAGCAGAAAGCTGCCTACACCGCTCAGGAGAAGAGGAGCGTGGTGCTCATTTGCAATTCCACAGCCCTCACTGGTTCACTGTCTCACAACTCAGATGCACTGCCTCAGATCAAGGCTTTCAGATGAAATTTCACCATGTATGAGTGCCCATTGTTTATAAATATCAGCTGCTCTGGAGCTGGACAGCCGATTTCTGAAATATTCTTCTGTCTTACAAAATTAGCACAACCATGTAATTCATCTGAAGAAATCTACGTTTTTACATACTCACCACATGAACCCTCAGTTGATGCTGGGGAATGCTTACTTTTCTCAGTACTTTTTCACAGCTGGTGGATATTTTGTTTTGTCTTGTTTTGTTTTTTAAATCCATGTAAAATAACTCCAGGCTGATTTCAGCTCCATGCTGCACAGACTTCTCCCAGAAAAGACTGATAATTTTCTTTCTCTGTTTTCAGGGAATATTTAAATATTTTATATAAAAAGAGAAACAGCTACAGCAGGGAGATGCCGTGAGACCCACACTCTGGCTAATTCTACCTAGCTACCAAGGAAGCTCACAGTCAGAGATCAAATCAGACAAGATGAGAGACAGAAATAGGAAAGCCTCAGTGCTGCCAACCTGCTCTGTTGTATATTGGGCATTTCCTCCTGGTTTCAGGAGACAGGGAGGGATACAACTTGTCTGGCTCCAGAACTGAGCACTGTCAGCCCCAACTCACCAGCTTAGGGGTAAGACTTTACTTCCATTCCTCTCCAAGGCATGTCTCATTACAGGCAGCTGGAAGGGGTTCATGTGTAAGTGCAATAAGGAACACCAAGAATTAAGCCTGAAATAACTTTCAGACTCTGAGAAACAGGTGTCACAAAGCAAAACTTGCATGTATTTACCTACACCAGAGTCCTGTACTACACTTAGCTTTTTTGATCTCAAATGAAGTCTCTGGTCTCTCCAGTGTGCAGGTGCTCAATCTCCTCAAAGGAAGGTAGGTTAAAGCACATAGTCAGTTTGTTAGTCTTCTTTCATCTCACTTCATACAGCCTCCTCACATTTCATCTTTCTGGTCTTCCTTAAGAGTCAGGAAATATAAGAAATCAGTGGGTGTTTTTAAGCACTTTAGATGCCAAATTATGAGTTGAATGGTTATAATATGTGATTCAATTCAAATGAGTTTCTCTGTGTCCTCACACTCTCAAGATTACCCAAAAGATTACACTTCCTTAGAGCTGTCTGTATCGCAAAATCAGACACTTCAGATAAAAATCAGGTATTTGCAAAGTCTTAGTCAGAAACTATTGCAAGCAACATTAGCTTTCCAAACCAAAGCATTTAAAAAACAATTTCACCAGTGCAGAGGAAAGCTTAGCAGGGATCTATTGATCAGAAGATATCAGAAATAGTATTATTTAGTTTAGAGGGCTCATGTAATAATGTTTTCTTGTAAAAATGAGGTAGGTTGTTAAAGATGTTAGAAAATTACTGTCAAGGACTTCAACAAAGAAAAAATACCCTTTGATATTGCCAAGAGAACCAGGAACAGTTTTGGAGGGGAGTGTATTCTGATCTGTTTGGGAATATTTTCCCATAAAAAGGTCAATGGTGGATTCCCCCTTTAGGGCTTCAGTCTGATAACAACAATCAGTCCTCAACCATTTGCACGAATCCTGATTTGCAAACAGAACCCTGACATTTTTTTCACGTCTATTCCTGTGGCTGGTTGCACAGGATTTTCCTCCCAGTACAAAGGCACACCGCAGACTATGTGCTCGTGCTCTCACTCCCTCTCCATGCTGCTATGACAAGGCAGTGTGCTGGTAAGGAAATCTGGGCTCGTTAATCCCGCCAATACCCTGCACTGTGTCATGCGCTGCTCATTAGGAGCTACAGACACCCAGAGTGTCTCAGCCCATCAGTTACAGAAGTTACAGGAGCCTTTCCCGTCTTGCTGGTAATAAAGACATGAAGTCTGGCACTACCACAATTGTCTTCGGAAGAAGAAAAGCAGCAAGTGCTAATTAAAGGAGGTGCCACAGTAGCCTGCATATTAAACATCATTCAGAATGAACAGTGGAGTGTGAAGGATGGAAAGCTTGCCTCCTTTCTTCAAGACACATAGCTGAAAGTTAAACACCAAATGACCTCTCTGAAACAGTACAATCTGCATCTATTTTCCCAATTTCTGTATAGTAATGAAAAATCCTTAAGCTGTGTGTTAAGAAATGAACTGCAGTGTTCAACAGGCTTTTAGCATTTCAACAAGTTCAAAGTTTCTTTCAATGCAGGATCAAGTCCTGTCCACCAGTGGATTTACTTTATTTGTCCATAAAGACTTGCTGCTGTAATTTGTGAGCAGGATTTGCGTAAGTGGTGAGTGAGGTAGTAAAGAACAGCAACAATCAAAAGTAGTTTCATCTTATAGTTTATATAAACTCTGGTACAGTAGAGGCTACTTATTGGAATTACTATAGCATGTCCCACCTGAGACAAAGTGAGCACCTCACCAATTGTGACTAAGGGAGATCTGCCAGTTGGTGTATTTCTCCTGCAAACCCAGTCCCATTTATGGCAGCTTCAAACACCACTCATACCCTAGGCAACATCTTATACTGCTCATTTCTTCCTTCCTTTCAAGTGTTTTTCCCACTACAGGGTTCCCTTACTGTAAACACAACTGTCAATGTCTTGTTAGATCCATGAGCAAATACCAGCTCTTCTTCACAGCGAACTCATATCCATTTCATGAGAACTGTTATCATGGTCTTCCCAGTCACCTTTTCACAAAACTAAGCAGCTGTGCTTTTCTAAAACCTTACTTAGAACTCAAGGCTTCCCGTGCCTTTAGTATTTCTTGATACTCCTGTCCAGACTATCTCCTGTTGCTCACTCTCTCTCCTACAGTACTAAACTGGAGCAGGTGCTCCACCTGGGACCTCAGCAGGTCAAAGTAATTATGCACATATTTTGCAGTTATTACTTAAGGCAATCTACATTAACTACTCCAGATTATTGTCCCTGAATTAAGTCTGCTTTCAGTTTTTATTAAACTACGCAGCAATCGCACTGCAAGAGAAATACAAGCATCCATTTACGTATCTCACCTGGAGTAGCTGCTCTGTCTCAAGTTTTGAGGTGACATTTTTCCAAACTATTATCATCAGCATATGCACACATGCAAATGTACACATTCCCCCATTTCAGACCTTATGTCTACATCCATCCTGAATAAGACTGTTAAACTTTCAACAGTTCTGCACTTTACTGAGAACTACCAAAGACAGAAAATGTCAGTGAGCATTTCTGAAAACAAAACTTGGCTTTGTAAGATCATTTTTTCAGCTATCTGGAAGCAATCTAGATTTATTTTATTATTGTAATGGACATTTTTTTATTATTGTAATAGAGTAGATGTCATTATTGTTCACCAAACAATATATTTAAATGAAATCTTAAACATTATTTTATAGGACTAATTAACACATCACAGCAATAATTTTCATTCACAGTGCAGAAAAGGTCAGCATGCAAATTGCAATAGGCTAAAAATGGATCTGCTCTGAGTAATGCCCAATCAAGTTAGTGAAACTACATCCTGAAGACAAAGTTTGGCTTTTTGTTTTACCTCTGATATTTTGAATCTGTTCTACAGACTAATGCGGGATTCAAAATGTCAGGGAGAAAAATGAGAAATTAAGCAATGTAGAAATAACATTTTCTGCCATTATGCAGAATCTATTTATACGGTAGAAATCTTTGCATTACTTTTTCTGCGAAAAAACACATTTGATTATCCATGGGGTTTTCTGCTTTTAATTTTAATCTTTTTCTATTTAAATCTGTGTAAATTGTAAAACTACTTGTTACTTCTATATACATATTAGATGAACCTTAGAACAACATTAGCATAATTTTTTCCGTTTTTATTCCTTTTTTTTTTTTTTAAATTAGGGAAGAAATAATATTTTCAGCTGTTTGAATACACATCTAAAATTCTGAAGAGCAGTCTGGTCAGCGTGATCTCTCATGTCACCTTTTGTAGGTGACAAAGAATTTTGCAAATTTTATTTTTGTCAGAAATTGTGAAATTTTAACATCATATAAAACCATAAGTAAAATGATCCAAAGACCAGTGGCTTTCATGAATGCATGATTAGAATATTTTTCCTCTCTTTAATATCTGAGATCTTCAGATGGATAGGGAGGGGAAAGTAGAAATCATTATGTGCAGTATGCCTGCTATATTTCATGTGCAAGTTTGTAACCAAGAGAACAATTGAAATATATACAAAATATGTAGCAGTTATTGTTCCTGGAAAGTACCTGGCAAACTGGTTAATTTTGCATATTTATGGCCATGATACTGGTGCTTAGTACCTAAGAGGCATACGTTTTGCTGGGTAAAATTGCTCTGGAATAAATAGAGGATTTGATAGGTACAGCAGTTATATGTACATACATCCGAATCCACACATTCAAAAAGTCCTTTGAGACTAACCATTCTGGAATAAAACACTATAGAAGACAGGCTTGTTACAGCAAAGTCCCCAGATGAACTATCTTTATTTATTAAGGAGGGCTTCTGTTCAGCATAAGGCTGTTTTCATTTGTAATTTTTCCCAACTTGACATTTCATACAGGCTTCACTCCTTTTATTTTTCAGATGTGCTCTTGGTGTTTTCCCTTCTTAATTACCAGTAAGAAACTGCTAGATGCTTCTATCAAAGTGTTACAACATTGGTAGGCATTAGTCTATCTTCACTTGTTCTTTGTACTACAGGGTTTTTAGATCAGGTCAGAAAAAGATGCATCTGAGGATGGAAAATACTGTGCTGTTATACATGTTCAAACACTACAGACATGAAAATCTGACAGGTCAGAACAAAGATCAGATTACTGGGATGCAGTCCTATGTAGAATGGAACATGGAGAATATGACTTTTTTTCTGTCCCCTTCCTAAAAATTCCCAATGTTTGCTTCTGACATATTATGGACATTGAGCTGTTACCTTTAGAAAAAATCTATTAGATACCAGCACTTTTTTCCTAAGTGGCCCTAAGTCCATTGTGATTGCAATTCTTCTTCTTTTAAAATATTAACATTTATCGTGACTGAATTTCCTCTGCCATTGTATTGCTCAGTCACACTCAATACTGTCAAATCCTTGTTGAACTCTTCCCAGTTGACTCAAGCACCACCACCAGGCTTTATTACTTCAGTATTAAACCCTTTTTCCTTATGTTATAATGATGCCCTACAGGATTCCCCCACTGTAAAAGTTGATGCTTTACTCCCTATTGCTTCCTAAATTTTAACCTGCTATTAATTCACTACAAGAGTTTCCCTTTCAGTGCATAGCAGCTTTAATTCTTCATAAGCCTTCAGGAAAGAACCTTATTAATAACTTCTGGAAATTCAAGTAGATTATAACTGGATCATAATTTTTATCCAAATCATTGCCTCCCCTGAAGAATTATGTAGACCTGTGAATTTTGACCTCTTCCTGTTAGGCCAGGCTGTTTAGCCTGCATGATGAACAACACAATGCTAAATTATAATTGACTCCCCGTTTCCACTCATTTCATGCTGAAGCATTAAACTGTAGCTGTGGTTTGAGAGCACTCATCCCCATCAACTCTCTAGGCACACATGACAGTCCAGCTGTCAGAAAATAAAAAGCTCTGAATTATGGATTTTTTTTGTACAAGACTGTTATTAACCATATCCAATTTTTATTTTCTTTTATTTCTCCAATGCAACAAAAATGAATGGGACTGTGGGAGAGAGGACAAAATTCTTGAAAAGGAGAAGGTAGCTTCCCTAGAGTTCATTGCTAAGGAAACCAACAGCCTAATACCAATGGAGTAGCCCAAACTGAAGATTTCCTAGCCCAGAAGAGACCTCAAAGTTTCAGGGGAAGGAGGAGAAAGACATCTCCAAAGAAAGTCCCTAAGGAAGCAGGTGATACCACTTGGTGCTCCAGCATAATGACAAAGCAATATTGTCACAGTGTACCTGAGACTGGAGCAGTAGGTATGGACTGATGATTTAATATTGAGCTTTTACTGCCATCTCTGAAGAATTTTGGCTGTCTGGTAAAGTGGATAGGAGACACAGGCCAAAGTACAGTTATTCACACTCAGTTTTATGGTTTGTTTTTTCTCATGTTATGACATGAGACACAAAAAACACGGCACGAAGGTTTCTCTCTGCTTGAACTGACAAATGTAGGATTCCTAACACAGAAGAAAAATCCATGGTGATATTACCATAAGTATTACAGTGCTTATCTTTTGATATAACTATTCAAATATATTCATAGATACAGGTATATGTACACACAGAAAAGAAAAGAAAACAGAGAAAGCTTATGTTTCACCCTAGATAACGATTACAACATAGTGAAAATGGCTCACTTGCAACATCCTATATGGAACTATGATATCCTTTTAAGTGATTACTTTGCTACAGATTCATATTCATACAAATAAATTATAATCAAATATGCAAGTGATGCTAGAAGGGGTATTTTTTTCCTGGTTTTGTAACTATCATTTTACAATATAATTCTTATGTCTTAGTCTTGGTAAAAACACTTGAAGGCAGAAATATAAAAGCCACAGCCACCTTTCCTAAAGATGTTTTCCAAGCAAAATCCAGGTTCCTGTTCCCTGGATTCTAATGTTGGCAGGCAGTTACTTTTCCTGTAACAGGCTAAGCAAGATCCCAAATCTGAAAAAATAACAAGCTCTAAGAATATTCATGTTCCATGAAAACTTCGAACTAAGCTTCAATTGTACATACAATTTTAAAGGAAGCAAAAGCAAGGTCTGAGCAAATCAATGTACAGAATTGGAAGTAGAGGGGGAAGAGAAAAGCTTTCACGAATTAAACTGTTATGCACTACAGAATTTTGCACAGATACCGCAAATAGTTAGGTTAGAAAACAAAAGAACACGAAAGACTTGAAAAGCGAAACAATATAAATTTAAAGAGCCCAGATTAAGCATCTCATTTTCCTTTGAAAAAGAGCATTCCAAAAAGGCATCACCAAAATGCAAGTCAGATGCCACAATAAAAAGAATTATTATGTACCAACAAATACTTAGTGTTTGAAGAGACATCACAAAAACTGCATCACAGCCTTGAAGTAGATATTTAATTCCACAGACAATCCTTAGTTTAAATGGGTACAAAGAAAAATGGTTTAGATGTCATTTTCTCAGTTTAACTCACAAAAATAGGCATTTGCTTTAAATTTCTTTTTCTGTGGTAACAAATCCAGAAGAAATGCTTTTTTTGTACATCAATGCATACCTTTGTTGTGTTAACCTGAAATAGTTTTTTCTCCTAGATCTTTGAGCTGCATACACAAATATCAGAGGCAAATATCATAAATAAAAACTAACTTTGTTTAGAAGCAAAATTTCTGACATGATGTATCACAAGGAGACTTAAATTTTTACTTTCCAAATAAAAAAAAATACTGAAACATTCTTTGAAATGTTAATATTTAATTCTTTAATAGCATCCTCAGAGACTTTCCAACTCTCACCTAATTTGAGGGTAATAGGTTACAGCAATTTTTATTGCTGCACTGGACATAATTCTTTTTTTGTGTCCTTTTATGTTATGCCAAAATTGCCTGAGTGCATATGAGTAAGTTTAGGTAGAGGGAGGGGGTTGGTTTTTTGCTTTGGCATTTTTTTTAAGAACGTGTACACATTTGAAGGAATGCTTTTGCATTCTGCTTTGGTTTTTAACAAGCAACATTTCTGACCATGCACCATCTCACTACTGTTTCTGTCTGTACCCGCTGCATCTGCTCTGCAGAACTTCCCAATTTTATTTTTTTCCTGTAAATCAAATTGTATTTTGTATGCAAGCCTTACACAGAACTGAAAAGAATTTAATGAAATGTCCTCCACAGCCCATCACAGAGCTCTGATCTGCATGTGAGAAGGTGGCAGTGATCTGGCCCTGGCTGGGCTCTGTGTTTGCCTCTCCCTGCCCCGTTCTGGCAGAAGAGAGCCCAGCAGAAAACTGCTGGCTTCTTTCAAAAAACTCTCTAAGTGTCACATCTTGAAAAGCATAAAAAGGGAATTCATGCATTTAGAAGCCCATTTCCCAGCTGTAGGAGAGCCTGAAAAGCAGCAACAGAGAAAAAAGCAGAGAGAGGACTCACCAAGATACATCCTGATGTAGGGGGAAGAGTTTTGGTAGCAACAGTCAAGAGTTTCTGCTTCTCTCCTCTTTTCGTTTCTCAGTCCCCCCACTCCTAATTTCCCCATTTAAGGGAGAAAATAACAAGGCAGAAGAAGCCAAGAGACTTTCATGACATAAACAATAAGGCCTTCCTGTGCCAATATTTCCTTTAAAAACACTTGCCAATAAAGCTCCTGGAGGCCAGCAAGAGAAAGAAACGCCGAAACAGCCATGACATGAACTTGGCATATTTTGTGACTCACTCACTTCCCTTGAGACAATTCCTCCAAGAGGATAATGGGAAAAGAAAATTTCTTCCAGCGAAAAGGACTTCAGCTGCCCGTGCATACGAAAAAACTGCCAATTAACTTTATTTCTGTTTACCTACAGCCTTGCTCACACAGCCACCTCCACTGACATGTTTCCTGACTCACACACTCATGTTTGTACGTTCATCTTGTAAGCCTGGTGTCTGAGACAGACAAAGAGATTTTAAAAAAAAATAAATCTGAGAATCCTTGACTCCAAATAATTTCTGAACAGCAGAGGGAATGATCAGTAAATGACAAAGGGTAGCCAAATATTTGGCTGCTTCACATATTAAATCCACATTTCCCTTTTCTTTATCCCTGCTATTTATACTTTTATAATTTCTCAACACCAGACACACTAGTCTATAAAACATTAAGAATGCTCATATTCCTTGAGATATCTGTAATGAATGATTGTCAAGATTATTGTGTCTCATCAACCTATCTCATTTTGACTAATACCGTGTTTTCAAAAATAAATGGCATGTTAAGAACCAGAAATTAAAATCTCCTTGGAAATCAGCATCTTACACGCACACGCATGCAATCACTCACTCAGTCACTCATTCCTGGGGTGCAGCTGGCCCCTGCCTGTGTCTCATCGCAGGCACGCAGGGCTTTGGCTGTCTCCTCTCACTCACACCTTCATCTTCACCTCCAGTGCAGGAGACCCTCCCCAGGAGGCTGGAGCCCAGCTCCTGAGTGGGAGCACGGGCAGGAGGCAGACCAGCACTGTACTGATGGCAGGGGGCAATGTGGATTCTCCTCCACCACGGGGTCACAGTGACTCCTACTCTTCCAAGGGCAGGGGCAGGCTGGCAAAACACATCTCTGGCCAGGCTCTGGTCCAGGGCTGCCACCCCGCTGCACTCCCCTCTAATGCCAGACCGGGCAGAAAACTCCCACCTCGAGCCAGACCAAGTGGAAACTGTTGTTGCTTTGGGGGCTGTTTGATTACCAGCTCCAGTATCGCAGTGTGGGGACATGACCTCTTCCTTCCACATGTACCTGACTCGGGGGACCACGCATGGACCCACCTGTCCCTGCCTCTCCAGGCACCTCACAGCCTGTCACTGCCAGAGCTCGTGCTCACTCTCTGTTTCTAGGAAGGCAGAGGGAACTGCCAAGTGCTCCTCGCTCGGCTAAGGGCTCTCATTGTTGCTGGGGTTTCTTTGGTTTCACATTCAACTCCTTAGATTAGCATCAGAGTCTCACATATCAAAATAACCACTAGTGAGGATTTGTTGGCCTGCTCAGAAGAGAGGGTTCACCAAACTTACAGCTGCATAATTTTACTGTAATGTAGTCTGATATCATACACCCCTGGTTTCTACCCTCTAATAACCTGCTTGCTGCCTTACCACTTGGGCTTATGGCACACTTGCCAAGACTCTCCTCTGAGAGCCCCCTCTACCCATGAAGACGCTCAGCAATCACAGCTAAAACAGTGCCACCCTACCGGTCACATGTGGGTTTTTTCCTGATTTTAATATTTTGAGGGCATTCCTAGCTACTATGGCTCCACTGCTAAAATGTATAAATGGTATAGGATGCTGTAATGGATACAAGCTACATTAGGAGTTACCTACTAGCTCACCTTTACTCCACCATGACTGCTGGGCACCCTGTCAAGTCACACACACACACATACACAAACATCCATATGATTCTTTTTTCTTAAGCATCTTTTTCTGCCCACTTACAAAGCTAACATTGGTTTGTTTTTAGGTTTGTTTTCAGCAAAACCTGAGAATGTATGTGTTTTTTTTGTAACACCACCGGGGCAAGCCATCTGTGGTTGGCTGGCAAACTCTGAAATTCAGGGTTGGGGCAGAAATATTTAGGAGTCAAAAAAAGCTGACTTGCTCAAGAAATTAAAGTCTTTCTGACAATCTTCCAGAGAGCCCCTGAGGAAAAGGGAGGGAACCAGAGAGAGAGAGACTCAAGGAAAATGGATGGGAGCCCAGCGTTGAGATTCACGCCAGAATGGTTCCTGGCCAAGAAGGAAGGTTGGCAAGTAGACAAATACAGGCTTTCATAGGCAGCATTGTAAACAAGACATTAAAAATATTAATCCATTTAGATTTCAAGCACTGAGATGAGATTTATTTAAGAAGCAGAATTATGCTGGTAATGGCTCCTCAAACATTTCAGCTGAATGTCAAAATTTTTGCTCAACTGTATCAAGTGAAAATACAAGGAGCTGTTGACACTACAATATTCAAACATTCAATCGTACGGCAGGGCTGGAAAAACACGGAGAAAAGCAAAGGAATGCAGAAACTCAAGCCCTCTCAAGGAAACTGCATTCACAAATTATTTTTATCTTCATTTTTTACCAAAATAATAAATGAAGGGGTGAAATAATTTTTTAGAAGCAAACTTCCTTTCAAAAATCTTTTCAAATCAAACATAAATTATTTCTACCAAAATACTTTGTTTCCAGGTAGACACAGTCATGTAGAACAGAATGTCTTTCGTGTGAAAGAAAGTTTAAGTAAACGTTGAACACCTAAACTTTAAAAAAGTTTCTTCTCTCCTCTAGGAATCCCCTTTACCCTTTAGAAAACATACACTTGTTCTAAATGATCGACTATTTTAATTTGCTTTTAAAATGTACTGGATAAGTCATTTCTCACCAAAGCAAACAGGTGCTCAGGAAAACTGAAGTACAGAAATACACACTTCTTTGGTGCACGTGGGAAGAGTCATGTCACCTTAAGCCTGTCACTACCAGGAGGTTCACAAATCTTCTTCTACAGACTGGTGAGCAGGGGCAAGCATGTCAGGGGAGGCCCACAGGGAAGATCAAGTGCCTTAAGCAATGAGAAAAATATAAGCTGCAATTATGGCATGGGATTCAGTAACTCAGTCAGGAATCAGAAAATTACTGTATTGGGTTAAAGACTAATATTTGTTGAATTAATGAGGTTAATCCTGCACACAAGTCCAAGTGCACAGCCCGTGCTCAAGAGATGTCTTTTTCCTCCTCTCAGTAGCACCAACAATCACTGTAAAATGCCTGGCATGGAGGAACTGAGCTATCTCCATTCAAAGCACAAAGAGCATTCTAAGGAGAAGGTTCATATTCTCCATTACCTTTGATCACTTAAAAAAACACCCACATTAACTTTGTGAAAAGGATAGGACAGAAAGCATCCATCTCTTGCAACCTAAGATATACCATACATCCCTCAGAATTATATTTCTTATGAGGGTCTTTAAAAAAAGAAAAAAATACCAAACGAAACAAAAAAAAATCCCCAAAAAACAAAACCAAAAAAATTCCCCAGCAACAAAAAAACTCCCACTAAGCCCTTTCTTGCTTATATGTGTAGCCACTCATAAAACTATCTTACGATCTCCACAGTATCTGAAACGGAAGATCTGAGCAAAGGAAAACCTCAGAACAGAATTAAACAAGGAACAACTTCATTCTACTTAAAAGTGGAAAAAAAATAGACTAAAGTTTAAAGAATCTTCAATTTTATAACAGTTTAAACATTTAAATGCAAATTAAAGTAGCAACACATGAATTATAAAAATTCTGTAACTCCTATATTATGAATCATACTATGAAATTTGCTTTCTGCACTCTCAATGGAAACAGAATTAAATACTGGCCTCTCAGGGATTTCGAAATGATATACAAGCAGCACATTTAATAGCATCAATTTTAATAAGTTAGCATTCTATCTCAGAGGCATATTCCAAAATGTTCTAGCTGAAGGTATTCTTATGCAAGCCATTTGCCTATTACATACCACAACTGGTGTAACTTCACCGTCCAGGGAGGCATTTTCATCCCGTGGAAGGAGAAGCCATTAGGGAAACGCTGCTTGGCAAACAGTAGCTCACACACTGGAGCTGCAACATTATCCTGGCTTTCCTACATATTAAGCATAGGACTATGTTCAAAGTAAACATGCGGTCATAATTAAATAATAATTATGACTAACATTTGTGTAACACCATTCATCCAAATAGTTTAAAGCATTAGGTAAATCTGTAAACAAAAGGTCTAATCCTGCACCCTTTACTCACATAATGCCATGCATCAAACGGGCTATGTAGATCTTGTCTACGCACAGACCTAATTGTTCTCAATTAACTCCATGTGTCAACACTTATTTCAGTGCATCGTGTTCCTGTTTAGCTTAATTCTCTCACTGCTTACTACAGGTGAATGCACTGTTTCTACACTCTCGCTGATTTAATATCACTTCTACGGACACTTTCCTACATGGATCCCACAGGGCTTTTAAAATATTAATGCAGCCTCACTTCTCCTACACACTTCTAATAGGACAAATATTCTTTTATAGATGAAGAAGTTCACTTGTTGCTACTACACTTCAGGGACTGACAGTCACATCTGACTTGCAACTGTAAACCCAGGACCTACAGTTGCTATTCTCATACCTTAATCACACAAATAGCCTTCTTCATCCATCATGCTCCAGAGTAAAACCACAGGAAATGGTAAGAACAGGGGAAAATTCTGCAGTTTCTAAAAATAAAATATATTTGCAAGCAGACATGCTCAAACTGCTTTCATGCATCTGTAGTACAAACGCTGTCCGTCGGAGAGAACCCAAGTTTCTAACTGCTAAAAAAATAATAAAAAATAATCAGGAACAACCTACTGACAATTTTGTGTCACTCTGCCTTGACAGTTAAGGAACTGGAGAACAAGCAGAGAGATCAGGAATACCTGAGTCAGATTTAATTTTGGCTCTGCTATGGACAGGTACTTAAGTTCTTTGCTTCGGCACCAGTATCTGCAAGTCAAGCCAAATCATCTCTTTCACTTATGGATTTTTTGAAATTCATGAAAATCCCTATGGCTTTTTGAAGACAAATACTGTTTACCAGCACCAGCTATTACTTAGCTTTTAGCATTTTTCATCTTTTATATTAAATTTTGCATAGAAGAAAGTCACTGCCACAACCCACTCACACCACAATTTAGTGTATTTTCCTTCCAATTTTAATTCTCCTTTGCAAGACATATATTCAATTTTAGCTCTTATATGTATTCCATGTAACTTAGGCATAAATCAGAAAATATTTTTTTTTGGCACCAAACAAACTGTAAAACTGATGAACTATCAATAGAGCTCACACTAGCATGGCAGTATAATAGGGTGTGGTTTTCCTCTACTAATTATCAGATGAGTTTAGGCTTTTCTCCAATGTGTTCATTCAAAAAAAAAAATCACACAAAACAAAAACTGGCACATCTAAGCACAACGTGGTCGAACCTGAAAAGAATCTAGTGTCACAACAGCAATCCCTACTAGAAAAGGTAGAGAAATACAATCCTGAACTGTAGAAGGATTTCTCATGAATTCAGAAAATGCTGCACAGTAGTTGGCTAGTAAAGACACAGCTGTAGCTGTGCACTCTTAATTCCAGATACAGATAGCGTTTGTCGACCCCATATGAGTGAAAATGTGAATATTAATGGTTTAATCCACAGTATGTTAACAGCTTTGTTTTAATAAGCAGTGAAAGGACATGTTTATATTAAACTGCATTGTCTTCTTGTGAGAGGGTGGGGATGGAAAGGTTTGCTCCTTCTATCAGTTGTACAAGCAGCATCTGTCAGCAGCACAAATGAGCAGCAGGCAGGTGAGTTCTCTCAACCTGTCCAGCCAAGAAAACCGTAGAGGTGCTATGCTGTCTGCTGCCAGGACAATGCTTCTGCTCAACAGCACTTCCTCATTTATTTTTGCTGTGCCTAGGACAGGACTGCAGCAGTGTGAGCCAAGCTGTCTCACCCCCTTCCCATGGATCAGACATTGACAGCTGTGCAAAGATCATTGAGCCAAGGCACAGAAACCAAGAGCAACTCCATTCAAAACTAGGCTGTAGCCTCCTCTATTCCTTATCTGCTGCCCTTCTTCTAGGGTCAAGCCAAAATGAGCCCATAGCCCTGCTGGCAAGAGCACCTCTGGCACTGCTCCACATCCTCACTTACAACAGGGGAGGACAGCACAGAGCCCAGACAGGGAAAGGATCCTGAGGGAAACTGAATGTCATGCTGCTGGGCACCACAGGGCTGCCTATAAATACAGAGACTCCCAACACTACCTCTTAGCAAATCTGTAATCCTGGAGAATTTGTTCACAGTAAGCTGAAAATCATGCCACGCAGGGATACAGTTCACTGATGCACCACTAAGCACAGCACTGGAACAATTTGAACAAGGCTTTGAAAGGGGCTTCTAGTGGCACTGAATTTCAGCCAGGAGGGCTAAGAAATTATTTGAAGTGAAAATGAGCAGTACATTAAAGGAAAGCACACAGGACAAACAGGCTTGATAGTTTGGATTTCCAGAGCTGCTTATGTGTGAAAACCAATTATCAGATGTGACACAATGGCAGACTAGCCATGCTTTCAATTCCCTTGCAGTAAATATGCAACTAATACCAACACAGTGACCAAAGCACTGCTTGCATTTAACACCAAATAGGTAGAAGTAATTCTTTTAAGAGAGATGACATTTCTGAGTGTAAAACACAGAATAGCTACCATGGAGGTCCTTTTGTTAGTCTAATTTCACTGGCTTCAATAGATTTTCCTGAGGTGAATGGTAAATGACTGCAATGATTTCTTCAGGTCTTACATCTGAGCATAGTATGTTCTGTACTATTCTAAAAGTAAACTTTGAAAAAGAATTTTATTCTGGGGTGCAGAAATCAAGAAAAAAAGTCCACCAGCATCCCCAGGAAATTCCTACATCATTAGGATGCAGCAGAGGCCATTGTCCATAAAGCAAAGTGGCAATTCTTGTCTTTGAAATGCTGCATACCATGACACCTCAAATCTTCACACTGAAAACTTTCATGAAGGACAATCTGATCACCCTTTTTCATTGGATGAGTATATTTCAATTTAAAGCTAATCATAAGCTTACCTTCCATTGAGATACCCCTTCCTTTACAAAAAGGTATGTAATCTAAAAAAGAAGCCTGAAAATTAGCCTAAATTTTAAAATAAAATATAAAATGTGATTTCCTACCTTATACCTTCATCACCTTCTAATAAATGCCATGCAGCTGTGGGAGGGCATTTTCAGAAGGGAGGAAAGTCCTAGGAAACAAAATGCTTTTAGTAGAATTCTGAATGGTTTCATTGAGTATTTTTAGCCTGGCCTCTTCAGAAGCTCTGCAAACATTTGCAAAACTCTAAACCAGAGCCAGGCTTATGTCACTATCTTTGGTACAAATAATTTGTTAGGAACTATTTTATTCTGGCACAAGGATATATCAGGAGAGGATGCGTGAACTGGCTTGTTTTCTTTTGGATTAACGTTGTTTGTCAACTGAAGGCTCTCTTTGTGTGGAAAGAGCAAGGTGCCAAGAAGCACATTTCACCATGCCAAAATTAAAGGGAGGAGCTCAGAAACAGTCTTTTATTACCTAATTAGTTTTATCAAATGACACAGATCAACTAACAGGAGATAACTAATAGGAAAAAGGGATCTAATGAAAAAGTAAGTTATCAGCTGGATGCTCTCCAGAAAACAATTATCCCCCTAGGTAAACAAGTACTACTGTTGGGAGGTCAGACACAAAAACCAAGGAATGGAGGTCTTCTCAGGATACCAGCCCTTGGTGGAGTTGAAATGGATGAGAAAAGTAGTGGGATAAACTACACTGAGAAGAAGGGATGACTTGTTATTAGAGAAATTAGTATCTTCAGATAAAATTATTCCTATCTGGCCTACACATATCCCACCAGTTGGTTTTTTTTGAAATACAAATAAAATACAGCCTGCTGATTAATACCCTTATTCAAAATGAAAATTAGGACTACAATAAGAAGAGCCACATTCACCTACTCATGAACAAATTACAAGTATAAGTTTTTTACAGCTAACAGGAAAAACAGCAGTTCACAGATCTTATTTTATCTCGATTGCCCCCTAAGACTGGAAAGGATTATCACAAAAAGAAATACACAATTTTAGATAATATTCTGCTTTATCCACAATAACCAAATGTACCACACATACTTACATTTCCTTTCCATTCTTTTCCCAATTGCATGAACTAAACTAGCAAAACAATTCAAACTCATGTGGCTCCCATTCAGATTACATCAACTTTTAATTCCTAATGTGAACCATACTTTCATGTTTCCCGTTATTATTTGCATATCTAGTATATACCTAAAATAAGCAAAACTTATCCGACTATTTTAGCTAGAAAAGTAACACCAGGCACACAGAACAGCACAAAGACATTTAAGAGGCCTTGTGAAAAAATAAGAAAATCTAAAAATGAGAATTTAATTGATTAAAGACTTGTGCCCCCCAGCAGCTTAAAGAGAAGTAATACTGATTTTTATGAACATTCCTTGAGAATTTTAAGTGATGCAACGGGGGAGTTTTATTATGCTATTCTTTCTCTTCCTCTTCCCCCTCATCCATCATCAGTTAATTTGAAAACAGACAGGGAAAAGAATTTATGGGAAAATGATCTCCAGTTCCACCTTTACTGCAGAGCTGTGGGGATCACAGGAGAGTTTCATATGTACTAACTGTATGCTTTAGCAAGGACTGCTAGATGCAGAACTATGAAAGGAACCTAAAAATCAGTCCCTCTAAATGGAAATACCAACCACTGCCATGCCAGAACTATGTCAAGAGTGGGCAAAAGATGTTAATGAGGATTTGGCACGTCCTGGACAGAGCAGAACAGCACTGCTGGGAAAGAGCAGTCCCGTTAGCATGCCTTTCCCTGCCTGGAAATGCTGAGTTACAGAACAAGTCCCAGCTCACATAAAACAGCTTGATGACCCCACATGCGACTGAAAGCACCTGCAGGGACAGAGGCTTCAGCCTGGACTGGTATCGCTGATCCAGACTGCCATGACCCTTTCCAAGGTCATTCCCACCAGCCTGCACACGGAATGGTATCACCATTCCTCTGTGTCTCAATGGACTTAGTAAGGTATTGGATTTTGGGGACTCTACAGTTAAGATAGCCCCAAAAAATAAAATGAAAGATTATAGGAATGCTAATCAGTGAGCTCATGTCGGTACAAATAGAAAGCAGATTTAGTTGAGGAATAAAATAACCAGTAAATGAACTTATTTTATCTGCCATCCACCTTTAAAGCCCTGCAAAGAAAAGACTCTAAGATTCATAGCCTTCACAAGATTCCAAGTGACTCTGCAAACAGTGGGGATTCTCTGCCAAAACCAGCCAGTCTTCACTTTCCTCCAGAGCCAGTCCTTGGCTGGCAAACCCTAACCACTGTGATATCCAGGCCTGCATATGGATGAGGTCACTGACCATGATCAGCACATGAGCATGTGTGTGGCAGATCTCCATACATATGAGAGCCAGCTTTCCCCCTAATGTGTGATCCTTCATCCCCACAGAACTGGGCAGTACTGCTGTACTCTCTTTTTTCTCTTCCTGCTCCACTACTGCTGCCTTCTTATTACTTTATCCATTATTTCCATTTACTCTGGAACTGACTGCAAGGCATGGTGCCATTGTAAAATCCTCCTCAGCTCTGCCCACCTTAAAAAGACTGACAGAGGAGGAAAAACTGGCCAAGCCATGACAGTGAGAAGAACCAAAAAAGTAACCACTGCCACTCTCACCATTAGCACCTGGAGATTCAGTCAGCCATCTTCTTCCAAAAGAATTTGCCTGAACAACAAATTACTATTTTAATTGCACATTCTTTCTCTCAGAAAAGGTTTCTAGCAGACTCTGATTGTATGTCCTGTTTAAAGATACAAGATACTGGATTTCCAAGTACTTTGCTTACTTTTTTTCCTTCTAACCCTTTCCCTCCTGTGTGCCTCAAGCAACAAGTATCTACTCTATCTACCAGAGAACTAAGTAGCTGAGATTACTGGACTCAAATTCCTAACTCCAACTTTTTAATACTAGGCAATGAGTTTTTGGGTTCAGTCAGGCCACTCAAATTTATACAGTTCTACCTACAACATTGTGAGAAGACTCCTCCCACAAATGGCTGTGTACATCCCAGACTGCAGCCAGTGCAACCTCCTGAGCTCATCATTCTTCCACGCCTACAGCATTCCTGCAGACAGCTTCTCTGAAAATTATAAGCTTTAAGGCAATGTTCTCTGCACACCGCCTTCCTTCTCCACGTCTGCCTGGCAAGCTTCAGCCTTCCTGCCCCAGCATCCCTTACATCAGACTTGTTCTGGTGGCACAATGTGAACCCATCAAAACAAACAAGCTGAAGGAAAGGTGTTCATGCTTGCTGCTGTTTTTCCATAGCACACTGGCATTTTCCATCTGGTCCTGGGGTACTCAGCCTAGATGCGCTGCATTGCCAGCCTGCAGTCACAGTAAATACCCACACTTCACACACGCAGAGTTGGTTTGGGAAGCATACTTGAATACAGGAAAAAAATTAATATAAGGAATGTGGGCAAGACAGGCCACCCAAACAAAAAAGCCTCACTTGACCAGAACACTGACCTTGCCTAGGAATGCTGGTATTACACAGGAAGAAAGTTTTCTGTGCTACTCAAGCTGCAGTTAACACACAGATTGGTAAGCTGTGTTCCACAAGGAGAAGCTGTGTGTAAGGTCAGAAGGCAATAAATCATCCTGCATTATGGATCAGCTTATTGTTTAGGACACACACATGCAGAAATATCAAAGGCTTTTTGAAACTAACAGTGAGTGATTATGTGAGGCAAATGTAATGAAAACACAACAGTCTTTTAGCTAGGGGTAGAGAATATTCAGCCAAAGGCTTCCTCTGACTCCCACTGTGAACAACGTAGTATGGAAATAAAGAAAATGATGTATTAGGAGAATGAGGACTCAAGGCTTTGCACTAACTTATTGTTTTCCTGAACCATTAATTGCTAGATGGCTTTCTATGTTACAATAGCATTTCAATTACTGAGCTTTTATTTTATAAATTTCCTGTATGTTTTTGAGGATGGACAAAAATTTCATAATTATTAAAACATGTCTAACAGGAACAATTATAAAGGATAACTGAGCATTTGGTCTTCCATTTGCTGTTATAAAATGCAATCTACGCAAACAGATGATAAGCAATTAACAGGTTTAACAACACATGTGATTAGCTGCAGTCATATTTAGAGTGATTCTTATGCATGTTAAGTGGATTATTTATTTAAGTGATATGCATTTCAGCAGAATACACTGGATGAGAGTGTGTGCAAGTTGCATGCATGTTGAAAAGAAAGCAGTCTTGTGAATTTAGTACACACAGGTGGGAGCTGTGACACGGATGGTTACTATGGGTTATGCAATGCTTCCTATCAGTCTGATTTTCGCTTGCTGATAATTTTGCAAGACTAATTGTTTGGGTTGAAACTTTCCATGCCGGATGTGTGGTTCAGGATATTTTTTTCTTACATTGACCAAAATGGTTAAATTATCTTCAAGACAAAAGCCAGGAAAAAAAAAAAGATACTGTTTTTGCAATGAGAAAATATTATCTTCAAGAATTCAAATATCCCTTTTGTTTCAAATAGCAGAGAATACATTTTAGTCAGGGAAGAGGCTCTAGCCAGGCCAGTTAAAATCAGTTCAAATGTGATGACACTCCAAATGTCTGCAAACTTGTGAGAGGTGCCAGATACTGGGTTTAATGATGGGTTCCTCTGACAAGCATCATCATCATGCAAAGAGAGGAGGGTGAGATGCCTTTGCTGCTATTGCTGCTGCCTGTGCCACAGCCCAGGATGGAGGTCAGGAAGCACAGAAAGAGGGACTAGGCTGACCCACAGTCCAGCAGTGAAAAAATGCTGGAAAGAGGAGGAGAAATAAGGTATATCTGGCCCATACAGACCATTTATGCAGAAGAGAGCAGGATCCGCTGAAGAAGAGATTAAAAAGAAGAGGATTTAGCTGACTGATAATGAGCTAATGATGAAAGGAAACAGACAGGGTCATGTGTGGAGTACAGCACTTGACTTTGCAAACTCTGTTGTGTGTGTGCAGCACTTAAGCAAGAATAAAATGCACTTAAAAGGAAATTACTTTTAAAGTCAGAAATGTACAACTCAAAGCTAATGTTCTCAGATACTGACTAAAAACATACTGCTCCTAAATATTTAAGCCACTTCACACAGGTATCCTGTTATTGAGACTCCAAACATCCCCAAAACTGCAGTCAGAAACAGACCTCTGTTTATCAGGAAAAGATCCCTCTTTTTAACACATATATAAAACTACAACCCCTGTTTCCATTAGAAATGTACCCATAAAATATGAGAAACGAGGTCTGAGGTACCTCTTCCAGCAATCAGGTAGATAGAGAGTTTTTTTAAAAAGTAGGCATTTGAAAAAAATCTTCCCTGTTTCCTTACAAATCCAGCTACATACAACTTCATTTCATCAGTCCTGCGGGGAGGACGCAGGAGCTACTCATCACGACTCAGAACAAAACATTAAGCAAAACCCTTGGGAAGGTCAAACTGTGTGTTTACTTTGTAGCTGCTGTGTAGTCCGGCACACACCACCTTTTACCCAGCCCTGGCAGCAGCAGAGAATCCGTGTGGGCAAAGACCCCGTGGCTCTGCCTTTGGAGCAGCCACAGCTCGGACCCTGCCCTGGTGAGTTTGCTCCACCACAGCTGCACCATGCCAGCACACCCAGGGTCAGAAGGCAGTGCCAAGGACAGGGCAGCCCTGAACTGCTGTCCTCTGCGGGCAGAGAGTGGGATGGGTAATCTGCCTCAGCACAGGAGAATTTCTGATGGTTTTCACTGATTTCTGCTGTGATTTTTGATCAGTAGCCAAGTGCTTGTTAATTATTGACCTTTCTTGTGCTGGTTGCTCAACAGGGAGAGGGCATTGCATGTGCAATTACACCACAGTCCAGAGCTGAAATGGAACAAAGTAAGGCAGAAAACTTCCTGTGACTGAGGGTTCAAGGTTGTATCTAGTGACTAGTCTTTGAAAGATACACAGATTTTTTTTTCTTTCAATTTTCAGCTCATTTTCTATCCCATTCACCTGTTTTCCTGTCAACAGTGAATTCCACTTAGCACAACTAGCTGGTTATGTGATGAATTAGTCCTAAAGGCAGAAGACTGAGAGGAACACTGGCTGTGCAGTTGTACCCTGCTTTTCTTCCCACCCCCTACAGTATTATTTATTCCCACAGACAGAAACTTCAACATCAATTTATGACAACACTATTTTCATGCACTATATGCTCATCAATGCAAACTTTCCTTCAGCAAGAAAAATCACCTTCTCCCAGGAGAGACAATTTGCAATGTCATAGTAAGTGTGGCATCTCTTAAGTAGTTCTAATTTTAACAGGTCAAAGTACATCTTGTTTTACAAGGATGGTAGAACCACTACACAGCACACCACTGCAACCTTTTCAGAATGCAAGCATTTCCTTAGAAGAAAAACAGATCTCATTCTCTGTGAATTATTATTTTCTTATTATTTAAAAACTGAGACATATTGGGTCTTGGCATACCGTGCATTTAAGAAGACAGATCCATAAAAGCAAGAGATTCTGAAAAGTTAGAACCTTGAATTACTTTCTTCCGTTGTTTTAATAGAAAACATTTTCAGAATTAGATAACATTTGAGGAATTTTAATGGTGAAAAGGAGCACAACTGAAAATTCACAAGGGAGGTATTTGTCAAAAACAGATCATCTACTCTCAGTCCTGTTTCTCCACTGTATAAGACTATTTCCTTTAGTGCTGGCTGATGTGGCATATGCTCCCAATAACACAGCAGAAAAATGGCCTTGGTGAATACAAAGCTTCTCCTCCCCTCCAGTTCTAGATGTGTTCAGTCTTAATACTTGTCTCTGTGATTACTCTTCCCCTATAAAATTAACTCTAGACATGGTAGAAGTATGAAAATATAACTTATACAGCAATTTCTTGATTTATACTTGATCTAATTGCTAAACAGCTTACTAGAGACTTGCTAGATCTGGCCCCAAAATTACCATCAACAAACTACGACAAAACGTGTGTTGGTGCACATAAAGAGAGAAGAATTGCCTCAGAAAAGCAACACAAAGCACCAAGTGAATTGGAAAGAGTCTCTGAAAGGCAGAGGGCATGCACTGTAGGTCTTTCATGCTCTGGTTGGTTTTTGTGAGGTTGATTTATGTATAATTAACCATTTTTTCCCCTGCAAACAATTTCATTCTAAGCTGTGCTATCATTTTTACCCCCCATTCTCCTGCCACAGCCACATAAAACAGTCCAGTTTAACATGATGACAACTGAAACACGCTGCCACAGCAAGAGACCAAACTTCTATGTTTGCATAAAACCCCACTCTTGTCTCCCTCTTGCTCATCCTATCATCGCAAGAATGAAAGAAATTCATAAACTGTGACTCTCATCTCTAATAGAGCCTTGGCCAAAATTCAAGCTTGATAATTAATTACATTCTGTCTCTCCAAATTCCCACACTAGGCTGACTAAGAGAAATAACTCAACTCTTCCCCGCCTAGACAACAATGTTTTATATGGCTAATGGACAGAGCATTTCACCTCTGAGAGAGCTGGGAAGTTAACTGGAGAAAAACAAGAGATACTTACAACACTTGGATAAGACAATAGCAGTAGATGAAAGAGTACTGTAGTAAGTTTTTAGTGTATGTCAAACCAAAAGCTAAATCATTGCTCTCTAATTACACTTTCTGTCAGAGAATAAAAGCACAGATGATCATAGGGTACAGGCACCTGTAAGGAAAGTGTCTGAGTGACTATAACACAAGCTGAATTATTTGGGATAGGCAGGTATTTGAGACAATTCAGATACGGTTATGAAAAGCTGATAAATCAGTAAGGTAAAATACACTTATGCATAGCAGTAGACCTCAATAAAATAGAGAAGGCACCCAAAACATTTCAGTCTGAAGAATATGAAGCATTAACACTACACCATGATCTTAGAGAGCCATAAAACAAATCACTACCTCGTGCCACTATTCAGTAAATTACCAATATATCAAGAGAAGAAAACTATTATGATACCTGTACTGCACACATAACATAAAACCACTCATTGTGTGGGGATTGTAATTGGACTTTTCTTCTGAGCTTGACATATGAACATGATAACCTTAAGTAGCACTCTGAAAAGGTTTTATTTATTGCAAATTTCACATATATTTGTAAAGGACTTAATTAACTTCTTTCCCTTCTGGTACAAAAGGCTGTGCATCATCATTGGAAAAAAATCACAAGACAAGGCTGGCATGAACAGTCTTGCTCATATTGTATGTACTTCACACTGCCAAAAGTGCAATTCTTTGTGAGTACTGCAGATATCATCAATAAAACCTGTCCTTCCTTAGTCTGGTCTGTCTCATATTTGCTGTCCATGTCTATTCACCGTTTTAAAGATATTATGTAACTTTGAGACTGTATCCATGCAAAAACAAGACATTAATACATAGCGTAAACTACTACTACTCATATTACTATGGAGAATATGTGCAGTGGATGAGCCAAAAGCATAGAACTGTTCTCCATTTACCAGATGATAAATCTAGACCCCATTTCTGTTTAGTTAATGTTTCTAAAAACTTTTCTAGTTCTAAACCAGAAGCAGAGTAATTTCAATCCACTTACACTTGAAAGCTGGTGTTGGAATGAGTAATCCAACTTCCATCCAATTCTTCATTAACTCATTCTATAGAGCATAAATGCTCCAATATTTTTATACAGATAAGGCCCAAGACACTTACTAGCTTTACAACCCCAACATACACTCATGTTCTGACGTACCCTGTGCATGCCCTTGAGAGGAAGAGGCTCATAAGGGGAAGAGGAGAGGCAGGCACTGATCTCTCCTCAATGACAGGACTCAGGGGAGGTTTAGGTTGGATATTAAGAAAAGTAGAGGGTGGCTGGGCACTGGAACAGGCTCCCCAGGGAAGTGATCACAGCACTGAGCCTGACAGAGCTCAAGAGGCATTTGGACAATGCTCTCAGGCACAAAGATGACTCTTGGGAGGGTCCCGTGCAGGGCCAAGAGTTGGACCTTGTGTATCCCTTCCAACTCAGCATATTCTGTGATTTTTGTGAGATTTACTGCAAGCATTTCAGGCACCTAAGGCTTGGAAGCCTACCCCCACATCACCACCAATGTACTGGGCAGAGACATAAGAAAACAGCTTACGTAGAATAATTAGCATCATCAGTTTTGCACAACAAATCAATCTTGTTCAGCAGCAGAAATGCTGGGTCATTACATATTGGCCGAGAGAAGCAATAAAAACTCAAATCTTTCTGAGCACAGAAATAGTAAGCAGAATGTTTGTGTGTTTCATTTATTTTTATTTTATGTGTTGACTTTGCAGTGAGCATAGAGTTTAATATTAATTCTTTAAAATAAATCAATAGTTGTACATCTTGGAACTTTAGATTTCACACACTCACACACACAAAAAAAAGAAAAGAAAAAAGAAAAAGAACTCAAACCAAGAACATATACACAAACTTGTACATCACTATTTGATTTAGAATGGACCTAGAATGGATTATCACACAACACTGTTATAAACATGGTCGTCAATATTACAGTTTTCTTGCTCTCTCCATATTATTTTCATCTTGAGAAGATTTGCAGCACACAATACAGGAGCTCCAATACTGTTTTCAGTGTCAAAACTAATGGAAAACATCACAAATCTCAACACTGTAAATCACACTTCCTTCCTCCTCTTGGTCACAAAACATAATTACAGCTGAATCAAAGAACAAGTGTTTCTCACAGTGTTTAGCATGGACATCACGCCCTCCATCTACATATCCTAACTCTCTTTAGATATTTGAATTTAGGTCCGAAGAGGCCCCATAATACTCAGCTAAGAGAACTAGATTAACTGACCATCATTGCATCAGGGGGCACAAAAGTTCTTAACTTGAAATTATATTCCTAGTTTGAGGAGGATTCATATACCTTTTTTTTGTATGCTTTTTCAGACAATGTACTGAACAGCTCCCTCACTTGTATCGGGCAGCCCAGAGGGATCCTAAAGGATTCCACCCTAAAGGGAATTTGTACTCCTAAACTCATGATGATGAAAATAGCCTCAAAATAAAGTGCAAAAGATGTTAATTTACCAATCTAGCCTTAGTTCCAGCTGGATATCCTGAAGGAGGAAGGGAGGCAACGGGAGCAAAATATGCACTTCCCTGAACAAAGGCATTTAGGATAAGTTTCCTCAGGATCAGACCTATTCTCAGAGCTTGTGCAAAGAGAAAGACACCTTAAAGAGGGAGAAAGAGCCTGTTACAATCCCATTTATCTGCTCTAATCCAGGTGGCCTCTTAAGAATGCTGGACTTTTATAGAGCACTTAGAGGAATGAGGGACTGGACTATCACTTGACCAAGTTGTGGAGGACACATCCCTTAAATAATCAACTCATACACAGATCCTGCATGTACAGATACAATACAGATATACTTTATAGGCACAGTTACACCATACAGATACTCATTTACTGATCCTGACTTGCTTTAACCAGTCAATGCAATATAACTGTCTCCTTGCAATGCCTCCTTTGTTTAATTCAGTAGCAGCAATCGTGGAGGTTATAGCCTTTTAGCTTAATTTTTTTCAGCTGTTTATGTGCTTTACAAAACATTGAAGACTCTCTGCCTTTCTCTGAAGATCATGGGACTCCACATGAATATGGTGATATTTACGTCAAGGCATTAATATGAAATAAGGACTGAGACTTCCAGACTTTGGAATGAAATGTATTAAAAGAGCCCAAAATATCACAATGCTAATGATGAAATTCATTACCATAAAATGTCCAGTCTGCTTTTCTAAGATTCCCAGACCATCTGAGATAATGCTGAATCTTGGCAGCTTAACTAGCAACAGTCTGATGTAAGTGATATGAGCAGGATTAAAAAGTTTTTCTGGTTTCAAAGAATAGACTGGAACATCATCTGGAAAAGTGACTCTTTGGTAACATAAGCCTATTAATTATTTTCATTTACTACATATATTTTTAATGTGTATGATTCAGTTCTCCACTTCCTCATTAATTGTATATCCTTTGTCTTGGACTGGCTGGTACCACTGTAAAGCAAGAAGAGAATCAGTCCTGCAGATTTTAACTGAAAGGCAGCCAGTAATAAAAAAAAATATATGAACATCTGGATCAAGAACATCTTGAACAGGAATTTAAAAGTGGCTCACACAATGGAGCCATTAAATTACCGAATTACTGAACATTACACACATTACAGAAATGTTGCTTATATTTTGCTTTATTGACATGGTAAATTACCAGCCTTGTTCACTGTAACACACACTTCTAAATTATCTGTTCAGGTTTATCAGCATAACTGGATTTATTACACACATGTAGACACCTGTTTTATAAAACCAACCAACTGTGCCAAAACGACCATGCTGGAATCCTCTGGATCTCATCCAAGAGGAAATGCTTTGAAAATGTCACTGAACTTCCCTAAGAATCCTTCAGTTTTATAATGAGGATATCAGCAGCCAAAGTAGAAAATAATTTATGATTTACTAATCTCCACATCGAGAAGACTAAAGAAAAAAATGCTATATTTTTATCATTTGGCCATTATTACGCATCATGAAGACCAAGACTAACAATTATTTCCTTGTCAGAAGCGGCTGGTATCTTTGCTGTCAATCTAGTCCTCTTCTACAGAAACACTTAAGTTTTATTTATAACAGAGAAAAAAGTGAAAGACAAAAGGATGAAAATGGAAAAAAATCCCAAATTCTCATATGGATTCAAATACCACAAGGCTCTCCTTACAGAAGGGCATTTTTCCCAACTGCCTATTTCCAAGTACCATCCCAAATTATGGGGTATCTCCTACAGAGATACCCTTCCTTCTAGAGCCACTGCTGGAGGCCCAGGGGGACACCCTCTGTGACATCTCAAGTATCACTGCACATCAGCGTGCTGGCAGCTGAACCGAGGCATTAATTACATTCCCAAACAAGAGGCTGCAATCAATCAAAGGCACGCTTCGTGATTCACATTTGGTGTTGAAAAACCTTCTCTGTCAGGAGCCTCATGGGAGTAGTTAATGACAGTAACCCCTGGGGGATTCCACACATGCCACACCACCAGATTAAAGGATGCTTCCAAAAGGTTTCTGTGACTCTGCCTACTAAGATATTTGTCTTGATTATTGCCTACTTTGGCATTCTTGTAAATGGGCTGGCCAGGATCTTTCCAAGTGCAACAGTCCAATAAAAGTAACCAAAGTTCAAAAAGTGCATTCAGTTTGCTTTTATTTGTTCTGAAACCCTTCCGACAGGTAAAGTTTTGATCCAGATCATCTCTGTGGTGTACAGATGACATTTCTCCAAGTAAATTTCAGGTTTTCTCCAGCTTTGAAGTTCAGTTACTCCAGCTCTCCAGCCAGGCTGTCACACTAACCCAGAAATTCCGTAAGAAATTTTCAGTGATTAAGAAGGGCATGTACATGCAGAAGAGTTAATAGCATTGTTTCCTGGACAAACTGGTTAAAACAGCCCCTCTTCACATCTGTAACTTTAAATATTTCACTCATATGGTACCATCACGTGTTCCAACTTAGAATTGTTCAAATAGAGGAAAACACAGCCTTATTATGGTGTAGTGCACTGGCCTTTACCACATATTCCAAATTCTTCAGGTAATGTCAAAAAAGGATGCTCAACATCCAGAAATGGTGTCAACAATGTTGTTACACTGAAGACTCAGCAGATGTATTTCTCTGTAGAAGTTCAAGAGCATGGAAATACATTTCCAATCCTATTAAATAAGAAGATGCTGTGTTTACTTAGTGCTGAGCTGAACAATGGACCAATTCAGTCTCAGGGCAAGACTGATTTCCAGAGGTCTTAAGAAAAACCACTTCAGTGGACAAGTATTTTGAGGTCTCTGTATATGGGTGGAATAAACCCAAGCCCAGGAGAAATTTGGAAGGAAGTGAAGACACACTTGGTGTATAGCTATTGCAGACTGAGAAAAAAATGAGATAAGTGGAAAAGATGTTTTTGGATAAAGTATTGTTGAAAGCACATGTAAGAAATCTCCTCTAAATAGTCCTAAAATAGGTTTAGTGGTAGTGTATTTTTTTTTTAATTTCATCACATTAAGAAAATAAATCTCTCCTCCTCTTCCCTCAACATTTGTGAAAATCTTAAAGAGCAAATTTTGATACAAATAAACTGACAACCATAAAGAATGATTGTTACACATTAACCACTGAATAATCCACAGATAGCAGTCACATATATCTAATAATGATATTAGGCAAACCTTACGCAAATAATTCCAGATTTCCTTTTTTTTTTTTTTTTTACAATGCACACAGAGGAAATCATTACTGATTTAGATAAATATTTCAAAGTTCAGTTCAGTTAAGAGCTTTACTTCAATTTTAGCCTTTGATTTGCTTTTAGGCAAATTTATCTTCTTTCCCTCCATTCTCTTCCCTAGCAAGGCTGCATATTAAAATTTCACGTCCTTTTTTATACAATAATTAACTAAAAATAGAAAAGAAAAAGAAAAAAGAGAAAAAGAAAAAAGGAAAAAAAAAGAGAAAAAGAAAAAAGGAAAAAAAGAAAAAAAAGAGAAAAAGAAAAAGAGAAAAAGAAAAAGAAAAAAGAAAAAGAGAAAAAAAGACTATGGTGGTAAAAGAGAAAATATGAGCAGGCTGCCTTTCACTATAGAGATTGCTTTGGAAAGCTACCATACAAGAATGAAAGAGTACCATTATTAATAAATTTAGCAATGAATAATCACAAGTCTAATAATTATCATTATCTGGTTGTGCTTGAGCTAACAAGTAGGAGTACAAAACATCTCATTTTTGAGTGGCACTGTCAAACAATTTAAAGAAAATATTTTCACGTGCCTCTTCCTTTTAAGAGTTTTGTGGAAACTGGAAATGGGAGGATTTTCTTGTCAAGATTTTTCCTCTGCTGTGTACACACAGTAACTACACTTCAGCAGTTCTGCTGAAGAGTTTCAAACCTGGTATTTGCTATAAAACTTCAACTGCAAATCTGTGAACTTCTCAAAACATAAAAAGAAATAAGAAAACTGGAATCAGATACTTAGCAACTCCAAAGAGCTCTTTTCCTATCCCAACACCTTACACATCATCATAGTCACAATGTAATTATTGCTCATTTTGCACTTTTATATATGGGGGACTATGTCAGAAGCCAGTACTTCCAACCTGTTTTCTGACATACATAATCCTTACAACCAATGTAAGATCCAAGGGCTTCCTCAAGCAGAGCATAGCAAAAATTACATTAAAACCTATTAAACTAGGTAACTAAGTTCCAGTCACAACAAAGTTTTATTCCAGATTTCCTTTAATGTATATATTTACATAGAAATGTACATATTTTCATAGAAAACAGAGTTTTTTAATAAAACTATCAAAAGTACACTGACAACAGAATACTACCTTTTTTTTTTTCCTTTCATTAAAAAATATTTCGCAGTAAATAACAAGATAACACTGTATAAATCTGCATTACTCAGTTAATTTACTAAGGGCTATTCAGCTATTTGTTGTGAGATCAGTCTGCATCTTTATGGCTATCCAAGAGTCATGCACAATCTTGACACCTAGGAATGGAGAATCCACTCTCCAAGAAACTGGAAAAAACAGCAAGATGTGCCACATTTCCAACATCATCAGGGAAAGTTAATGTAATCATAGCAAGGTCAAATATGCTCATGGTTCAAGCCAAAATCAAACCTCAAATTTAAAAAGCCCCGATCTAGATGTGTGGAAGAGGTAATAAGTAAACACTGCTCCCTTTAACTGCTTAGGGCAAAAATATTACTGCATTTCCATCTAATCTCATTTGTAAATTAATCAATCTAAAAAATTATCTCAATTTCAGCAAACTCAATTTGATTATCTTCCCAATAACAGTGAAAGCATTTTTGTCAGCTGCAACTAAACTGGCTAGAATCCAAATACTAAAAACTTCAGTAAAAAATTCAAGTTTTATATTCAATTACTTGACAAGTATCTCAATAGAAAAAGTAGTCTATTTCTTGCTATAGGATGCAGAAAATGTAGATCTACATAATACTATACAAAATCACACGTGTGTAATTACTACCATATCTATCACAAAGTACCTTTCAGATCACTGTAAATTTTTAATGAAGTAATGAAATTGCTTGTAAAAGTACCAACAGATGACATAATGTAACATTTCCCTACTGATGTATAATTTGAATGCTGTGCAACCAAAAGAAGTCTGTCATAACAACCCCACACAATACAGAATAGTCAAATGCTTTATTCTTCCTGTCAAACAATTAACTCCTTCTTTTTTATTTCTGAAAGTGAGCATATAAATATTACGCAAACTTGGAACAAAACTACCTGGAATTCCAATTTATACTGAAGTTCAAAATAGCTGACATCCATAACAATCCAATTTTCTGCTGTAAAATATAATAATTAATTAATAAAAAATCACATGCCCAAATAGAGGACAGAGTCTCTGTAATGCTTGCATTGGATTTATTTTAGCCTTGTTTGCCTTGCATGAAACAGCACAGTTTCAAAAGAAAACACCAGGAAACCTCTGAGCTTCAGGGACAAAAGCTGGAATCAAAAGTAAAAACAAAAGCAGTATTTTAGTTTCAGATGTGCTCTTCAAGAACTGAGTTTGCTCTTTGTTTTCCTTACAAGCTGCTGACCATGGGAAACACAGTTATTTTCAACTCTACTACAGCAGCAAACAGCTCTGGTGGTTCCCTCTGAGGTGCTGCTGCTGCACTGGGATGGTCTCTCCATTTTCCCAGAAGTCCTCCCTGACTAACCATCATCTTCCCAGCGGTGACAGAGGTTGCCTGCTCTCAGTGCAGCCACCAGAGCTGCCTGTGAGCTTTGTGGGACTCTCAAGAGCAGGAGGATTCCAGCACCCCCTGCTCCCCAGCCTGCCTCACCAGGGATGAACTTCCCAGCTGCTCTGTGCATCAGGCACAGGCAGATCACACAAGGATGCTCCAGCTGGGGGAAATATCCAGAGCACAACATGCCTTGGTTTCAGCCTGACCACCCAGGTATACAGGAGACAAATCCAAGCCCTATTAGAGCACTTAAGTCTAGAACACTCTGGTCATGGTTCCACCACAAAGTGTAACCACCTTGATGTGGGAGATGATCACCTCTTAACACAGGGACATCATAAAAGTCACATAATGGAGACAAGAATCTTTTCATTAAAAAATTATCAATACTGGTGAACTTGACTCTGAACACAAAAGAAAAAGAAATGCTGTGGTTTTGTTCTTCCTTTCCTTCCATTTTCCACACAAAATGGCTGTGTACGTAAAGGACCACCACAGTCAAGACAAAACACCTCTTACATGATCATGTGCAATAGAGCTGTATTTAACCAGATCTAACCAGAAGACAGAGTTTAAAAAAAAAAAACACAAAACCAAAAGACAACTCACTAGAAATCAAATAAAAACCTACCTCAGGACCAACAGGAAGTAGTTCCATCCCACTGAAGTTCATGGTTACGGCTTTTTCAATTATGAACTTTCCCAATTATTTTCAGCACTGAGTAACATCCTGAACTTAGCAGCACTGATCTTCACTTCTGGTTCCCTGCTGCAATGCTGTTTTCTAGCCGAGGAAGAATCTCCAAATCGGAAGTATAGCACATACACAATGCAAATTGCAAACAAAGGGCCATTGTCACAATGAGGAGCCTGCCATGAATAATCTCGTTATTGCAGTCATGAATGATCTGACTCACCAAGCGTCTGCATCGATGTTTCAGGCTACAATCACTTGCTTTTACACGAAGCACACCTGGTTATTTCACATCCCTCCAGCAAACAGATGCTGAGTAATGTGTTTTGTTGTATAAAAAGCCTCGAGACAGTACAGCCAGAGTTAAAAGGAAATTAATTCTTCTATCACTATATGTTTCTCTTCCCCTTCTTTGGCAAAGGGGGAGGCATACCTACTCCTCCCTCACATGTTTTACTTTACACATCAGGATAAAACACTTCAAATACTTCAGGATACAACCAGTGCAACCTCACACAGCCCGAAGAACCCAAACTCAACTGAGGGAGTCAGGCTGGGTGGGCAGCACCCACGGGTCACCTGTGTCACCTGCCATCGCCATCCCCGGGACACGGCAGGCACTGACAGTCCCACCTGTCCGAGCAGGGCACTGGGACACGGCGGAGGCTGCACCATGCCAAGGGAATGTCAGGGCCCTCGGAACAGCCTGGCTTTAAACAATGCTGGTGGCACGGCGCTGCACAGGTACGAAGCTGGATGAACCCCGCGGGGGTAACATCAGTTTTCAGGGTTCTACCAGCTTTAGAGGGAAAGCCATAATTCTCAAGCCACTAAGGATTAATACTATAAAATAAACATCCAGTTACATAAACATTCACAGAAGAGGGAAAAAAAAAAGGTGCAAAGAATTCAAGCTACATCCTTTATAAACAAGAAACCAGTTCAATTTAACTGCAGAACTCAACTTACCAAAACTTTGCCAGCCCCAGGCAGGCTGGGCAGGCAGGAGTCCAAAATGTGAAAAAATTATTATTTAAAAAAAAAACAAAATTTAAACTTATGAGAATATACAAGTGTTTCTTAACAAGGCAAATTAAGTTTCTTTATGAGGATATTCCCAAGCTGAACACATATTTTAACTTGAAATAGAGGGAATGTTTTGTTAAAGCATTATGTAGATGTGAAGCTGCTTTTATGTAACTCAATTTATCAGAGAAACATGTTGTATCATGTTGTTAAAATATTACAGAGATAAAAGGATAATAACTGAAATATTTGCATATGATGTAGTACAAAGAAATAATGTATGTGAACAGACTATTTGTTGTCACATTAGCTTCAAGCAAATAAGGAAATAAGGGTTGATTTATTACTGTGTGTCTGGGGCTGTAAGATGGTAAAATTCTACTGACTGTAGTTTAAATAAAAGCCTAAAAAGTAATGGAAAAAATCCTATTAATAATTCAGGGAAAATTAATGATACAACATGAGGTCTTTAAATTTATTGAAATAAGTAATGAATTTACCTTGTTTATTCATAGTATTTAAAGGACTCACTTCTAACTGGAATTTCTTACATCTGCACTTTAAAGAACTGTTGACACGTTGAGGGTTGCATACCGTACCCTTCATAAATAACAAACCAATTGAATCTGTTGTTCTGCAAAACTTGGCAGCACCTCTGCCTCAGGAGCCTGGGCACCCAGCCTGGGGTCCTGCTGCTGCCCCCAGCCACATCTCCTGGTGCTTTTCAGTTTGACTTTTGACCCCACTGTTATCACCATGACCCTTTCCAGAATCTGTCAACTCTGATAGTTATCTCCCAGCCTCTACACTTGAATGAACTGAAGATGACTTTGTAGATTCTCCCATTGCAGTGCTGGTCATCCTCAGCTAAAACAGTTTTTTTCCCTGTCTGGTGCCTTGCTGCAGCAGGCAAGGTGAGCAAAGAGGAGAGGAGGAGAAAGGAGAAAATAAACTTCAGCATGCACATACACACGTATGTTTACTCACACATGCATACTTGGGTATATAAATGCATACTTAAGTATATACACTATACCTAAAATAAGGTTTACATATATGGGATGCATACATAACTAGAAAATAAAGGTAGAGCCCTGAATCCACAGCCTCATCACTGCTTTGGCTAATGACTCCAAGTTTTGATCCCTTTTTATTGAAGCTCACTGGTAAATCAAATCCAACAGCTGTGGTTCGATTCAGGAGGTTGGCTGCACCCAAAAGAAAGTCTTGTGACAATTCCCTCCGTAGCACCCAATGCCCACCGAGGGCAGCAGGGAGGGGTGTGCCCACTGCTGGGGTCAGTGCCAGGCAGCAAATAAAACGATACAGAAAAAAATCATCATACACCCTCAGGCACAGGCAGAGTAGGATCACATTTGAGAGCACTTAAGAGATTTAAGAAATCACTTTTAAAAGAGTTTCAGGTTTTTTTTCAGAGACGGCAAGTAGATTAAAAGAGTGTTTATTTCAAGTGGTATAGCTCAGGCTCTACAATTCCATGTATAGACATCCCCTAGGGAAAGAATTCCCTTCCGTAGTTGAAACCAATCTACTGTAAACAGATCAGATTAAACCAAAATGAGACATTCTCAAAGCAGTATTAGACTGTCAGCATATTCCTTCATAATTCCACAGGTATTTTGGAATAGTACAGACCAACCACAGATAAATAAAAGAAAAAGCAACTCTCAAGTATGCATTTGTAACTATTTTCTCATTCCCTCCCAATAATAATCTTCCATAAATGCCATGGAATTACAGCATTTTAGACTTCTTAAAAATAACAATCTGGGAAAGAATAATACTTGTGGAAGTATTAGCAGGCCATTGTTCCATTCATGTTTAACTTGAAAATGAAAAATTTTAGAACTTGTAAAAGCTTTGGTCTAAAGTTTCTTAATGTGATGCTACCAAGAAAAAGCCAGTACTCCCAAATAAAATTGCTGACATAGTCTTAAATCCGAAAAAGCAGTGAAAAATCTTTAACATAAACTAAATAATAAATTTTCTAAAAATAAAATTATGATGAGATTTCCTAAGTCAGTATTTGTGCTAAAATTTGCAGTGTATTATGGTTATTAAGCAGAACATAATTTTATTTGAGTATAAAAGTTTGGGACTTTCCTCATATGACCTTCCTGGCATACTTCCAGGGCTCAGCTCTTGATGACATTTAATCTGAACATAATCCCTGAAATCTCTGCGCCATTACTGGGTTGCATGGGAATGATTCTCCGACAACATACACAGAATTGTGCTGTAAATTTTATTTTCAGCCCATGGCTGTTCCCCTTCCTTACCAGCTGTTGCAAATTATTTGTTTGAATAGAAATAAATAATTTATACATTTTAGTTGCTATAGAACCACATAGTATCTAACATAGAAAACAAGTCCAACACTTCTCATTTCAGCTGGTTTTCTACTGATGGCTACCATATTTTTCAGGGAGTAAACTCCATAAAACAAATGCAGTTCAGCAGCTGATGAAAAGCCTGGGTAATGAGCTGCAGTGGCGCAAACAACCTCGATGACTCTAAACAGGAGCAAGACCACACTGCAGCAGAGGGTTCCAGCTGAGGGTACTCACACTTGACTGCAGTCTGAAGCAGCAACTGCCTTTACAAAGGAAGAACAAACTTAAAAGAGCTTTTTTCATACTCAAAGATGCCTCTGATCTCTGAAGCCAACTGTGTTTTTGTCATGAATGCTGTGAAAAATCCCAGTGTCCAAGATTTCCACATCTGTGATTTTTGGCACTTGTTCAAGGGTAGGAACTGAATAACTGATGTCTGAGCAACACCAACAAAAATGAGGCAACACAGCAATTTGTCCCACAGGAAAGTGTAGAAAAGCCTCAAAATCACTGCAACAAGGTAAACGTGGGTCTCTCTTTGTTTTTTGTGTGCTCAGGATTTCTCAAGTATTTTTCCCCTGCATTCCTTGCAGGAAGGAGCTAGGTAGGCAAAGCAGCACTGACTTTAATCTTACTAATGCAGGTCCTAAAAGCAGTGAATCATACAGCAGTAAGAGCTCCAGTATGGGTCGAAGAGACCAACCCATTGACCTGCATACTTAGTCCAGCAACAATCTAAGTGTCATTACAGTTCATGGGAGCTAACACCAGTCTGCCTACATTTGCTGTGTTCCAATTGCTGCCTGAAGCAAAAACTGGCTCTTATTGAGACTTCTTGTTTACTGAGTGATCCCAACATTTTCCCTTTCCTATGAAAAGTAAGTAAATAAGATGAACAAGAAAAATTAATTATCCCCGGGGGAAGAAAATTACAACAGATAAAGCGGTTTTATGGTTTTTCAAACTTTTAATTTTCGGCAGAAAGCTTACTTTGTTCAGTGGGCTTTTCTCCCTGTACATTAACCCATTCCCAGAAAGATTTTTCCTACACAGAGTTGACCAAGTTACCAAGGACCATAATTCTGTGGACAAAGAGCAAGAACCTTTATGCAAGCATGCATAAAAGTTTATTTCATTACCTCTGAGTTACTTCTAATGTTAATCTGTTTATACATGCAAACAAGTATCCTATTTCAAAGCTATTCCTTCAGGTTGGGGTGCAGAGGACCTCTCAGTCCTCCTCTTTAGGAAAGCTAAACTCCAAGGAAAAATAGGAACTACTCCTCCAGTCCTTTGTTTCCTATAACAGAGTAGGCTTGATGCAATCAAGAGCCACTTATATCAATGGGGAACTCTTAATGTTTGGTTTAGGCCATATAAGAGTGAGAAATTGAGAAACATGTTTTCACCTGGCCTTCAGCCAGGCACAATGCCACCACTAATGAATGGCTGCCAGAAGGACACCTTTTGAAAGGGTCATATGTAAGATGAATTAATGAACACAATGCAAATCTCACATCCATCTCAAAGAGGGGCAAAAAAAATCACTGCAGTTTATCATAAATATGTTTAGGTGTTCTGATGTCAGCCTACTGCCAAAGGAATCCACCGAGAGGGAAGGGCAAGGTCTGTTTGCAATGCAGTCCTCCCCTGGGAGATGCATTTCACGGCTTCCAGCCAAAGCCTCCAAAACGCCTCCAGGGTAGCAGTTGGGCTGGAGCTGCCCCATCACGCCCTTCCACTGCAGCCGGATTTGCCTATTTTTGCAGCTGGCACCACCAAAGGCTACAGAAACTTGTAGTCAGCACAATCTCTTCCAGACTGACTTTTCAGTCTCTTCAGCTAATGATTACTGAGAGGAGTGCACAGACTGGCAACAACTGTAAAGAGAGTTTACACGGGAGACCCTGCACCTCTCGCAGCCTTTCCTTTTCCTAACAATTTCTGTGTGACTGTTACTGTCATGGCTCTCTCTAGCCTCAAACCTGCCCACCACACCAGTTTGTAAAAGCACCATTTCATCTATCACTAACACAACAAAATCCCTTTTTCTCAGTGTTTCCAATCCCCCTGATAACAGCGCTGTACACAGATTGTCACGATGAAGAAACCTACACCAGTTAGTCCAGTGACTAAGCAGTGGTTTCTTCCTTTGCTCCTCCAGTGGCACCAAGAATAAGCTCAAAAGCTTAAATCTTGATGATAGATATAGGCTCACTGTGCAGCTAATCCTATCATTTTCAAGGCAAAAACCCAAGTCTGTGCAGCCTGTAGCTACCGTTGATGTACATCCTACAAACACCACACCATGTACTATCTAAATGAAAAAATATTTGCAGCAGTGATTGAGGAAGACTATGGCTTTAATAACATCTCCATTTGTAACCAAAAACTCAGATACCAAAAAATGACATCAGAGATCTTAAATCAACTTTTATAAAGAAAATTTCCTATAGAGGTGCACCTTATACAAACAATTTTTGCAAAAACACATTCAGCCAAAGCATCAGCAATACTCTGGAATTCAATGATCTCTTACACAGCAGAGAACACCAGAGGGCTTCACAAACTAGAAATCCCAAAGGGAAAAGTAAACATTCCCTATTTTCACGTGAAGTGCAATAAACAAAGCCTGAAGAGTGAATTATAGGTGTGAAAATAAAGAAAGTCCATGTGTGCCAGCAATGTACAATCTGTATGTGCAATCATCATGACCCTGTGTGATAAGCAAATACACACATACCAGAACAGCAATTACTTATCTAACTTGCTGTTTGTGGGCCTGTGACAACAGTGGCTTTGTGAGCTACTGCTGTACCTCTGCGTGGAAATATGCTGCTTGATGGAAGACCACTCTCTGGAAAGCTCACTCAGGTTCAGAGGGATTTGTCATGAACTAGCTTAACATAAAACATGAGTTGTGCTCCTAACCTGACTCTTATTCAAAGATAAAAGATCTTATCGCTATGGAAGTGTTGCTGTAAGGCTGAGCAGATGGCCCAAAGGGAGAAGGAGGAGGTGGCTTGATGTTTTTGTGGATAACAGCACCTAGCGATGCAATGAGAAAGCAAAAGTTTGTATTTCAGTATCTTTCTCAAATGTTAATATCAGGAGAGACTGGTTCTAGTGGATAAAATACATCAGAATCCAGAGGCTTGGGGAGAAAGGCAAAGTCAGTTCCAAGCCACATCTTTACACTGTTTTCCCCTGCAAAACATGGTTACCTCTTCAATAATGCCTGTTGATAACAGTCTCTCTCCCACGCCATCCTGCCACAGCTGTCATCTGGGAGTGTGCTAGTTGGCACGGACCAAAATCATGTCATGGAATGTGCTAGAAATTAAACAATATGGACAATCATAAGATACAAGTCCTGGCCCTGATTAATTTACCCATGCAGACAAAGCAGTGGTGAAGCAGAGTGGAAGTGAAGTCTTTTAAGCCCATTGCTGCAGTTAAAATACAAACATCAGAAACAGGGTGGCATAGCAGGACCAAAGATTAAGACTCCGAAGTTTAGCCCCGTAGCCACAACATGATCGTGTTAGTGCCATATGAAAGCAGGAAGCACAAATAACTTCTAAACACAAACTTTTCTCTGAAAATAAAGACGCCAGAAGATGAGTGCTACAATAGATATCAGGGCACTGGCAAAGGCAAAGTGTGAAATGGATCCTTTCCAGTATTCAGTTTAGGAAGACAAACATTGTTCACAAATTCACTGTAGCCCTGTTTATTTTCCAAGCTCCTTAACTCATGCCAAAGGGCCTGGACTCTCTGAACATCCTGTTCTGTTTCCTCCACTGCTAGTCTTAGTCCTCAGTACTAAATGTCTTTATTTCAGAGCCCCCTTTTCTATCATTTTATTCCAAACTCCTCCCTCTGCAGCTTTCATATTTTACCTCTGGGTAAGAGTAAAGACAAGCAGATTAATGAGAAGTCTGAACAGCACATTAAGTTACACCTATTTTAAGAGCCCTTCTCAGCAGGCATCCCAAGGCGCTGCATAAAAATAAAACTAATCAATCGCATTTAAAACTAAAAGAAGCTTGCAGATGTCGACATGCCTCAAAGCATAAAGATTGATGGTTAAATGAGTCCATGATTCCCCAGAGTCTCAGAGCCTCATGAACACATACCATTTTATCTGTCATTGGCTAGATGCAACACAATCTGCTTGGATGTAAAGTTAAAGAATCTTCGTGATGCCCTACTGGCAGGAAAAAATACTCCTGCCTGTTAAGGACAAGAAAACAGTTTTAGTCCATGAGTAGTAATTGGCCATTCTGGGAATGCCTCCTCCACCTCTCAAAAATGACAGAACACATTCCTGCTCCTGTCTTTGCTCCTACACAGCTGCAAGAAGTCCGAGGTACAAGTGGTCTCATGGCACTACATTCAACCTCACTTTAAATTATGTATCTATTAATACACACACAAAGGGGGAAAAGGATGTAATAGCACAAATTAAAAGTGGACAGGAAGCTGCAGTTTCAATAGTGAAGTCAAAGCTAAGGCCTGAGGGCCATCAAAACTTAAAGTTATTCCTATTAGTTTGTGTGAAGCTGAAGTGATCACTAACACATCAATATTTTAAAACTAATTAAATGAGAATTTTAAAAAATTGTTATGGTTGCCAACATAGTAACTTCTGTGAAGAATATGGAACTTTAGTAAGTTAGCAAAACCAAAGCTACCATCTTATGAGTGGGACATAGAATAACATCAATGTAAGAAGAACAGGAAGTCCTGAACAATGCTGGAAACACAGTTTGAAACCAGCTAAGGAATATGTACATGAAATCAACCAAACAGATAAAGCTGATGCCATCAGTGAAGAAGGGCTGAAGAGACAAGAATTCAGGCTCACACTGCTCAAGTAAGGAACACTTTCCTTACCATCTGGCTCAGAAATCACTTGGATTCCATAGTGGCCATATAATGGCCAACAGAAAGCAAGGAAACTATTTTAAGTAAGCATCACTAAAAATAAATGGGACATGCAATGAAAGGTGAAAAAAATTGGTCAGTGATAAATATAGTATAGATATTTTTCTATTTATAGTTTTAAAGGTATTTACATCTGAAAGTTTTCATTTAGAGACATGGAGGGCTTCCACATTCATCAGTCTGGTATTCATTCAACTAGACAGTATTTATAGAAACGCATAAAGGCCAACAAAAATAATAAGAAATACATTAAAATTACTTTCTGTCACAATTTGAGGTTACCAATTCACATTCAGTCACACATAAACAAAACGTTTTCCAATATTACACTGACATGCCTTTTGAATGCTCTCCATGAAATCCTGCTCCAGACAGGGCAAAATGAGAACAAAATAGTGCAACAGTTTGATACAGTCTGACACAATGAAATGCTCCCTGGAGACAAGCTCCTTCAGGTGAAATGGCTGTGTGGGCTTCATTTCCCATACAGCTGAACCAGGAAAGCAGCACAGCACCTGGGATGGCAGGACCACAGAGAACATACACAACATCAACCCTCAACAGAAAAAAATCTAAAGGGCAGGACAGAATAAGGCTCTGGGAACACCTTAGAGCACCTTCCATCACATAGAGATCTGGAGAGGGACTTTATACAATGACATGCTGTATAAGGACAAGTGACAGCTTTAAACTGAAAGAAGGCAGGTTTAGATTAGGAAGAAATTCTTTACTGTGAGGGTGCTGAGACACTGGAACAGGTTGCCCAAAGAAGCTGTGGATGCCCCATCCCTGAAACTGTTCAAGGACAGGTTGGATGAGGTTTTGAGCAACCTGGTCTACTGAAAGACCCAACTCAAACCATTCTATGATTCTATAATTCTGTAACTGAAGAGGAAAGGATCCATGAGTGTAGGATGACTGCTGAAAGACTGATGATATGCTGGAGGAGAACTGCCAAATACCCTGCACAATCTTTTCCAAAAATGTTGCATTTGGATCTTCAGGAGCTAAGGCATTCGAAAGGAAAGTGCAAATCCTCCTGCTCCTCTCTGAAGCTCCTCACAAAACAGACCGTGTGCCTGGCTAAGAACAGGTCATGTTCATGAACCCATTTAAAAAACGTGAGCTGAGATGCGTGCTGCTTCTAGTAACGTGGATGATCTAACTTGAGTTTCAGAGTCAATTGACTGCTTTCTGCTAAAATTTCATCTCTTACTAACTTTGTTCATGTGTCAACACTGTTTAGTTTAATTAACCAGCTTTTCTCTGTACCAGCCCCTTCCTTGTTGTATTTGTCAAGGAGCTACCTTATCATGCTCTGGGTTTCACTTTGCTAGCCTGTTCTGCTAAGAGAAAGACTCTCAGTGATGCCTTTCTTGCTGTTCCTATTTTAGTTTGAATCATTCCTGAATCCAAAATCCAGAACAACACATAAAACTTAATTTTACACATTTTTCTATACTGACTGCAAGGTTTCCATGCCTCCATTACCTTCACATTACACCTATTCCATTCTCGATCCATATTTATCTTATCTGTTTAGGTTTGGAGATTTGTCTTGTTTTCACACAAGTTTCAAGAACTTTTAAAAATATTTTCTCTACTTTTAAATGTTTGGGCATTTTTGTCCAGCCAACCGAATTACCTACCAACCTCACGAACTTGTTTCCTTAATTTCACAGCCTGTCCTTCTATGAGATGGAGTGTTATTTATGACCTATGTTTGCTTACGCTTGTATAACATTTAAATGGAAATAAGTAAATGCATGCTTCATAGAAACTTACTTTGTACAACCAACACTTCTACAATGTCATCATGCTCCAAGAAAACAAAATCTGAGAGCACATCAACATCTCAGTTCAGCAACATTTTAAAGAAGATATCATATTCGCTGCCTGTCACAGCTTGCATCAAAGACTGTCGATGTCCTAAGTTTCTAAGGGATTGCATCTACTAAGCCATTTACAGCTCTATTTCTACAAGCAAAATAAACATGTCCAAGAATGTTGAGGCCAATTGGCACAGAAAGGTGTCATGCTAATAAAGTCTATCACCCTCCAAAACAGGGTGGTTGCTTTTAAACTGCCTACCGGGAACAAACCCAAGATAACTCTCAAACCTTACCTGGGAATAGTTCAGGTGAGTTCCCGTAAGTATACACCAAAACTAGGCCAGGGACAGTCAACAGCAGATACATTTAATTTCCAAGGCCAGGGACTGCTTCTAGACTCCATTTAATTTACTAGTACAGACATGCCTATTCCATGCCTGCATGACCCTGAGTCCTTCATGCCTCTTGGTACATCTTCATTAGCTTGTCACTCACCCACATTCCCTCTCAGAGGGAAGTAATTTGACTAAAACCACTCCAGCCACAAATTTTAGGAGTTTTCTCTGGCTGGATATATTAATCTTTGGTTTGTTCCAAAAGGGATTCTGAGATCTTTGTCTCAAGTTTCTTGTCCAGGACTGTTTTTAGTTTTATCTTTCCATAGTGTTTCTTTGGTCTTGGAAAACAAAACACTGCTCTTTCCCCAGATAAACCCTGCTGACAGATGTACCTTTCCACCTAAAGAAAATGGGTCTTCAGACTCACACACCTGCGTCCTTCTTGCGCCACTAGGAAAATCAGATTTTCATGGGGTTTGTCCCTTTTTTCCCTGGTGCTGCCCAAGAACCTTATATTTGCTGTCCTCGGTTCTTTATTCACATCCTTCTTCCTTCTCAGCCTCAAATCTCTACTTATCTCCATCTTATCCTCCTTTTTTTCTAGCACCACTCTCAGTTATGTTTCTCAGTTTTTCCTCCTGAGTTCTCCATCATAACACATCAGTCTTTCACTTGATTTCTCCACTACCAATTAGTGCCAGCTTCTATGCTGTGATTATAGCCGCATGCAGTACGTGGTCAGCTTCCTCAAAGAACTCTCCCTTCCAACTACTATTTTTATATACAGCTGTGCATTCAGATCACCTCAACTGCCTCTTCTATTCCCTCGTGGCTTTAGCTCCCTGCCTCTAGCTTCATCTAAACTACTTGGATACTCTCTCTCCTGACTTCTGTCAGGTGACATTTCTATATAAAAATAGATCCCATCAGGTAACACTGAAGAAAGTAAATCTCCTTCTGTTCCTGCATCCAGTCTTGGTGTCTCCTCTGCTATCCTTCATTCAGTGCTGCATCATTGCACATCCTTCCTCATCTCTGCCTTCAAGGAAACATAAATAGCCCAGACAAAACGCATCCAGACTCTAAATTTTCATTAAACACTGGCTTCCTCTGGCCACTGACTGAAAGGCAGTTATCTGCCTGAACTAAGCTCTCTTAGGTGGAAACTTCTAGTTGTGATCAAAGGCAGAAAAACTCCCCCATCTTCTTCAGCTACAAGTTTAACCCACTGAAAACTGCAAATTGGTCTTGCAAACACCAGGAAAAAAAGAAAAGAAGAAAAAGAAGAAAAAGAGAAAGAGTAATTACAATGTAGGGCAGGGATTCTTGTACACGAAGTTTTACTAGAACTTGAAGAAAAATGGATGCCCACCTAAGTTGAAGAAAATGAAAGAAGTAGTGGGAGGAATTTCATGTCACAGATCACAAATCCAGTTTGAGTAATCCCAATTTTCTGAAACGAGGCTAGGTACTAACAAATTACTCCTCACGCTTTTTAAATAGGAAAAATAAGTTTATATGAACCTCATACAGAACATAGTATTTTGAATATGAAACTGCATTTTCCTGCAAAACTGGAAATGATTGCAGAAGCATGTGGCTAAAAAGAAAATACAGTTCAAGGATTGAGCAAGGCTATTTTTCTGCTAATCAAAGTACAGACTCCAACCCTTGATTATTCCCACAAAAGTATGAAATAACATTAAGGGATCATACATTCTAAAACACACTTTATTGATTTTTCCCCTTTAAACAACACAGATTTTATAGGACAAATATTAAGGACAAAGCTTCAAAAACGTGTGGATGTGTAGGAACAGAGTACCAAGCAAAATGTCCACTCAAGAGGAAAAAAAGAAGATAAAAATAGCACTTTGTTTTGAGAACTGGAAGCTTATCTGTCTCACTTTCAGTGCAAATCTTTCTTGCATATCCAGGCATGCAAGAAAGGGCAAGCACTGAACAGCAGGTAAGCCTTGTGCCCTTAATGCTTTCATTTATCTCCAGAACTTAAAATCTAGCAATACTACTAAATAAATAAGGCACACTGAGACACAAACAGAAAGAGTATTCCAATTGCTTTCATGTAAACAAGTAAGGAGGCATCAAATTTAATTGTCAATAAGTGGGAGGATTTTCAAAGATGCAAATGGACAGTAAATGCAAAGTTCAAAAGGTATTCAGGGTTAACCTAAATGATCTAATTTCTGCTGTAAATCTACAGTTCCTGGAAACTATGAAGTCTCCTGCACTGTTGTTAAAAACTTTGGAACATGTATCCACTATAAACATTATACTAATTACAATTAATTACATTAACTTTCACTTATAATTTACACAGAGATTCTCCTAAAATGAAGCAGGTCAAGAACACATCCAAAGAGGTATTTCCTCTGCTAGAGCACAAAAGCATAATGTGGTACCTGGCCTCCTAATCCTGGATCTTGCATAAAACCTATTAAAATCTTTCTGGCAGATCACAGCTATCTGTGGCCTCTGTTACAAAGTACAATGCAGCGTCTGATCCACAGACTCTGGGAAAATAAAAAACAAACTAAAACCCACCCCAGACCAAACAAACAAACAAACAAACAAACAAACAAACAAACAAGCAAACAAACCACCACCCCTGAAATATTTTAGCTGACTTTAAATTAGGGTAATTTTTACATTAATGATGCAGGCAAAGGTGCAGTCTCTGACCAGTGCTGTCATAAATGTTTTTTAGAAAGATATATTAGAGTAAAACAAACAAGATGTATCAGAATAAAAGCCTACAACATTAACTCCATACTTAATATGGAAGGAGCTAAAACAAAGCACAAGCCTTTCATAGTTCCTTCTGAAACTTCAGAAATCTTCCTCCAAATTCCCAGTGTTACTTTGACTTGCTTTGAAGACTAATTCTTTGCCAGAGGTGCTGTATAATTGTTTATGTCTCATCTAACCTGAAGTGGAAGATGAGCTTCAACAAATAAATATGCAAATACCTCCTAGTGATTTGCACTTGCTAAATATAATCCAAATGTTTATTGAGATCCTATTTAATAATTTCCCAATGGATGCATTTCTTGCAACAGATTAAATGACAATAGGATCAGAAAGCCAATGGTACAGGGCTAGGAAACAAAGGTCAGTCATTCTGCTATGAAAAATGATGGAAATAGTATGCTTAGCAGGGAAATGTGACTGACTGGCTCCACATTCAACTATTTGCCACACATTTACATCAAGGAAGAACATTTTTCCCACCAGTGGAAGAATTTAATTACACGGAGTGCAGGGAAAAGAAAAGAAAATCCATTGTGAAAGTCTTCTTTCACTGCTTTAGTCAAAGTGGTTATCTTAGAATTTGTCAGCTGGACAAACTGAAAACACAAAAATAAGATTAAAGATAGTGTATCTTCGCCTAGCAATCGGTAACTATGTGTTCCAGCCAGAGAAAACACTGGGAAAGCTACTGGAGGAGTTTTCCTTTGGCTCGGGGAACAGATGAGCAAGAGTTCTCCTAAGGCATTACTAACCAAGCCAAAAGCTGTTAAATTCAGCGGCGGCTAAAGCAAGTTACAACACAGTCTGCTCCAGACTGTGTGGACAGAGCCAAGCTGCAGTATAATAACATTTAGGGGAAAAAGGGAGCAAGCAGAGAAAACATACCTTATGGTTTTATCCCAAGCCTGAACCAGATTCATGGAGCTCTCTCAGGCAAGGCAGAATATGGATGTAGAAAAGGTTTTCTGCTTGAAGAGTGCTCACCTACAGAAGCACAGGTTCTACACTGGTATTTTCTAGTCTTTATTACACCAAGTTTTCAGTTCCCAAATAAGACAGACACTTTTTTTGGAAGACTATGCCATTTCCTGTCATCGAGGAAGATTTTTCCAGTCCAATAAATCACGTCTTTCCTGTCATGTATTCTTTCTCAATTAATCAAATTTTTTCTCTAGGTCACTTCACTATCCCAAATATTTTGATCAAACCATTCTTACAGAACTGCTTTCTCTATGCCCCATTCCAATGCGAAATCTCTCACTTCATCTGTCCTTCCACATTTCTCCATGTCCACGGTTCATTTTCCTTTATTTTCTCAGAATTTCAGTTAAACCACATAAAACGGTACATAAAGACTAGAGGGAAGTTTACAAAGCCACTGAAGCGAAAAACAGGCTGGAATTCTGAATTAAGGATTGTTTTTTGGTCAGCTGCGCAGTTCTAGCTCATTACATAAGAACGAGTGTAAAATCATTCTGCAGCTTCAAATAACTCCTATTTGTGTAATTTCCACTCCATTTAAAAATTAGTTGGAACAACTGTACTGGCAATTTAAGGAAGGCAGAAGAAATTAAGAGGATATAAATGACTGCAGTATTATCAAAACCAGAATTTAGGAACCTGGTTAGCGTTCCTTTCTGTGAGGATGGTGGGGCACTGGAACAGGATGCCAGAGAAGCTGTGGCTGTCCAAATTCTGGAAGTGTTCAAGACCAGGCTGGATGGGGCCTTGAGCCACCTGGGCAAGTGCAAGGTGTCCATATCTTAGGCAGGGGGGTTGGAACTAGATAACCTCTAAGGTCCCTTCCAACCCAAGTCATTCTATGATTTTAGGATCTTCTAACAAGAAATTACCTTTATCTCTTCTTTTATTATTCTATGTTCCTTTAATTATTTTATTTCAAGGAAGCAAGGAATAATAAAGTGTAAACATAATTATGAATGCTAGTATGTTTTTACAGCAGTCTCATGTTTAACCTCTGTCTCTTTCCATATGTGAAAGCTACAACTATAACCAACTTCTGGAAACAAAGTACATCAAATCCTTCCAGGCAGAGTTGGAACACACCAGGGTTAGCCTGCCATTTTCCCACTGAAGACAGAACTTTCAGAAAGAATGAGCACTCTTTGTCATTTTCACTTAGCTTTTACTGCCAGCAAAGCAGGAGCTCCTCCTATAAATTTAAGTATTTTCCCATCAATTTCTTTTCAGAAATGGAATTTCAGGCCAGAAAAAGCACAACATACTGTACCTGAAGAAAATCAGAGCTGGTGAAGATCTGCACTGGGGCTCTTTACCTGTAAATCTTGATGAGTTAGTACTATCACTGTATTTTAAAGCAGCCCTACACTGAAAATTTTACTATCCTGTGTATCTTAACATTTTACAAGCCCACTCTGTATCTGAAAACTTAAGGCTCTCTGAATCAGTCCCAGTCAGGTAGTGAGATTAATAGTGTCTATGGTTAGCATCTTAATATAAAGGAAATCAGAAATGTCAAAACTTGTCATAACTGCTCAATAGTATTCTCTCTCTGTACTATATATCTACTACAACTAAAGGACTGTGACAAATTTTAACCTGACATCCTCAGAGTCAGCGAAAATTCAGTCCTACTTTTCCTTGGTGACAGTCAGACATGGCAGGGAATTAGGGTTCACCCTAATTTCTGGGTGAACATTAGAGAAACTTGCTGCCTTTCTGTGAGGTGCACATGCATTCAGGTTTCAGTCCAGAGCACACAATTTCCATCCTGAAATTATATTATTTTACCTTTACCTCTGTTTGTTCTTTTCTGTGATTATTAAATCAAAGAAGGGATGATTGGTTTTTAAACTAATTTGTGAAAGAACAATGAAAGATGCTGATGGCTAGAAGGATGGGAATGAGTTTCTAACAGATCAAAAGACAGAAAGCATGAATGAGCAGATGTGTCCTGAAAGATTTTCTTAAATGCAAACATGATGACTGTCTCAAGACAGATCCTTTATAAATAGAGCTCTGCCCAACATGGTACAAGGGAAGTTCTTACTGACTCTTGAGCAGAAAGGGAAAACAGCAAAAGGACCCTCACTCAGTGGTTCACATTTGAAGAAAAAAAACAAAGTAGGCTCCATGTATTTCTTGCCCTCTGCAAACACAGGAGGAGCACAAAATTGAAGTGCTTGTCTCCCTTCCTTCTCCTGCCTGATGAGGCTCAGGGGAGCTAGACCCTTTCCAGGAAGCCCACGGAGAGCTTGTGCTCTCCGAGGGCCAAACTCTGCTACTGTGCTTGACAGAGCAGCTGACAAGGTAAGAAATATTCCCTGCACACAATATTCTTTTGTACTACAAAGTGAGGCCCCTGAATAAAGAGCCCAGTAGATAATATAAGATCAAGGAATTAGAAACTAACCAGTAAGTACAACTCTATGGAGTCACTACCCTGTTCCCTGCAGTCACTGGGTTTGCCTGGCATGGTTGAGGCAGCTTTGTGACTGTAAACAAAGCATTTCAGGCTGCCTTTCTTCTTGTTTTTCTATTTTCAATGTAATTGTAACTGATCTAGATCACCACAGAACTCAAACCAATCAAACTCAGATTCTTTTTGGCTTCTTTTCCTTTTTCGAGGATAGGGTCTTTTTAACTTTGAGATAAAGTCTTCTCTGTCAGGAACAAAATCAGTCATCAATCCTGGCTGGTGGGATCTAAAATCCATTAAAAAAAACTCTAGGATATACATGCATTTTACTTTGAACTTCCTCCTAGATTCCATTTGCAGTGACTTGAGTAAAATTTAGTTCTCTCCCTGCCTGGGGGAACCAAAAATATTACGACTGATTAAATATTTATTTTGTAGCAACATGAAATCTATCATGCTATAAAAAATTGTTTTGAATGATACCTCTTGAGCAAGACTGCGACTTACAGCTTTTCTTTTTACTAAGCTAAACATTAAAAAAAATACAGCTGGTCCAAGAAAACTCTGTTTTGCTTTGGCAAAGCATCAGACAGCACCTTCTGGTTTGCCAACACAGGCAGCATCTTATCTAACTGTGGGATGTGCTTGGATTTACTACCTATTAGCAAAACTCTTAAGAAGCACTGAAAGGTTCCAGCCCCTTTTACGTATTCTCAGTCAAATCTCATTAGCTTCATGCTCTCAGTTTGCACACAAAAATATAGCAGTCTTTTTCCCACCTCTTAGAGAAAAATTAACAGGAGAGTGTTAAATCTCATGTTACAAGGACTTCATTACTTTTACAAGCTACGCTAAATAATTAAATGCGCTTGTCAAATACCTGATTAGAGAAAATTTTGTGCCTTGGCGTATGTTTTTACTGTCTGTTTGCCTCAGAAATAAAATCATTCACTGGCTCTCTTGAACAACAACTGAGATCTTAAACTTGGAGTGGAGAAGAGCTGTGGAACAATTCTACATAGGATGTGATTAAAGAAAGAGAACTGGATTAAAGCCACAGATGGGGAAACTGAAACAATAGAACCAAAGCTTGCTCTGAGGATGGTGCTGAATGAGAATGACCTAGAAGCAAATCTAGCTAACACCATGTAGATCTCTAACAGCTTCTAGACAGGTTTTTGACCCTTAAAGTGAGCAAAAAGGTGGAGAATACACATTGCTTAGAGAGATTAGGACTAATGTTATTCAGCCAACATTGACTTTTCCAACCTTTATTTTCTTATCCATATTTTCACAGTAATACATCAGGGGGGTAGGGAGGCTTTGACTAGTGCTATCAGCAGGGTGCAGCCATCTGAAATATTCTGTAGTTAACCTATCTACTCTAGATGTAGGATCCCTCAAATCTGAAATAGAGGGGCTATGTGCAAAAGGGCAAAGGTCAAACAATTAGACAAGCAACCTACCCCTCCACCACATCCATAAGGCAAGGCCATTTCTGTAATGTCAAAGACAAAGAGAATTTCTGACACAGGGCATGTTGCCCTACCTGCCTCTCTTCTCCACAGGCAGGTCTCTGGAGCCCATTGCATGCAGTAAGATGACCCACACAGTCAAAATGAAGCAGATGTAGTCATAAGAACAGCTGTCTCTCCTGCTGATGGGAATTAATCTGTTTGGCCATCCTGGCAATTTTTCAGATGCACTCTTCTAAAGGTTACTCAAAACCAAAAATTCTACAGCTGCAAATCCCTTCTGGTAGCAGCCAGACATACACTGTACCAGCCTGCTGCTACCAGAGCCTCATCCAGTCTCCCAGGACTGCAGCAAAGAGCAGGATCTGCTGTCCTGAACATCACTGTGATGTTCAAGTTGGACTGTGTCAATGAGTGCATACACGCAATCTGCTATTTTTTAAATGTACTAGTCACCAAAAGCCACATTTCCATTAAGTGGGAGAGAACATTCCTGATGCTCCCGTTCCCTCATGGCAGCAGAATTTCCCTGACTCAACACTTTTTGCAGAGTTCTGTAACAGTGAGCACAGCACTCTGATCTGAGCAGACACTGTGAACACAGTGTAAGCACCAGGTACTTCTTTACACCGACCTGTGCTCCAACATAGCTTGGGGATTTAAAAATATAAAAACCAGTGTATTTCTCTCTTGGAAGAGAGCAGCAAGTTACCCAGGAAAAATCATGGATTCTTGTATAGAGGTTATTAAGTAAACAAAGTGCAGGAAACAAGACTGAATAGCTTTCAAATGCAGTAAAACTGAGCTTTTGAGGCAAGCACTGTTCTTAGATACAAACAATGAATTTGGGACTAGCAGTGCACTAGCACTGGAAATGCGCCAAAGGAACTCCCCAGACCTCAACACAACTGCTCTTTTCTGTCATCTGAAATGCTTTCACAGCATTAATTGGCTGAACAGAAAGAAATGCCAAGGAAACCCTCAGTGATAACCAAAGTCAATTTTGCAGGCTTGTGTGCCACTGTCCAGTAGAGGAACTTCTTCTGTGTTAGAAAAGACTGTTTTCCTTTACATTAAATGACTTAGCCATGAGCTTTCACATGGAAGGAAATAGCAGCAATATGATGTCTCAAACACATCACTAATGGAGAGAGCAATTTTATTCCTTTCCTCCAATTGCCATGGAGGGCAATTCTCCTCCATTCCTTTTCAGAACTGAAGTATCCATTAAGAATGACTCATTGGTTGCAAAAACATGTGAAAAAGAGACATTCTGAAGTTTGTTTTTAAACACTCTCCACAGCCAGTATTATGGTTATCAGGAATTCGTGAAAACCATAGGCATGTAATATATTTTCAAGAGATGTCGTGCAGAAGAAACCTCAAACTAAAAAATCACAACTATTATTGCACAGCAACCAAGCAAACATGTTTGATTCCTGACTAACCAAAGTTTTCTCTCCTTTCACCACTGCCGTGAATCCCTAACCTACTACTAAGGATAATTAACCATTTTTATCTTTTTCCAGCATCTTGTCCTCTTTTTTGGATGTCCATGAAAGCAGGTAGAGCCTCCACATGGAGGAACAAAAACTTACTTACCTCAACCACCTCACTTTGGTTTACCAAACACAATGGTATATTTCTTCTCTACTTTAGTTCTACTATAGTTTTAATCCAATATCTTTTCCAATTCAGGTCTATGCCTGAATTGCCATGTGTAAATCATAAGTACACATTGGTCGAGGGAGGGAGAGCAGTAGTAGGTCAGGTACACCAAGTGCAAACTACCTGCTGTCAGACTGGGCATCAGTAATTCTGGAAAAAAAAATATTCTAATATTCCTCAGCTCACTCTTGAATTTACCCTGAATGATTTTACAGAAAGGCTTTTTATACATCTTTCTACAGAGCCAGAAATACAAGAAAATTTTCCTGAATAAGTTTTTATCTCCGCATACAGCCAGGACAACTCTTAGCTGTTCTTCCTGTCATGCTGCTGTGGAAATATACTGAACACTCCTGTAACAAGAGCTATGCAACTCAAGTACAGTAGGGTGACACTATTCTGAGCTCAAGTTGATGGATTTTCCCATTTGCAAGATTTTGCACAGTAATTCCTGATTAATTCTGAATGTTGAAATTAATGAGCTTATCAAAGTAATATGAAGGAGCCAGGGCTATTCTTGCTCACCACCGTGTTTTGTGTTTCTTCTAGTATAAAATTACTTTTTGGTCTATTTTAATCTCTTTTCTATTAAAAGGATCTGCTGCCTCTTACCCAGTAAGACAAGAATACAATTCCTTGTAGCTGAAGAGAACTAAAAGACAAATGTCCTCCATTCTCAGCATTCCATGCAGGTCCCACAGTAAACATGCAAGTTACTACTTCTTCACTTTTGGGGAAAGCAGATTATTTTATCCTAGGAATTCTACATAATCTGCTAAAAATGTCCCCTGCCCTTTCTATTCATAGGGTATTAAGATGGTCATAGAAGATCCTGTGTTAAAGACAAAGGAATTATGCTCATTGAATAACCAAAGAAAATTCTGAACTCATTCAGGACTTCACTTGTATCACAGAAGGGGTTCAATAAGCATCATAGAATAATTATTATTTTTCACTGAACTCAATAAAAAATGCAAACTGCTAAATAAATCAGGTAAAATATTAGAAGATTAAGCAGAAGGATGTGTTTCTGGGCTGATCAGAGAAGGGCAGGAACTGGCTCAGTATTGGTCCACAGGACTGAAGCACACCAAATACACAAGCTCAGCAGCACTGAATACCTACCACCATGTCCCTGCAAGAATCTGCTCAAAGACTTTTTAACCTTTCACCACTGAAACAAGAGTGACCTGCTCCACCTCAGATTTTGGAAATTCTGTGGCAGCCTGTACCACATAAGAGCCTTTGTTGGTGGAGATGTGGATTTAAAAGGCCTGGAGGAACTCTTATGGTAATCTGCTCTGACTTCCTGCCTGGCACAGCCTGTAATACCTCATGCAGCAATTTCTTTACAAAGCACAAGAACTTGTAACTCTACTAGAAGATATTTCAGAAGCAGATATAATCTTGATTTAATTACTCCAAGTGATCTACCACATTCCTTTCTAAGCATTTCCAATGGTTAATTACACCCACGGTATCGTAATTCCAACGTGAACTCCTCTTCCTTATCTTGCCATGTTTTTGTCTGTTGGAGCCCTATCCCATCTCCCTACATGGATATTTTTAGATACTAACCACATCACACCTCAAAATTCTCTTACCTGAGATAAATAGTTTGCCTGCTTGGCAAACCAAGACAGGGATTCCTGACTCAATTGCACAGCATCTGCAGTGGTGTGTTAGAGATAGCTTTTGACTAAAGAGACTAAAAGAGAAAAGCCAATTCAAATGTGAGAGGAAGGCACCGAATATCTTCTTTAACAAGCTTTTCCAGCTTCCCTAGCACCCATTTGAATGACCTGGAAATTTGCACTGTGACCTGCATAGCCTCATTTTCAACCTAACTGACAAATTCTAGCTCAAACTGGATCCGTAGTTACTAAACACTACAGTTAACTTAGAAAGAAAAAGATAGCTTATGGCAGGTGGTTTTCTCCTTCCCATATGTCAAATCACATAAAAATGACCTGGTACTTCTGAAGGCACTGCCAAGGCAGAAATCCAGGAGTGAGCGATGTATACCCTAAAATACTTCCAGCTGTGGCTCTGGTAAACAAAATAAGTAAATTTCCACTACTGCTGTCATTCTATATTACTTAGGTATATTACTTAGGTAGTTGTATTACTGTAGCATTCAGGGGCTCCACATAAGGCTCCTTTGTGTTAGGTGATCAACTACAGACACAGCAAGCTTAATTCATTTTTGCAACATTTGCCCAGTTCTTGTATGGCTGAATCTTGGTAAAGAGACAGAAGGAGGACTTGTGCTCTTCCTGGATCATGGATGCTGATGAGATCAGTGTACAAAGACTGCTCAGAACTAGAATTTCTTCTGGCATTTACTAAATCCCTGCACTACCCATGTGGTTCTCAACACTTATAAAGTTCCTTAGGTTCATTAGTCTTATTCCAGAAGGGTTTTCAGCCCTTCTCACTGATTGGGTGAAAAACAGCAGCATCTTGCTGTCTCAGAGATGCGTTACATAAGCACACACCTTTGTAGCTGCAAATAGATGCACATAGTCTCCAAGTACCCATACAAAGTAATAATTGCTAAGATAGTCTGCAATTTACACCACCATTTGTTATGACACCTCATTACTTTTTCACAACACTACTGTTTTTTCCATTAATATTTCACATTTCTAGTCACTTGTGGTTTCTAGCAGTTTATATTTTGCATAGCTTAAATGCCTTTTTTTTTTAAGCCTCCCTCTTCCCTATCCCAAGAATGCCCCTCTGCAAACTGTGAACACAGTTTATGCAGACATATCAACTTCTACTCATGTCAACAATTTTAAAAGAAAATTTCTTTTGAACACTCTTCCATTTGGAATCCATTTGACTAGAAATAGGCATACAAAACCCAGCTAACAACTCTGCAAAATTTGACTTTAACCACTGATACAAAAAACAAACCAGGCAAATATGTGAGGAAAAGAAAACAAGAACCATCAGCACTTCCTTTCCTTGGAATCCTGAGAATGACATATTATAAAAGTGACAGAAAAGTAATTATATATTTTTGTAATGCTCTGAACAGGTTCATAATTCAGCTGCCTGTCAGAACAACTTGCTATTGTACACCTGGCTTTGTTATTCGACACAGATGTTTCATTCTCTAGGTGACACACCACAAGAATGTCAGCATCCTCACAAGCAATGGAAGAAATGGAAAGATAAAACCACTTTTTAAATACCCCTTACAGCTGATATTGTATTGAAATACTTTCTTCTGCCTTTTGCTCATCTAGCAGATGACACAGAATCCATTTTCAGAACGCAGCTGAATTGTGTTATATATAAGGCAAATATTTGCTCCTAGAAGAGTTCACTCCTCCTTTATTTATTTAACTACATCACTCATAAACTACCACCACCACATCTCAAAAACCAAAAATCTGTGACCAAGATACTTATTTTATCAGCATATCCTCTAATATTTAATTTTCAAATTGGAAGAAAATGAAGATTTTCATTGACTGCATAGTGAAAACTCTAGCATCTACTGAAAAATAATTGCCTGTAAACTCCTTACAGGCAAAAAGAAGTTTCCAATCTATGAAGGCATCTTATTTTGATCAAAGACCAAATAGTGATTCAGTAACAACAACAACATAAAAAATGTCAGATGTTGTTAAGATTCATTCTGCAACACTGTACTCTCTTTTTTGTGCTTAGGCATACTGACCCAAACTGGAACCTACTAATGAAATGCTGAAATCTACTTGCCCAGGATCTAGCCGAAAGTGCTGAGTATATTTGTTAAAATTATCACAAATTAACTTGAATATCTTACTAAAGTGGAATAAAAAAAAAAATCTTACCTTATTAGAGCTTCATTTTCTGTTCTTTCACTGAAAAGAGTAAAGAAATCTGTATTAAAGATCCATTTGGTAAAAAGAACCTTCTGAAGTAACTATTTCAGTTTCACTTCAATTAACACCAAAACTAAAAGGTTCTTTTTACAAAACTGTAGTAAGTCTCTAGTATTTCACAGGGTTAATCATTCTCAACATTCTGGAGTGGAGGCCTTTACTTATTTGCCATCTTAATTAGCTGTTCTGAACAAACATTTCAAATGCTTTGGAAATATCAATACAAACAACTGATCTCATCAATTCACCACCTAAATTACAGGCTGATTAGACACATTTAGGTTTATTTTCATTTCAAGCTGTATCTCATGAACAGTATTTTTGTTTGTGTTGCCATTATTTTCTTTGGACACTTTGATATTTTCTATTATAAGATGGATTTGCATTCCAGTATGCCCATTCAAAGAGTTTCTCAGTCTGGCAGGTTTTTTTAAAAAGTAGCTATTTTCTGCTCAACCCCCAAACAAGTAGGGTCAGTGGCAGTTTAGAAAAATGAAAGCCATTTCAATAAACACCTACTTTAACTCAGCCACTGTCTATGACACATTTGCCCACTATTTACCTACACATATCACAAAATCAAAAAACAAAAAAGCTTTACAAGTCTTCTGGGAAAATTCAGGCATAACTCAGGACAATCAATGAATGTTGAGGCCTGCAAAAATATTAATTAACCTTCCATTTCTTTGTGAGTTTTTTTCAGTCCTTTACAACAGGGGAGAACTATCTGCAAGCATCAGCTCTATAATTGAGAACAAGATTCTGGAACTCTGAAGTAAATGGGTATTTTTTGTCACCAATGCATGCAAGAACAAAATCACACCTTTTCTTATTTCATTTTCTAAATTAGCGTAATATACAGCATGAAATAGAAAACAAAAAGCCAAGTCTAATAAAATCTGACAATTATTAGCAGTATTTGTTGAAAAGGAGAGAAAATCATGCTGAGTCACAGGCAAAGCATCTCAACCTCTAGCACTTTCTGTACACTTCATTAGCCATCAGTCAGTATGGTTAGAGATTTACAGATGAAGAGAAAACAAGGAGAGACCTTGTTCATCTTTGCCAAGGACAAATTTGAAGCTTGGCCTCAAAGCATGCAGTCAATGCCATGGTTGAAGAGATGGATTCTTTGCTCTACAGTGAAAATACTGTGATTTGGGGGACAGCAGGGTTAAAATAGAGTCTTGTAGGAATTAATCTGTCAATCTAAGGGAAATAAAGCTTAAGAGAATAGTAGAAGTGCCTCTTTCCTTAATTTAAGGCATGGTCACCTGATATTTTTGAGAGACCTATAAAATGAGTATGTTTCACAAATGGAACAGGTAAACATAAAGAGAGACATTCTTGGAGTGCAGTAAATCATTGGATTAACCATTTGTTTTGAGAAAAGCCATGAGACCCCATTTTTATGAGTCAGCTCATGAGAGCTGACATTTACAAAGTCTCATTTCCCACAGCAGAGTACCTGCACACGTGTACTTTAAAGGCAGAAGAATAACTATAACGTCATTTAATTACTTAGTCAAACGTAAAATCCTCATAGGTTTAATTTTTCTACAGCTCCCTCTGATAATCTGCTATTAAAAACATGCATCAGTACCAGATTAGTTCACACTTACCTGTCTGGCTTCAGGTGTGGGTCACCCACAAAAGGTAATTCAAGAAAGATTTTGAATGCAGGAATCAAGGGACAGAACCAGTAAGTATTTTATCACTGGATGCTATGCAGGGTTTCAATAGGATTGAGTGGGATTTATTACAGCATGAGCCAAATCCTTCTTACTTTTCTCATGCAAAACACCCATTGAAGCTAACCAGAGTGCAACTGAGGACATACTGCATCCCTGATTCTCTAACACTCACCTGTCACAATACTACTGCGGACCACAGCACAAAGTTTCTGGGACCAGAATGGTTCTTTCTGGGAAGAGATGGGAGCATCTTACAGGCTAGCATGTTTTAACCATAAAGCAGGTACAGAAGCAAGACCGAAGAAGACTAAAAGTCATCCTGGACTTGTGACAAGACCCACAGTTTTAAAGCAAAGTATTTCTATGCTAGGAACACAGTGCAAGCTGCTTTGAAGCATATTTAACGCATCCTACATACTTTTAAAAGAAGAATGAAAGCTTACTTTGGCAGGGCTTATGATTCCCAGAAAAAAAAAAAAAACCAAAAAAAACACACTAGCATGCTTAAAAAAAACAATTTGCATGAGTTTTCTTTATCTGATCTAGCTGTTGATAACAGGACAAGCTATAATGAGGGCCATGAGCACCTCCTATCACAGATTCTCACGGGCCCTGCTGCCTTTTTAGCCCCATGAGCTCAGCAGACATCTGTTCAAGAAGACCCATTACTATCTCCATCAGGTAGCAGGAAGCTCCTAGCCTCAGAAGATCTGGCTTTTATCCAAGTGGAGATAACCTCCACTGCAGTGTGCCCAAAACAACACTGGATAAGTGAGGTTCAAGCATTCAGTGGTCCCTGCAGAAGGCTTATCAGGTTTCCTGCCTTATCTGCCTCGGACACCTTGGCAAAGAATTTTAAATTAAAATATATCTCATGTAAACTGCTAGCACTGCCTTCATGCTTAATGCCTGCTGCTTAGATGGAGGGGGAGAGTGCTACAGAAAAAAAAAAAAAAAAGTAAAAAAGTGAGGACATTTACATAGCAATATTCAGATGTGTCATTTGCTAAGCATATGCCTCTTTACAGTAAAAACTGTACTTGTTGCCAGTCACCAAATGTGTTAACTTTGGACAGATTCTAGGAGGATTCTACCAGATTGCCTCAAAGGCACATCAGTACCATTAAGTTAAACTAAGTAGACAACTGTCCACACTCAGTGGCAAGAGACTCTGTAAATTCAACAGGGTATTTACAATTATCCTTTCAATCCAGGTACCAAAAAAACCCGAAAAGAAAATTGTAACTCTTTTTTAAAGTTCCATCTTTTTCAGAAGAACTTACAAACCTTCTCAGTTTCATAAATACTATAATTAACACTGAAATACCTACTGATAGATTGTTAAAACAATGTACTTTGCTACTGAAGCTGTTCATGATTTTTCTTAAGGAAGACCCACCACTGACTTGTTGAACCACAGGAAATCAATACTGCTAAAATGATCAGACAGCAGAATAGATATAGATGAAAATTTCTTACTTTAACACACAGAAAATTCCTGACTGCATGGATTTGTACAAATAAAAATGTTTCTTTTTGTTTCAGTCATTATTATTTCACCTTTTTTGTTGTACGCTGTTTAGCAGAAACTGGAAAACTGAAGATAACTTGTCATTAACTAGAATATGGGTTTGATCCCTAAAATGAATACACCAAATTAACTAAAACAACTTATTTCCATGATCCAACACTTATCCAATAAACAGTAGGAGAAAAGACATCCAGTTACTCTTCAGAAAATTTAGATATAAAGTACATATTCTGCCTAAGTCTTTGAACAGATATCAGATTAGGGATGAGAGCAGTACTTTTCTTCTTATACTTTTCTTCTTATCCATCAAATCCCATTCATCCTATTAAAACTTACTTCCAAGCTCCTCACACCCACCACAGACATCTTCATTTAGAAAAATAACAAAGTCACCAAAAGGTGGAAATCTATTCAGTCCTCTAGACAGATTCACCCCAGAATTTTTTCAGTTTACTTTTTAAGTCCCTGCAGGATGCTCTGGTGTTCAGAGGTCCACAAAGAGTTGATTGAACAAAGTAACTACAATTTCCTTTTTCACAAAAGATCCCAGACAGCCAACCAAGCCTGAAAAAGACAGAGAGTTCTCATTCCATCAGAGCCAAGAAAGGAAAAACAAAGGGGTGGGGGATGAGCAATCCTGACCAAGAGATAAAATTTGTTCTTAAAGCTGCTCCAGTAAGTTTGGTTTTCAGTTCTTCTGTTTAGCAGCTCTCAGTCAGAATTAAAAGCATGTCAGTGGAGGTGGAGTAAAAAAGAACAAAACACATAGGGCAAAGAAACAGACAGCAGGGAAAAATCTCACTGACCTCCCTCAGCAAAGCTCTTCCTCAAGATGCAAGGAACTCTGCTGGCACAGAAAGTTAATTTAATTCTTCCTGCCCCACCAGTCTTGATTCAAGGCCATTTGATTTCACAGTTCCAGTATCTGCAGTAGTTAGCAAGTTGTGCCATGCACTCTGCAGAGTGGAAAGCCATGACTGCAGCATGCCAAAGTCTAATCTGTGACAGGCATTCCCAGTTCTGGAACTCCGCACAGCGTGCCTTGGATTGCTTGGTGTTGCAAGGCCTGTGTGCACAGCCTAAATTCTGGCACCTAGGGATGCATCCCAAAAATGTTTACAATCAGTATACCACACTAATCATAATCAGCATGCAGTTACAGACTCTCTGCAGGAAAAAAGGGCAGAAGAAAGCCTGTGTTTAGATTGGACAGAAAGAACAAGATCATAGCTGGGAGGCAGAAAACTCATAAAATAACTCCATTTAAAGCATACATACAGATTAAAAATTAACTACTGCTGCCAAAAAACTGCACGTAACCCCACCCACAGCTATACCTGCCTATGCAGGAACTGCCAAGTGCAAGTGGAATATGTGCTCTGCTGCCCCACCAGCACGACCAGCCAAGAGCCACCACCTCACACGTGTCCTTCTCCCCAAGAAAGTGCCCAAGAGTCACCATCTATTATTGCTCTTGATGACTGGCTGTCACAGAAATCAGGGACTTCAATAATTTTTTTGGAAGTCAGTCATCTTCCTGGGTCTAAGTCTTAAACATCAGCCAGGTAGCTTGACCCAACTGTTCAGAGGTGGAATAATGTGGAAACAAAAACCACCACTGCTACTGCTGTATGCTTATTGAGACCATATTAAAGAGCACAAAGCTGCTTTACAGAAAATGCTACAAAAATGCTGTCTAGAAGCTATTATCCTCTCCAGTAAATGATGAGTCCACAGACAGTAATTGTCTGCAGTCCTGTTTTGCCAGCATTTCCATTGCAATTCTCCGCTTTAATGAAGAATTAACAAGATTAAATACACTTTGACATTCAAGTTCTATTACAGTACATTGTATTTACATTAGAAATGTCAATGTCACAATTCTTCCTGACTTAGAAAAGTACAACAATAAATTAATTTACTTTTAAAATAAAAACCAAAAATAATTGTTTAAAATCTTCAAACTTATTCTACTGCTCTTTGTAGAAAAAGTACATTGTTTACACCATTAAAATCTAATGCATTTTTTAATGTAAGAATTAATTGAATTCAAGAGAACTAAGCAGATCCCAGAAAAGTGCAGCTATTCTCTCTGTACATAACATAATCATATGCCCTAAATCCAATTATTTTCTTCCTCTGAGAGGTATTTAAGGATGTCATCTCCATAGGGCCTGGCCCAGTGCCACAGAAAGCACAACAATGCACACTGCAGCTGATGAGAAACCTTGCATTCCCCTAAGGCTTAAAAACCTTGTCTAGGACCAAAGACTCAAGTGTGAAAAGCATCAGGATGTTGAAAACAAGCCTTCATACATATTTTTTTAATTATTAAACTTAACAACTTTAAAAAACTAACAGGCTAATAGTCAAATCTAAGAGGACTCATCAAGCTTTGTACGCAACATATGACGATGGTGATATGGGAAGTTTTGGGTACTCAGGGGTTTTCATCCCACGTGTGTTTAACCATACACTGCAACTCATGATGGAAGTCACCACTTCTGAGACTGATGGTACAAAGAGCACCCTGGAACTTTCTCCCCTCCTCTCTCAACTTACTGAAGAGGAACCCAGGGAGAAGATAAGCTCAGACAGCCAAAACAAGGTTTCTTCATCCATTCAATCATCCTTAGACTCAGACTTGCTTTACACCAGGTGCCTGATTTTAATCATTGTCCATGTGTCTGAGTAAGCATAAAGAAAGTACTGCAGAGACAAGACTTGGACCTTCATACTTTTTCTTAGAATGCATATGCTTTTCTGCTTATAATCACCCCACTGACTGAACGATTATTATTTTCTTAATTGTCCCTGGTTTATCTTCAGTGAGATGGCTGAATTAAGAAAGCTAGTATCTTGAAGGACCAGTGTACAGTAAGTATTGCTGCATAATATCCCCAGCCAGTAAAGTTCATTACTGAGTCCTAGAATAAAACACAACAGACTTTGTTATGTTATCTTTTCCAAGGTGTCACTACTAACCCAACACATCCTAGAACTTAATAAAGCCTGGCAGCCTTCAACTCATGATACATCCAGAACACGTCTTCTCCCCCCCTCTCACTGCTTTTTCTAATAACTGGTGCTGTTGTCTTCTTCTTGGGATGGTGGATGACAACCATCACACCTGCACACTGGAATGCAGCTGTCAGGGTAATTCCATCCAAAATTAAGGCAAGTTCCATGAAAGCAAAGGTTAAATACATGCATCTAATGGGGGAAAATTATGGTGAACTGGTCTGTAGCATACTAATTGCTTTGAGTTTAGGATAATTTTTAAATTTTCTTACACTTCTGTCTTCAACCTTTTTCTACCTGTATGGTTTGTGCCTTCATTTAAGTCCTATGTATAGCACAAGTCCCAGTAAATTGTCCCAACATAGTTCAGAGCTGTGGCACAGACAGCATGATTTGATCAAGAAATAGCATTAAGCTCAGCATACTAAATATTGAGAGCTATGAAAAGTACCCAAAGAATAAATAAAATGGAAATCTGACATTTGAAACTCAGTGAAAGCAAGCTTAAAGAGAAGAGTTATTATTATTTATGGCACTCTAAAGATTTTAAGGTGTATTGTACAACAACGCTGTATAATCATCAGGCCCACAATTCTGCTGAGAAGTGTTTTTCAAATGGAAGTTTTGGTTGCCAATATAAGAAACAGACAACGAAACAGAAACAGGTATTTCTAAAAAAGGGCTTTGGAAAATGTCTCTCTGCACCTAGTATATAGAGAAAATATAAATCTTCACTTAAACTGAGTTATATTTCATTAGTGTCTCAAGCTGCCTAATTCTTCATCTTCTGTGGAGAGGCAGTGGAAAACATTGCTAGTGACAATTACATCATTTACTAGTGATAACCAATAATGAATAAATTCAAAACCTTGTTGAATCAAGGTTTTCTGGCTAAGCTAACAGGATAAAAGCCTTAAGAAACTATATTTGCTTTATTTCCTGGAGCTAAGGTCAAGTATGCTGAAGCTTATTTTTGAAAAGTGGAATAGGGCTAAACTCCAATTAAGAGACAAACAGACTAAGATATTTGTTTAAGACCTATGTAGTGATGTATGAAAGCCAATCCATTGGAATTGCCTTTTGTGCTTATTTCTACCAAAGATAAAAGGAACAAAAAAAAAAATTTAGCAAGGTATTCAAATTCAAAACTGGATTCATGCACATTGAAAACTTTTAAATGCACAACAAGCAGGCAAAGGGAAAGTGATATTTCCCTCACTTTGGATGCTCCACAAAAAAAAGCTTAATTTACACTTCTGTATTTTTAGAAAGATGGTGGTATTTGCTTGTTTCTTCCAGTATATCACAGATAATACTCAGCTTCTGGGTTTATGAGGTACTTGCAATTGTAACTGAACAGACAAATCCTTTGTTATAAAGAGAGAACAAATAATGGGGATTTACAAAGCTGTAATTATACTGAGAGGGTTTATGCGTAAGGATGTATTAAAAGAAATACTATACGCAAAATAACTTTTTTTTAAAGAAATCCTCTGAGCTTTATCACCGCTTATAGTAAGGGCTCTTTTACCATAAAAGGGATTTTAAAAGCATATCGTGCTAAAGGATGCCTGCAGACACTGCCAGGCTTCCCTACGTAGGCTGAAGTTGGTAGCATATACCTGTTTTATGGTTAGCAAATGATGATGAATGAGCGGAGCAAACCTTGAGCCCAAAACAAACCACACTAAAGGCAGATGATGCACTCCAGCAACCAGCCAAAGCATGCCAGCTGCTGCAAGCCTTGGCGGCGAGCGGGGAGCAGAGCCCGAGAGGCGGAGGGCGCCGTTCCCGGCAGGGGCGAGCGGGACCGCGGAGCCCGCCCCGGTACACACCGGGCTCCTGCGAGGGCACCAACAACACCGGGCTCCTGCGAGGGCACCAGCACGAGTGACAGCACGAGTGACAGCACCCCGACAAGGACAAAGGCCACAGTCTTGCCTTTGCACTGGTCCACTTGGTCACGAAAGGCACTTGGACACACGGGAACAGGATGCTCTAAACCACGGGGGATGCAGCCAGTATTTTGGATCTCCTGTTTCACAGCAGCCTCCCGAGGAGAGGTGTTCCCAGCGCACCAGAGACCTGTGTCTGCTGCACAGCACTCCCCAGGAGACCCGCTCCAGTTACAGCTGTGCCCTGAGGATCCTTTGGAGCTGCTTGCCAGCCCGCTTGTCCCAACAGTGAGGAAACACAAAAGCCAAGATGACTTCAAGCATCCCACTGTCTGAATCAACGATGATGTTAGGTTTCACTTCAATATATTCCATGAGCAGAACGTAGCTGAGCAGTTATTTTACTATATGATATACATTTTTTTACTCAGTAATGGTCACCACAGTTTCTACTCTTGTTAAGTGACAATGATATCCTCACAGTAAAACATGGAGCTGGGAAACAAAGTCAAAATATTTCGCATATATTTATTCTGTGATCATTTTTACCTTACTAGCTTACCGGTAAACTAAAATGGGACAATCTGACTGTTATTCAAGAAAATATAGTAAATAAAATTGCACTTACTTTCCCAAACCTCTTCTCTAAGACCAGCGATTCATTTTCCTAGTTTAGATTTTTTAAATAACTAATTATTGGTATGAGTAACATGCCATTCTCTATTGGACTTTTAAGGTTACACCTGAACATATTGGAACAGTTGCAAGTGTAATGTGTCACCAAAAAAATCCACTATTTTATTATTAATTGCTTTTATGGAGACAGGTACTATGATTAATTAAGATGATCAAGGGAATTCGAGATCCATGCAAAAGACATCAGCTGCAATAGTAATATGTTTCCCAAGTACAACCACCCTTTTATTTTTTAGTATACTAATTACAATATTTTGACTTCTGGCATAGATCCCTGAACTGAGCTGCAGGAAGGCACAGAAACAGCAACACACAGAGAGAAATAAAGTGGTAGGAGGCACTTGGAGCAAGCCCAAGGCACAAGGGGACTGAGTGGTCCCAATTTGACTGGAGGGAGGAATGGGCAGCATCACCTCTACTATCCTTCCACATCATCATGGAGCTGGTGGTGATAGGAGGTGCTGAAAGCCAGCTGCAGAGCAGAGGGACAGGGAAAATAGGGGACAGAGGCAGACACTCATAGTCTTCCAGCCTGATCCCTCTGATGCATGGTTATCTTAAGACACAAAGTATTCTACTTTCTTTCTTTTCCATTTCATTCAGAAAACGTTTTCATAATTTAGTTTCCTGCTTAAGAGGAAGGAGTCCAAGGAGTGTTTGAACAATGCTTTCAGGCACATGGTGTGATTCTTGGGGCTCTCCTATACAGGACAAGGAGCTGGACTCCATGATCCTTGTGGATCCCTTCTAGCTCAGGATATTCTGTGATTCTATGACAAAGCAAGGGAATTTAACAGCTAAACTACAATGGATTAGAAAGCCACATTTTCAATTTACAAACCAGAAGAGCTTTTGCTACATATAATGTTTCAACTTTGGTGTTTGACCCCAAAATTTAAAAAAACAAAACAATCTGAGATTTTTGTATTTGGGATCAGTCATATGGACTACGTAATGGAAAAGCTCTATAATTTATCTGAATCATTATTTTATTTTGTTCTCTCGTGGTTCCAATTGTTCATTGTTAATTAAATCCAGCCACAACAACTCATTGTGCAAAAGGCATACTCTGTTTTAATCAAAATCTTGGACGGCATTTTGGATGGCATCTTTAAAAACTTGGACAGAACACTCTGTGGTTTCCTCACCGATGAAGAATCAAAATGATTAACTATGAACACATCTTCCACTGGATGCTGACACTTATTATCAGATTATTTGATGAGCAGCTCCTTGTTTCATGGAACTATTTTAGATTTCCTTCTGTTTTGTACCCACTTTCTTCACTTAGAACAGTAACGAACTGAAAACCTGACCCATAGGACATATCCACGGTGAACTCTTAAATAACTTTTTAATTTCCATTTTATGCTGTGCTGAAAATTATGCTGTAAACACAAAATAGGACTGTGACAGTCTCATCTAACTGAGATCAGATCTTTTTATCTATAATGTTCAAATTATTTTCCCAATTGTCTTAGCAGTTAAGAGAAATGGCCAGTGTTTGGGAATGAAACACACCAACAAGCTCATGCTTATGGACAGTCTTCATAGATGTATTTTGGGGACAATGTACTGGTTCAGATTATCCTCACAGGCAGTTAATGGTGACAAAAATCTGTCTCCTTGGCAGAAATAAACACAGCACACCACTTTTATCTGTCAATATATAAACTGTCATTCAATGGAACTTTTGATTTTGGTGCTGCTGTTTTAAGAACCTTTGCTAGGTTTCACATCTTGCTCCATAAGATTTAGTCTTTTCTTTTATGTCAGTTTGCTTAGCAACTCCCTGTTAGAGTGAGTCCAGAGGAAGCCATGAGGATGGTAAGAGGGCTGGAGAACCTCTCTGATGAAGACAGGCTGAGAGAGTTGTGGTTGCTTAGTCTGAAGAAGAGAAGGCTCTGGAGTCATCTTGGAGCACCTTCCAGCATCTAAAGGGAGCCTGCAGGAGAGCTGGAGAGGGAATTTTTACAAGGACATGCAGAGACAGGATAAGGCAGAATGAATTTAAACTGAAATAGAGTAGGCTTGGATAAGGTATTAGGTGGAAATTCTTTACTATGAGGATGGTGAGGCACTAGAACAGGTTTTCCAGAGAAGTTCTGGATGCCCCAAGCCTGGACATATTCAAGGCAAGGCTGGATAAGGCTTTGAGTAATCTGATCAAGTGGAAGGCATCTCTGCCCATGGCAGGCCCCTTCCAACCCAAACTATTCTATAATTCCATGAAATAGCCACAAATCCAGTGTTGTAAGGCCTGTAAAGAGAAAATTACAGGGGATTCTATACTGCAGTATCAAAAAATAGCAGAACCTAAAACACTGCCATCAGTTATTGCTTCTTGCCTTCCCCTTGCATTAATACAGGCAATAATAATGCAATTGTTTTATAATAATGACATTATATCATAAATTATACTATCATCATATTGTATTATGTAATTACAGATAGATGTAAAAATCTGTTTAATTTTAATCTTCTAACTTTTTCAAACTATTTAAAGCTTTCAAATACAGTCTGGAAGGAAATCTAATAAGCTCAGTTTGCATATACGAGTGGTGATTTTGGATGCCTGGGCACTTGTCTGACCAACTGAAATGTCTTTAATGGAATCTTGTTTCCAGTAAGAACTGAATACCATCTTTCAGATGTTTTAGGTTAGGCACTCCAAAATGGCCTTATGCCAAATCATGAATCACTTTTGAAAATTTAAGATCCTGTATCTAGTATCAAAACACAGTAAAAAATAAATTCCTTAACTATTGTCAGAGTAGCACCATAATTTGGAGAAAATGAAAGATCACTTTGGCTAGCTAAAGCAAAACAAAACACAACAGCCAAGATTTTCAACTGGCCAGTTAAAAACAAACAAATAAACAAACACAAAAATAAGCCACTCTCTTAAATGGAGGAAAAAATATTTTAGATTGCTCACAAATTAAACAACTTCTGCCTGTGTTTCAGAAGAAAAATCATAATATCAATAGCAAAAGCTTGTCTCTTTTGACATGGTACATAATGCTACATCAGCCCATTTCAAACACTGTGCCTCTAAAAGTTTAAACTAAACATATTATATTTCAACCACTGAATACAAATGCTAAGGATCAAAATTCCCCAAAATTTACCTAGTAAAATTAGCATAAGTAGCAGTTTGCCTGCACAACACTTGAAGAATCAGCATTCCAAAACTTAAAATTCTGTTTTACCCTGAGAAAAGACACTGAAAAGCAGAGACTGATGAAACAGCAGCCTGCTTCCTTGTCATACAACTTTTATATCCATAATTCCAAGCAAGTTCTGCAAAGTGACTGACAGACATAGTTTCAGGGGGAAAAAAAAAAAAAAATCAACATAGCTGAAATCGTGTTGGTTGAATGCTACAGCACGGCAGACAGCAGCTCTATATGCCAGCACAGCAGGAAAAAAACTCAATTGCTTTTAATAGACAGGCATTTAGCACAACTAGTATAGTCTGGAGTGACATTTCCCCCTGTCTATTATGCAAGCTGAAAGCTAAACTTGTTCTTTTATACATTATATTGCCTATCTACAACACATTGCCTTATCAGCTTTCTCTCAATTTTTAAGGTATTTTTGTAGCAAAGAAGGGGTGACATATCACATCTTTGAGATTCCTTTTTAATATCCTATTTTCTTCCATTCTGTGTTCATGTTGCTACACAGACAGGCTTTAATTCTTTGTTCAGTTAGCATGGTTCATATTCTATGTCTAAAAACCTCTCTGAGAATATTAACTCTCCACAGAAAATAATTTAAAAGGTAAAGAAAAATCCAGGAAATTCAAAGCAAAGAAGAGGTCAAAAGACAAAACAAAGAAAAGATGAAATTTAAGAACTCAAGGGCAGCCAATCCATTTTACCAGCATCATTCTCTAACACCTCTTTTTCAAAATTTCAGGAAAAGAAGAGAAAAAGCAAGAAAATGGGTAGTTAGAGACATCACCATTTTTATATCCCAGGCATCTTCCAGAATGTGTGAACGTCTACCTTCGCAACAGCAATTATCCTTGACAAGATTTTCAAAATGGCACTAGCAGCAGCCTTAGAGAGATCAGAACTTCCCATAGAAAGAGCAAAACAGATAATGACAGACTTGCTCTGCTAAAACAGGAGTTTATGACTCCAAGATACTTAAATTAATAATTCTTTTCTAATCTTTCTGTCCATCTATCTACTCACCTCTGTGCTGCCCCCGGATAAAGCTGATAACTTAATCAGTAACCCTTTCAAGATAGCCAGCTCTGGTAGACTGACTTGTCTTTAATGTTTTTGATAGACAAATAAAGCTGTCTAAGTGCCAAGGAGTCTGCATATTTAAGATTCAGTTCTCAAAGAAGTGAGTGATTAAAATCTAGTGATTTTGCAAGACAAGTTCATAAGGGCTATAAATACAACACATAGCATCAAAAGGCCTCACCAGCCAGACATCTGAATACCAGAAGGAGACACAAGGCATAAAAGAAACCAAACCTTCAAAAACAGTGTACCAAATTGATTAGGCAACACTGGAAGAATGAGTCTTACAGGAGACACTTTATTCTGTATATGTGCCAAACATGTTTACGATTTCTCTTAAAAGACCTGTCTTACATTATCCTGGTAGTACTTCAGAGTTCATGTCCCACCTGCCTCCTCTGTGTATCCCACAATAAACAACACTGCCTTCATTAGAAGATTATCCCTGCCAGGTACATATCACCTCCTGGAAAGGTACTAAAAATCCTGATGCTTTCATGAGCAGGAATCTCTGATTTTCCCAACCTGAAGCAGGAGTATTCAGTATATATGCACAGACAACACTGCAGAGCTTGTTGGGCCACCTACGGCTTCAAGAGAGGTGCTGACCACTAGCCCAGCTCTACAGACCACGATGCAGTCTGCAAATCCCCTCCTCTCACTCAGAACTACAGGTCTGCTAACCATGCTGATGCCTTAGGTTTTAGCTTTTATATTTTTTTAGATTGTGCTGTTTTAGTGGGTAGTTTTAGGTTTCATATTAAGTGCTACTGAGTTCTCTTCACAGAGTAGACAGACAAAACAATTCCTTCTCTAGTTCGATACCAAGAACAACTTTCAGGCCCAAGAACGAAAACAGGGGTGGAGTGAGAAGAAAAAACCAGGAGGATGGAGCTTCATAACCTGAAGCTATGGTTGGACAATTGATTCCAATATGCTAATGGACCAGAACTTATAAAAGTGTGGGAACTCATGATCGGGCAACAATTTTGTGACCATTTTGGGGCATCTTGGGTGTGGTCCAGCTGGACTCTTATATGGTCCAGGTGTACCCATTGAGGTCCTTTAATAAACATCTACTTTATCCTCTTGCTCTGTCTAGTCTCTGTTCCAGGTCAGCCTCCAGAAGGCATCAGTTCCACTGATGCTACCCCTGTATCTGACAGAAAGCCTCTCCACGTGAAGCCTTCTGCCTTGGGAGCACCGAGGGCACGTCAGGCAGCGGCGGGCACGGCGTTAGCTCACAGAGCACTGGGGGTGCCATGCCCAGGAGGTACCAATACCCAGCTCCTCCCTGACACAACCCCCCCCCCCAGACAGAGCAGGGCCCATCAGCGCCCCTGCAAGCCATCCAGACACAGGATCAGGAGAGAAGTTTGAAAAAGCCTTCCAGGAGGACAGAAATCTATGAAACTTCTAACAGATTCACTCAGAAACCTCAAGATGCTCATGCAGGGAGCAATGACTGGAATTTAAAATACAAAATATACCATCTACCCTATACCAGACAATGCTCTTTGTTTTCTGCTGAAATTTAGTACAGGGGCTGAGAAGACTTCCTATGCTCACCAGCTGGAGAGGGCTGTGAAACCAGCAATGGCCCATGCACTGCCTTTTTTCAGAAAATAGATGCTCAATGAGACAAGCAATGAGAAAAAACAACTTAAAGCTCAGCACAAAGGGATTTTTTTCTTCACTGCAGCACAAAACCCACATGGCAGGGGCGTATTTCCATTTAGCTTTCTTTGTGTTGGTTCTCCTTTTATACCAGGTGTCGAGCTGGTGAGGCTGACAGCCATCTTCATTTACCTGGCAGACCTCAGCTGCAGGTAAGGTCCTCACATCACGACAAGTGGTGCTAACATTTTCCCTCTAATTATTTTTGCTCAGTATTCCATTCTCCAGGTCCAAAAGGAAGGAAGGAAGAGCTTCAAACACTTGGAAGAGATGCCTCCTCTTAAAGAGAATTATCCAGAAAAACTGCAATTCAGAATTAACAAAGCCTCATGTCTTTTCTACAGAGGTTTTTTGAGTCCTATATGCAGATGAGAGTTTTTCATTTATCAGGCAGCAGAAAGGGAAGGGCTTTCTACCAGGTGATTTTGAAATTCTTGGTCAAAGGTTAACTTGGTTTTTAACTTCAAAGTACAGAAAACCAGGGAGGTTGAAAGAATACAGTAAAACATCAGAGGGATATTACCAACCTGAAACCAGGCTATGAAGGCATGTAAAGCTGCCTTCTGTGCTACACCTTTCCTTGCTCTTGGTTTCACAGGCAGCTCCTAAAAAGGGAAAAGGCAAAGTCCATTTGGGAAAGTTTAAAATATAATCAGATTTTTCTGGCTGGCAGCACCAAATGTGGAAAGGCAGTTTCACTAATTAAGATCTGAACTTCTGCTTCTACTTCACTTTTTCATAATGTTACTAGATATTTTAAAATATGGTACTCATTCATTGCAGGGTGCAGCACCCGCAGGGCAGTGAGTAATGGTTTTACTCTTGCTTCTGTACTGGCAGCAGCATGTTGGACTGGAAAATGAACCTCTGTTTCCTATCTATTTCTATAATCAGTTTATCTACCATCTCCTTAATTCTTACCCCCATATGCACACTAGAAACAAAACATTTAAATCTCAGTACTACGCTGAAATACATCCACAACGCTGCCATTGACAGCTCACCGGCGACACTCAGTTACACTGACTTGTAACTGAGGACAGCATTTGGCCCCAACCAGTACATCTGTAGTCTGTATGAAAAATTCATGAGCTAAATCTTTTCACTTCTTTTATAAATAGGAGACAAAATGAGCGAGTCATCACTTAGTCAGCCAGGGAATGATTCAAAATCTAAACCTAGGATATCATGTTAAGGAAAGGAATTGGTAATAGATACAAAGTATATTTTCTTCCCACAGCAGGAAAAAGGACAAGATTAAGTTTTTCTATTTCATGCCAAATTTCTGTTGCTTCCATTAATTGGAAATGCATACAATACCAACTAAACATAGCAGTAAGATACCAGGCACAAAATAGAAATCTGCAGTATTATATGTCCAAATATATTTCAGTGCAGCCCTGAAGTCATACATGTTAGTGAGTTCTGGTTTATTTGCAAACTTTCCTGTTTCTCGAAACACAAACATTACTTTCTGCATTTTGTGACTAACTCTATATTATGAGGTGGTATTAGCTGGGGAAGTGACAGCTGGCAGGAACTTGTGAATCGAAGGGTCTCTTTCTGATACACACAGAGCTCTGTATTAGCTCTCACAAGATGCACTGTTTACTAAAGATGATTACCCACGAGTAAATAATGAGTCATGATATCCTCAAAAAAGCAAACACACAGAGTTAAAGAATAATTTCTAACACGGCTAACCAGGCAGCACTGAAAATTGAATCACTTAGGTGCATTTGTCCTAATTAAGTGTTAAAAACCAGAAAAGCTATAGAAAATAGCCATAATTGCACAAAAATATGTTGGAAGATCTTGAAAAGACTGTATCTCTTTTCATGTGACTGTAAAGCACCATTTACAAATGGGTAACACACAAAGAGGCAAATGCAGTCTTAAATATATGCAGGTACAAACAGAAAAGGGATTTTTATTTGGATAACACAAACAAACCAAGGTAATTTTATCATTCTCGATGGATTACTGCTCTATCCTTACAAGCAATTCAGACCAAACATAACTGGAATTCAGGCAAGAAAAAAGTACAAATTTAACACTATAATTATAATAGGGATACAAACTGCTCATTTTTATTTTATCTTATCAGATGACTTCCTAGCACTTTGGGAATTCAACGACAGGAAATTCAGCTCCAGATGACCACCAGTGGTGAAACAGTCTCTCCTTCATTCCTGCTACTTCCATATGCATCTTGTTTGCTACCTTATACATTTCTAAAACCACCACTAGGCTCCAAAAGTTCCTCAGGGAAGTATGATGACAGAATTAAGATTTTGAAAAATAGGCTTACATCCACAATTCACTTGTAATGATTTTGCCTAAAACAATTTGGTCCCAGCCATTCTGCAGAACCACCGAGACACCTGTGAAGCTTATCAGCAGTTTCAGAAGACAAATTAAATGGAATCCAGCGTTCCTTGGGACTTTGCAGCAGCTGAGAGTGGTGGCTCTGGAGTAACAGGAGTTAATGACCATAAACATACTCTATTGGAACTGTGACTTTTCATTTAATCTTCAGAAATGTTGTAAGGACTATACCAGAACAAGCCAGATTCTTTAAAAAAATTAAAATTAAGAATAATAAGGAATCATGTGAATATAGGAAAAACCAAGCACCTAAGTTGCTTTCTTTGTGAACACCGCTTTATTACAAAAATACCCAGTTGAAATGGGTGTTGTCCAAATGTTAGGACTAATGCTCTTTACTTGACGTGCTACATTCTGAAATTAAGGATGTCAGAATATATCTGAAAATTTCGTGAGGATGGAAGAGTTCCAGTAGATTCCTTTGCCCCAAAAAGAGCTGAAGTTCTACCATGACACCTCTCTTCAAACCCAGATATGACCACCCCATTTTGGGGAGTGCTGCCCAGCTGGGGCACCAAGCCACTAGAGGAACAAAAGCTGGTAATTCTGACATGGAGACAGGAGTGCTTTTTCCTTACCTATGTACTTCTCTTAGCATTGGTCTTGAAATGTAATCTCTTGTGCTTTGACCAACCTACAATCTTCATATACTTAGTCACAGTTTGGATTTTTTGATATTATGTGATTTTAAATCACAAGTTTCACGAAAGCTGTTGTAACATTTTAAACAGCCTTTTTTTTTAAGAAGAACCAGACAGCCAGTGAGATGGCCAGCCACAGCATCGATCTCACAACCTGCCCTGCAAGTTTTCTAAATTACAGACACACTTCTGAATTAGGGTCGCATATAACCTGCAATTCTGCAAGGTCCTCCTCCTTTTCTGGCTGACTGGTGATTGCTAATACCACTGAAAAGGCACTGAGTAGCTTTAGCTGCCAATGTTCCTAATAAGAGAGATGGCACTTCTTCCCTGACAATCCACAAACCTTAAAATACTACCAAATAGAAAAGGAAAAGGAAGAAAATATCAGTGCAATCAGAGCACTTCAACTAGAATAAAGACTCCTTTAGGGCACTTTAACTTCCAGTCTGAAGCATAAAGGGAAAATTAAATAAAATCTAAAATGTCACACAGCACTTACAGGACTGCATATGCTTACTTTAAGCAAATACCATTAAATCCTATTTTTGCTGTATCTTGCTTTATATTATTGCATATAACTAAGGAAAAAAAATACACTTAGAGAAGGAAATACTTCAATGTATTTTCTTTTTTCCTTTCCACATTGTAAATGCCCCATATTCTCAATGTTGTTAGACTAGAGTTCAATTAGGTCAAAGGCGTTTAGTGTTCAAAACCAGGACATGTCACTAATACCAAAAATGATCATACAAGGGGAGACTTCAGAAGCTGTCTACCCCTCTTTCTACCAAAGTTTTATCATTCTATAATACACAGCTGATGATGCTTCACACAACTTAATTCTTATTGATCACTTCCAGGGTGGTAATACCATCACACACAGACCAAAGTCTAGTAAGTAAATCCTCTTGTTTAAATTTTAAAAACCCTCACTTTTGGCAGTAACCTTTTACCAATACTTTCAGTCAATACAGACAAGGTCGCTAACAGATGTATACAGACACTTCGCAGTCTTTTCAAGTTTAAATCTCATTTCACACTCTATATTAATTTCCAAATCTTGCCTGAATTCTTTCCCATTTAATCTCTTCTAGTTAGGAAAAAATCAGAATAAATAAGGAGCAGTAGACAAAAGGAAATAGTGTTCTAGAACTGGGCTTGTATGAGCTACAGGAAAATGATACAAAACTGAGAAGAGCTGGAGTAGCTGCATAGCATGATGCCATGACCTCTGTTTACAGCCATAAATTACATCAGCAAAGTGACAGTGTTCTGCATGACCCTGCATTGCCTGATTTTCTCTCTTTTTTATCATTACTGTGCCTGTCTTCACTTTACCAACTCCAGTTACTTCCTCCAATTCGATAACCGTCTAACCAAACACATACTTCTACACGTCCAAGCAGAAGACCCAATTTTACTGTCAACACAGCCAGATCAAAGCAGCTAACCTGTTATGGAAACAGCAAGGCCAACACCCTAATAATGCCCCAATTTCTTCTGTTAACCAAAGAGATAAAATTATTGTTAATTAACAACGTGTAATTCAGCAGAAACATAACTTGAACATAAGTGTTGAAAGTAAGTGAAATTCACTAACTCAAAAATACAACACGTTTACTCCCAGAAATTCAGCTAATGATCTACAAAATGTTCAGTAGATACAAAAATACGTGCTATGCTGCACATCCAGAGGTAATAGAACAGTATAGTATCTTAATTCAGTAGGTTTTGCTCTATTTGTTGAATTACATAATGTTGATTAGAGGACATTAGCTTGGATTACAAAGGGAAGAGCATTAATTGCATTCAGTATCAATTCCACTGGCTGACATATAGGTTATAAGGAGGCTTGAGTTTTCACAAACTCTCACCAAGTTTTTCATAAAAATATCAATAAGCATGAAATGCAACAATATTTAACAATTAGATTCCACATTATAACAGAAAAAGAAAAAACAAAACAAAATCAAAACCTAAGGTAAGGGTCTGAAGAAAAATACATAAGACTATGGTATAAATTTAATCCCCAAATCAAGATATAAGACTTGCCATATACACAGATGCAGATGGTTGGGTAAACTGATTCCAAATTTAGCACTGTAGATAAAATTACTTCCATCTTAAAAACACCCTGTAAGCAGATCATTTTGCTCACAGAACTGTTGAGCTCTGGAAAACAGCAAGCTTGTATCACCTACCTTTGTTTTTGCCTTTCTTGCTTCTCCAGCCATAATGGCCACTGCAGACAATCTCATTAAGTTTCATTTTGGAGTCCTGACCCCAGCTTCAAACATTGCAGGAAGACATGCATTTATTACACATATGTAATGTTGACCACATTTCAAAAATCGTTGTTGGGATCATAGTTTTTTCTTTCTGGCATATCACTTCTGGGCACTACTTCAGGTCATAATCTGCCTGTAATACTCACTGAGACTTTTTCACATAGAAATGAGGCAGTAATTCCACCCCTCTGATATTATTAGAAAGGTAGCTGGTTCACCACTAGGAACATCACTGCAGAAAACACTTCTAAGTAAACTAACAGTATAGCACCACAAAGACTGCTGGCTATAACTTAGTAGCTCAGATCTGCTATGCTGAGACAGAATATAAAAGGTGTGACACCAGATATCATTTTTTCTGACTCAAAATGCATCCACCAAAAAATGCAAAAAGCATGCAACACGAATCCCCAGAGATTATCCTCAATACAGATAAGCTCAGCAAAAGTTAAGCGATTAAACTCAAACTTCTGATCTGTCCATCTGCTTTCCCCACTTTGTCCTGCTCTCCATATGGAAAAACAGGTGAGGTCTTGGATTACTCATATGTAGCTCTGTAGTTTTGCCCACACCCTTCTTCCTGTTACACCATCACCCAAGTGTTGTGAAATCTGGAGCTCCTAACAGAGATTGCAGATCTTAACTTCACACAGCAATAGGTAAAGCTCCATCCTATTCTATCACATGCCTTGCAACATCTGCCAGGTTGAATCTCTCAAATTCTTCCTGCCTAATGCTCTTTCTGGGTTTAAATATTTTTTTTCCCTAAAGAAGAAAAAAAAAAAAACACCTACATTGAAGACGAGAAAAAACCTGCACAATCCTTATTTACAAATTGTTTCAAGCTCTTTTAGATTAGATTACCTTCCAAAGCAAACAGAGTAATGCCATACTACTCTCATGTCCCAAACACAGAACATCTTAAGACTCTGCATGGCTCACAATGCCTTTGCTTCTTTCAGCTGCCCATGTTCACACAAATGGCTTTCACTGACTCCAGGAGATCTCTGAAAAAGTATGGGCTGTTCCACTTATCCAGAGCTATTTAAAGGAGCAAGACCTAAAGAAATATTGACAAGATTAGGCATGATGTATAAGGAAACACTTAGCAAGAAAACATTAGAAAAGAAAATCAGACCGCAGATTTGATCTTGTAGATCTGGGCTTCAGTGGTAAAGGTCTCCCTTTACATATCTTTCTTGCACCATCAAGTAATTAATTCAGCTGCAGACTTGTGATCATCAAAACGGACTACAGCTATATTTATACAGACACGTTTTGAAGAGGGTGAGGTTAAGTTAATTTGGCTTGGAGTTGAACTTCACAAAGAGGAGTCCAAGCTTTTTGTCTTACTGCATGCTATATCTGCGCAGCCAGCAAGCAATATCCTGTCAGCAATCCAATTCCCCTTTTCCTTGTATCTTCACCATAAATTGCTGATAAACCTTCCCGCTAGTTCTAAGCTGAGGAAATAAAGTACGTTGAAAATATTGAAAAATGAATTTTTTTCAGGAAAAAGGCAGCCTGCACTATTGTTGTAAAACACAAGTCCAGCTAATGTGAACTGAACATATTATAGGCATGAATTTCTAGCTGCCATTTGTGGATGAGCTCTATCTATGAGCAAAGGCAAAGAGATGTCTTGTACACGCCTGGCTGCCAGCCAGTGTCCACACTGGTCCCCACAGGGCTGCCTCTTGAGTGGGTGTAGCAGTAATGGGAGAGGGAAGATTGCTTGAGTTTAGGTTTTGTGGCTGCATTTCTGCTACTTTCCTGCTTTCAGAACTTGGATTTCTTGCTAGAGAGACAAGTAATCCTAGAAAGAGACTTCTGAAAATCCACTGGGAGACAAACTGGACAGAAAAGGTCCAGAGGCAGAGGGGAGGGCAAAGGTTCACACAGTAGCCTGCTTATGTAAATCGGGCTCTTTACATTTACATTCCTATGAGCAAAGTATAATCAGAAAATTACTACTAAACAGCAGGCAAGTCCTGGCTCCTTTTTAAGCCTATGATTCTTTCTATGGGATCAAAGGCAATGATCCTGAGAATTGGCCTCTTATGTGCAAAGGTGAGAGCATGAATTCTCTTTCTAAGTTTTAAGTAAGCTCATAACTCTGATCTGTGCATGGAAAATGCATTTAGAGCACATTTTAAAGTTACAGAGACGCTCCAGTTGTTTTTGTAGACAGAAGCAGTATGATTTGCTCTGTTAATTTGGTATAAATTCATAATTTTTCTTTTTACCCTCCTGAATTTATTATGGGCAAGCCTGGCAGACCAGCTTAATTTGAAAGAGTTCACTTTCCATTGAATGAATCTACCTTAAGTTATTTCGTATTTTGCTCAGCTCTATCAAAGTGAACTGCAATTCTCTTTCAAAACCTTTCAATCAAGGAATGCCTAAGGCTGGAGAGGACCTCTACAGACTGTCCAGTCCACCACCCTGTTCAATCAAGAAGGGTCACCTGGAGCAGGTTGCCCTGGACCACATCCACCTGTTTTTTTAGTATCTTCAAGAATGGAGATGTCACAATGTCCCTGGGCAACCTGTACAAAGAGTGATGCTATTTCGGATGAAGCAGCAAAAGAAATGTTTGGGGCTCAGCTTTTTTCCGTATGCAAAATTTTAAATTCTTTTAAGAAAACCTGTAACTTGGCAAGAAAGGACCTCATGACAAGGATGAATCCTGCTGTCACTGTGAAAATAAAAGTCTAATCAAAAAGGGCAAGTGAGAGACTGAGGCTTGCACAAGTTTATTTGTGTTTCACAAACATTTCTTGTATTATTTGGAAAAAAAACACGTTTCATCCAGATTCTTGAATTTACAAGCTATCAGGTATTTCAGAAGATGTGAAAACATTTGAAAACAGAAGGGAGCACACTCTATACACACATGGTTTTCCATGTACATGGAAAGGGGCACTGAAAAGAAGCCACAGCAGAGCCAAAGCAAGGAGACTTATCCATGTCACTGCAAGTAGGATGGAGAGATGAGGAGAGTGAGCTCAGGGAACTGCTCTATAGAGACAGTATGACCAGAGCCCTTCCTCCCTCAGGAATTATTGAACCCAACACTTTCCCCAGGTCACGCTATTCCCACTCGTGCCTAACCTGCAAGCACAGAAAGTTTTCCAAAACTAAGAGAGTGATTTGATATGAGGCCTCTTGAAGAGACAACAGCAGAATATCCTTCTGCCTTGCAAAACACATTCCCACCATCCACCCACTGGAAAGTCCTGGCCAGAATGGCTGCAAGCACATTCCCCGCATCGTACCGTGAGAGTGGCAGCAGTGAGATTCATCTTCCCCGGGCAGAGGATGAAAGCAAACAGGCTTCCTAGGAGGCCTGACTATCAGAGCAGTCTCTGGGTTCTCCCAGAGTTCAATGCAAATGAAGACAGCTGCCATCAAGATGGTATCTTGTGCAACGACCTACTCAAGAAAGAAGGTTTCATGCATTTTGGAGGCTACAGAGGCTATCACCATTTTTGTCCAAGTCTCACAGCACATGTCAGTGCTCACATACACAGCCAGCAGAACTACTAGGCAAGGGTGCCAGGGAGGGAGATGCCAAATGGCAGTGGGACTGGGGACAAAAAAACACCCAAAGAACTCAATACTCAGTAATGCAAAAGGTCAAGAAGGCAAAAGCACAGGTTCTGGCCAAAACAATGGCAAGTGAGACTCCTGTCATTGGCTTATCCCTTCCTGTGGCAAGATGACCCTGCAAGAAAGAATCAGGTGCATGGCAGCTGCCTTCAACATCAGCTAGATTCAAAACCGGAGCAACCGACAGGACGGTCTAAGGGGAAAGAAGGTCAAGGATGCATAAGACTCTTCAGAAAAATGAAATGTCTCTAGCATTCCTCTCCTATTTCTGGCAAAGGAGAAAAGTGTGATGTTTCTGAGGCATGGGGCTGAGGGCAGAGGAAACACGTCAGGCAGGAGAAATAAAGAGCTAAACAGTTTGCAGCAATTAAATACAAAGTTGGGTAATCAAGTTAGATACCATCATGGTGCAGAGGTGATTTTCAACTCAAAATTCACAATCAGTGAGCAATTACTGTTACACATGTATAACACACAGGCAAGGACCACAAGTACACAATATTCTGCATAACTACATTCCCTGTGATCTGATCCCAAGTTTACTGATTTCAAATGAAGTTAAGAAGAGATGCAGTTTTCAAGAATGACAATTGCTACATAGGGCTAAACACCCTGAAAAGTGAAACAATACCATCCATGGACTCTAAATCTAAGTTTACCTGCATACTTCAAAGACATCTGATTTAAGGCTGCATATCAAACCCTAATGCTAGTATTTCTTCTCCTTTCTTTAACCTTAATAATCAGCAACTTCTGCCGTCAAATAGTTGATCCAAGTCCTCTGGCCCAATCTGTTTTATTCTGGTCACATGGAGAATTTCAATAAACTAAATCACTTCACTAAGTCACATCAGTGAATTGGGCACAACACAAAATACATGCAGTTCAGCACTGGAAGTACTGCATTGGAAGTACTCTGTGTTCCAGACACAATTTTCTCTGTATTTTTAGAAATAAAATTATCCTTTAATATTTAATTGAAGTAATTACTTTGCTTTAAAAATTAGATTTGTCACAAATACTCTACACAAGAAAATTCTTTTAGTGCATATGTGCGTGTTTGTGTATATTCTGGAATTACATGGATAACACTCTGAACAGACTCATTCCCTGTTTATCTAACTGGATAATGCATTTCACTTTATCTTTTTTTTTAATTAAATAATGCAGTAAGGAAAGTAAGACACGTAACTTAGAAAAAATGGCTCAAGATAAACCCTTCAATTCCCTGAAGAGAAGAACACAGTTATGCTAAGCCTTATACATAAATCTTACAGCTCATAATTACACTTTGAAGTACCTTGCACAAAAACACACCACATTTTTTTAAAAGATGTATGAAATATTAAAAATAAAACAGAGCCAGGGACAAGTTAATAAATCATGGGAATAAAACTATTTTAATGTAAAGCTAGAAAACAGCATAAAGTCACATGAAGGCAATCCCACCTGTCAAAAGTTGCAAGTTAGGCAGGCAAATGGACCAAGAATGATTTTGTGCTAAAGGTCAGAGGAAAAAAAACAATGCTAAAGAAGAAATAGCTTCAATTTATTAGTGCTCATTCTTTACACTGGTAGGAAACCAAGCAGTAGCAGCGCTCCATACCTGCCAAAGTACAGCTGGGCTGGAGCACATGGCAAGGAGCTGGGATAGCAGAATCAGGAGAAACAATGCAAAGTCATGAGTGGGAGGCATGGAGATAACAGGATAGTAAAGGGGGACAAGTAAGTGGAAGAAAGATGTGAAGGTCTACAGATGAAAACATAAGAAAGGAAATGGCCCATAGTTCAAGAACCTTGTACAGATGTAGATAATGACAGCAAACCTGACACACGACTGAAAGAAGCCAGCTTGCAATGGTGATGAAAACAGCTCTTCTTGCCCACAGAAGTATATTTTTCTTGCAAATGTTTTGAAAATGGTTCATCCATATGCATGTCACTAAGATACCAGTTAGTGAGCAATTGTTCAAGGATCCAACTACTTATGTAGTTGACAGATACTTCTAATTTTTTGCAAAGAGCTCCTTTATTTTCCTACACCACAGCTGTTGCAAAGCACATGTTACTGTCAAGCAACACCGGTGCTGTACCTGTGGCATGCAGTTCATGCCAATCAGCTCCCATGAAGTACTCAAAAAGACACTCAAACATCAGCATCAAAATAGGCCAAAAAATATGAGCAAGTGAGCAGAATGAACTGCCCAAGATAAAACAGTAATCATTGTGTATGCAAACATACAAGTGATTGGTTCTACATGTACCAACTTTACCCCACCCAGCAGTAGAAAGATTTACATTTGGTTTGACTCTAAATTCACTTGATGAGACTTGATCTTCTTGCTCTGTTCTCTACCTTACTGTTAGGCAGCTTGACAATCAGTCCTTTTATTTCTTCCAATGGAAAAACAGAACCCTAATTTATTGGGTTAGGTTCACCAAAGGACACAGAATAGTTCTGTAGTCTAGAATGATCACACTGCTTTCATGCGTATAATCTAATTATAACATAAGAGTATTTTAGTTCATCAGTAAAAATTATTACAGCTTCTCTATATTTAAGACACTTGAGGATATAAAGTATTTTTTAAAACTGCAGTTTAATCCTTTATTCTTTCAATAGTTCACTAGTTTCACAGGACATTTAATTTCTAATAAGCTAAAATGGGTTAGAGTAAAATGAGAATTTTTATGATCAAAAGCATTCAGAATTGAATACTCAAGTTAACTTTTGTATTAAAAAAAAAACCAACAAAACATTTTATTTGCTTTCAATTTACTTCTCTCTAGTTGCAGGCTTACATGCACTTTGGCAGTGTGACCATACAATGAAGAGGTTAACAACAGAAACAACTTTTCCAATGATTCTTCTTAAGTGTATTGTCCCCCTACCATGCCCATATTTAAATTAAGTAGTTGTGATGAATAATGGAAACAATCTCATTCACATGTTGTGAATTAAATGAGAGAAACAACTTATGCAAGACTCAATTACTTTATTCAAAATGTCCTCTTGGACCACATACAACTGATGGAATAACACAGAATTAAAGGAATACAATTCTTTAATCTTTACACAGAAATTTATAGTCTGCCCTTGATTTTAATGACGAAGGTTCTCATAACACATGCATTGTTTATTTAGTTATCCCTGTACAATACATAAAATCCTAGCTCATCCCTAAGAAGGGAGATTATTTCTCCACGGCACCATTAACGAAAAGTTTAAAAAATGCCAGCAGCAGTACTGCCACACGAGTGGCCATGTGAATTATTCTGCTAACTTTTGATGGGATAAATTAAGCCAAGGAGTTCCCTGGATTAAGATTCCCTCACCCACCCAGAGGCATTCCTTCTGTTAAGCAGATAGAAGGAAAGCACCTTGGTGCTTTGGCAGAGTTCTGCTGTCATATACTTGAAGAGCTACCAAACAGCTTTTATTTATTTACCTAAATGGGGCCATGCAGGAGAGGACTACACAAATACCCATTTCTGATATATGGAAAAAAGGGAACAAAGACAAACTGTGGAAATATGAGGAAAATTCTTCCTGATTGATCCTCTGACCCTCTCTGACAGAGAATTCACACATTTAGATCCTGGTGACAATCTGTGCAAACCCATGGCATGGATGTGCTGCCTCAGTCCCAGCAGGTAGGTAGAGAGTGCCCCAGCACTATCTCCACCTTTCCTCCACAGGCCAGATTCTCACATGTTTTAGCAATCCCACAGGAAAAAGGACGAGAGGGAGAAAAGATGCAGCTCTGCACTGCTGCCCTGCACCTTGCATTACAGCTCTGCTTTCTGCCATGACAGCCATCTCTCATTTAAGAGCAAATTAGTTTGGCTGGGAAAATTAGCACTTTCCGAGACCTAGAAGAAAATCCAAGGCAAGAGGGCTCACAGCAATTGTGCTTCTCCTGCCTTCCCTCATCTCAGCCTATTTACCTGAGCTTCTTTCACAGGCATGCCTCTTTTGCCTTCTTCAACTTTTAGTAACAAGCAAACCCCAAATCAGCAAACCAGAATAGGATGGTGGAGAGATAATGAGCTCCAGAATTTCCTTTTCGAAGGAGCCAAAATTCTTGGTCTCACCCTTCCGGTGGCAAATGAGATTCTTGCTGGAGGATGTCCTGCCTCAAATCAGGTGGGTTTTTTTGAGGTTTCATCCCTTGACTCCCTGCCAAATGGAATCAAATTTCAAGACAGGCTACACTAGACAATAAACTCTGACAAACTACAATGACTTAAGTTTAGCAGTCCTTCTCCTCCCTACTTTCTCTTGGCTGGGTTTTCACATATAGCCAAGAGGAAAAATCCTGCTCATCAACAAAACCAGGGAAGCCAGGAGAGGATATATGCCTACCACAACTATGTGTTATTCTGCAAGCTTTTTCACAGAACATCAGCATCTGTTATCACTAACAACTTTCCCCCTTCACATTCATTAGGAAAAAAAACAAAAAACAAAAGGCAGCAAACAACCATATACTGGACAGGGGAAGTAAAACATGGACAGAGAGAAAGCATGTCTTACGACTTCAGATGTCCCACTACTGCAAACTCTTTGAAAAATACCTGAAGAAACCCGTCTTCAGCGTAAGCAGCCTTCAGTAAAAGCCCTTTCACCTTTTCCAAAATCACCCATGTCATCCTCACATAATAGGAAATGATTAGGTAACAAAATTAATGCTGCAGCATATAAGAGAGAGAATAAAAACACCACCACTTTCTACTAAGCAAAAGAACATTCTCACAAAGAAAGAGAGAGCACACAAAAAAATTTACTTTGCATAACAACTTGGATATGCAAAGAATTTCAAAATGATTGAACAATTTGGAGTAACCATGATGTGCTCAACACCAGCTCATACAAGACTTTATCCAAAACCAGTAAAAGTCAATGGCAGAATTTCCATCAACTCTAACAGACTTTGGTTTGAGCCCTTTCAGTTCTGGAAGTGAGAGTCCATGGAGTTAAAAAGCAGATGAAAACCACAGCTAAATCCTGCCTTTTCCAACATGGAGCCATAAGACATCTGAATTTCCATCCAGCAGCAGCACCCTCAATTTCACAACTAGTACGTCAGGACTAGATTATTCCATCATTAGCAAGTAACAATGGAACACACCAGCTCATCCAAAGGTCACCAATTCAAATAAACTGGAAGAAGGCTGAGTCTAATTTAAGGGTCCTGGGACTAATATGAAGGGTGATTTCATGCCAGTTAGTAGAAAAGAGAAAAAAAGCCTTGTCAGGAAGGAAGCAGGCATCCACAGTTTCACAAAACTTTTGTTGTTATTGTGCCTTAAACAGCTGTTCTATGAGAAAGTGAAGGGCTATACTTTCCAGCAATTTACTCCAGCCTCTTCTCTTTAAAAATGGCTATACATTCACATAGCTGTGTTATTTAGAGTTGATAGTAAGGGAGAGAACTCAAGCCTCTCTGTGATGCAATCCAACTAACCAATGCAACTGCATTGATTATGGTGGTCTCCTGAAAATTACCTTGTTATTACAGAAATTTCTTACAAAAGAGCAAACCTTTTGCTCTGTTGTTTTGGTTTTTCTTCTCAAATGTTTATTCAGAAATGAAAACAGGAACCAGAAAATCTAGAAAATTGTCTCAACACACAAGTAATACTCAACTGTAAAAGGAAAACAAACCATTTTTTATAAAAATATCCAGTCTATCTATTATGCAAACATATATTTACGACAGACTAAGTTTTGTAAATAAACGCTAAATATGTTACTATAACTAGCAGATGGCTCTGTTCGAACACAGGAATTTTGTGTTAAAATACTGAAGGGAACACGGCTTATACTGTAGAAAAAAATGTCCCGCTTGCCTTCCTGGTCAGACCTGGTATTTATTACAGCATTTTTAACCTGTCTTTCGCCTTCCTCCATCCAGATCACAGGAGGGTAAACAAGGTTTCGGGGGACCACGGGGCTATGGAGCTCCTACCACTCACCAGAACAGGTGCGATCCTTCCTTCCTACCGGCACCTGGCTTCACGGGGCTGACAATGTTGCCTTTTCCTTTTTACTCGTACGCTGCCTGATCAATCCACCCACTACAGCTTCCAAGCCTTCCTCGTCTATATTTAGTTAACAATTAACACATTTGGCTTTTTAACTTCGCGGATTTCTGTTGTTGCTGCTGTCGCCGCCGCTTTAGAAAGTCAAATAGAAAACTTCAATGGATAAACTCTTAACGGGGAAATACCACCTATGCTGCAAACATAAATAAATCAGGAAGCG
>VZTB01006364.1:498254-510319 GCA_013397245.1 Thryothorus ludovicianus | reverse complement strand
CGGTGCCCGGCAGGGCGGGCCCCGGGGCGCCGCCAGTGACCGCTTCGCCCCCGGGGCTCGGGCGGAGAGGTGCGGGCGCGGCGAGCGGCGGCGGGCGGCGGGGGAGCCGCTGCGCGGGGACCGCGGCGCTTTCCTGCTTCGGAAATTAAAACCCCGAGGCCGCGGGTCGTGCTGTCAGAGGGACCCGGGCACGGGAAACGAGGAGAGTTCCCCGTGGTCTGAGGTCGAAGGCAGCGGCCCCCGCTAACAACTGCGCCGCGCCTCAGCCTCTGGAGTGGGCAGCCAGGGCAGCCGCGGCTCTGCGCAAACACAAAGTTAAAGGGCTTGTTGATGGCACGTCCTGCATCCGGCTGGATTGTCCCGCTGTTGACTCGCATGCTTTTCCCATGGGCTTTGACAGGCACACCCTGCTGCGAGGCCTCTATCCCAAGGGTGCGGGCAGCCTCGGTGGCTGCTGGCGGCTGGCATCCCCTCTCTGCGGGGATGCCCCAGTGACGGCTCTCCCCTTGACCCCGTCTCTGAGCTCGGGGAACCAAGGGGTCGGGGTGTGCCTGCTGACAGCTGATCCGTGCAGGAGTCAGCAGGAATGAGATGGCTTTAACCAGCGCACCGGCTCTGACAGGAAAATGAAGACTGATGGGCCTCTGGGCTACAAAACCGGGGTAAATTGGGTCTCAGAAACATGATCACCCTACCTCAGGCAAGCACAAATGCTGCTCCTTGCCCTTAGCAAGGCAAGCAGGTCTGGGAGGCTGTAGGTTTCCTGGCCTTCAGTCACACTCAGAAAAAGATGACAGTACATCCCCACCACCCATCTCTAATTCATGAGGCAGGGAAAGCAAGGAAGAAGTCCCAGAGTCTCATTAACAGCTATCAGCTTGAGAGAGTAAGATGGCGTCTGAAGTAACAGGCGTGAAAGCAATAGCTACTTGAAAGAATAAGATCAGTTTGTTTTTCCTTAAGGAATTACAGGAATATTAAAGCCTTCTTGCAGTTATAAATCATTTAATGCAAATCATTTAATCCAAACAGAATTTTTACAGGCTCATGAGGCTCACTCAGTTTGCCAAGAGTGAGTCATGTACAAATAAAATGAAACCAACAAAGAAAAGAGCTCTCATACCATGTGTATGTGGGTGATCCTTTGAAAAACTTGTAATTATTTTTTTAACTCTACCACAGCCAGGAAGACAGGTTTGTAAAGCAAGAGCAAACCTTCATAGCTGTAGCCCGTCCACACGTACTTTTTCCTTCACCCAGAAAGTAACACAACAGGTCCCTTGACAGGTGAATGACAGCAATGGCCATCTAATGTATCAACAGTCCCTCAAACACCATAATTTCAAACCCAGTTGTGTGTGACATACTAAAGCAGCGAAAGACTTTTTGAAAAAATGAAAATAATGTTAAGTAATTAATACTTAGTAAAAGATTGCAGTAGGCAGTTAATCCCTCACTTACGGGTTAGCTAAGGACTTGAGTTAGACTTCATTCTTCACTCCTCATGTCATAAATATGTGCTGCTAAACACAGAGCACAGCATGAGCCAGTGGGGTGGTGATGCACTGCTCTGAAATGACTAAAATGCAGGGACACAAAGCCATGTGATGGTGAGAATGGGAGCCTTAAAATGTGTCATCATCCCCATCGAATGACACCGACACAGAATGCCGTTCACTGATGGCAACAGCAAATATTTGTGGATACTCAAGAGGTACAGCTTCCTCCTATATTCTGATGCCAATTCCCTGCATCTTTTGGAATACATATGTGAAAGTATCTCAAAGTGTTCCTCTAGCCACCTACTTTGCATGAGGACAGATGCTCCTGGGTCCTCACATGACCACAGTTTCCCTTCCATCTGCTTAGGTGGAAGATGATACTTGCATATGAACTCTAAGTCCCCAGAATTGGGAAATCCAGGATCCTAATCCCTCTGTGACTTTCGCTATCAATGCCCCCGCCCCGTGCCTGAAACACCACTCCTCTCTGGCAAAAAAATGATCCTGTTGTTCTCCTCGAGTTTCAGGGATGTGCTGTGATTACCATGCATTGACATAAATGCTTTTCTTAGCGCCCATGAAATGGGAGTTCAGTACAACTGCAGGACATGTCAAAGAGCCTCTGAAACCCTGCAGTATCTGTGCTGCCTGACCTGGAGCAGGCACTAGAGAGGGAGGGAGGAACAGAGGGAGGCAGCACACAGTTTGTACCAGCATTTTCCTCCTCTCTGAGAAGCAAAGTTCAGGTCATGTACAGGCACAATTTCCCACTCCATCAGTTATGCACAATCCATTACTTTGTTCACAAGTGCAGGAGTCAGAAACTTCCTTTCAAAAAAAACCAACCTAATACTGACCTCATCAAGTGCCTGATAGCTGGACTAGGAGTGCCTAGAATGTAATCCAGCTCTGAGATGAGCTGGAAGAGAATCTGTACATCTTTTCATATTCTGTACATCTTGTCATATTCTTTCTCTTTCATTTTAACGCAACTTGATACCTTCATAGATTTTAGCTTTTTATCCCTTATTGCTCTCAATTTACTTTTCCTCCTATTTACTTTTCATTTGGCTTTCACAACTCAGAGCTGGGCAGGCAGGGGAGAGCTTTAGTTTCTTTGGGGTCTCTAACGGTAATGGACATTGTGCATCTGACATCAGGTGCCAGATTTCCTCGTTACTGGTTGGTTTGTTTTGCTCTACAGATCTTTGATTTTTAGAGTGATTGTTCTGATACAAATGACTTTGTGTTTTTCTCAGAAGTACTACTCACCTCACCTGTTCCATTTTTAATTTGTTTGTACACAAGCAGGCAGAGAGCACAGGCAATGAAACATGAGCTAAGCTGAATCACTTGACCAACTAGCACATATTATCTGGTGGACAGGGCACCCTCTAATTACTTTCTGAAGGAGGGTCTTACAAGATATACGGGTTTTATTTGCAATTTCTCAGGCCTCTTACTTCCTGAGTACTACAGTGCGTGAGGACACAGTGATTAAAGATGAAAACAACCATGGTAAAGCAGCAGTTTAAAAATTACTCCGGTCTGCTGATTAAATGAAAACTTCACCTTTTGGCAAAGAGAATCCAAAACATTTTGTTTTAAAAGTGTTAAAAGGAATGTGAAAATCAGGAAGCATACGTACCCCTTTTCATTTTTAGGCTATCAGGAGTGAGTCAGCACAGCAGGAAAGCATCCTGTGTGAGTCCCTCTTTAAACGATGGATAAGCAGTGCTTATACACACAACAAAACTGATGGACAGTATGTGACTACAATGACTTTAGATTAATTTCCATTTATTATTAATGCTAGCTGAGGCCTATCTTCCCTAAATGCCATGAAACACTTCAAAATATTTTGGTGTTAACTGGAGGAATTTGGCCAACATCCTCCAGTCTTTGTCTGGGGAAAATATCCATTTCCTGAAAAAAAAAAATTGAAAATAAACCAGTCGTACTATATACTGTTTCTCTTCCTCCTCATTTTCCATTTTCCAATACAGTGTAATATATGTCTGTTTCAAGATTTCTGGGGAATATAAAAATAACCTAATGTAATAATACTTTGCTTTTGTACATAGATCCAATTCCATCCTACCACTAGAATTCAAGGGGAACCAGAGGGGATGTGTGAGAACAGAAGAGAAATGAATGAAAATTGAGACAAATAGGAAAGAAAAATAAATAACGAGAAGGAAAGCAAAAGAGAGAAAAACAAATCTGGAGGCACACTCTAACCTCCAACGCACAGTTCATATCCATTTTTGATCTGTCATGAAAAACACAGCAGGGAGTTTTTTTCAAGTTATGCAGGGTTGCACATGACACAGGAAATTAGTGCTCAGTCCACAAAACCAAATGAACATGGGCAAAAAAATCTGAACTGAAAGAAAACAGTAAGATTAAATTATTATCAAAAAAATATTTTTAAGGTCTGTGTTTCTAAATTGCAGCAAGAAAGCATTGGGGAAAACAGGTCTCAGCTCTCCTAGACAGAAGCCAGCTTCCAGACTAAACTAATATTTGTGTATGTTCTTTTTATTGCAAAAGATATTTTACTAAAAAAAGCTATTTGGACTGTTATCAAAGGATGATGTGGAGGTTCAAGAAAGTTCAAAACAGATCAGAAAATTTATGGTCGACAAGTCCATCGATGGCCAAAAAACATGATGATGCAATCCAGTGAAATTTCTGGTTTAGGAAATTCCCATATCCTTTGACTGCCAGAAGTTAGGAAATCCTACACTTGTTCTATTCCTTCCAGTCTTTCTGCAAGCATCTTCTACTCATCAGCCACGGGCAACTGGGCTAAATGGAGTAAACAAAACCAGTAGTTCATTCTTCTTATTCTCTAAACAGATCATCAAGACCATTCTTGTCCTAGTGCCATCTGTGATAATTTTTTTAATAAGTCATGGCTCCAGATTTCATGATAGTGGACCTAGTTTGGATTTTCCAAAAATACATATCAGAAGAAACTTCACATTAATAAATTAATATTAATGCAAAAAGTAGATGGCAAATGACAGGCTTCAGTAGCTAAGATCTGTAGCTTTTCCTTCATGCCAAATGGGGTGTTCAGGGAATATACCAGTAAGGACAGCCCATCAGGCAAGAAGAAATAACCTTTAACTGGCCTGCAGGAAAGCCTGTAGTTTGAAGTGCTTGTGGCAGGACCAAAGGCTTGCACCACTTTTCCCTTCCAGCAGTGGATGAGGGACATCTCTTTTGAGAAGAATCGAATGAAGGGTGAAAACAGCTGGGAGAGAAGGTGGAGTGGGATGATGTGTGGAGGTCCTCTTGAAACCAGTTTCCTTGTCCCAAACCACAGGGGTTTTGGTTGAAAGATTAGAGCTTGGAAAGGCTCCTTCAGTTGGAGTAATTATAACTGGGTTACTCTGAGGCAAAGCTAAAGCACATTGGGGAGAGTCTTGATTTTGGAGGCCTGACAGAAACAAGAGCTTTGCAAGTTCTCTCTTTCCAAATCCACGACCATATGGAGCTCAACTACCAGGTGGGTGGGTGTATTAATCGAGGGATCGTGCAGCTTGTCCTATTCTAAACCAACTTGTTCTTCATAAGCTATCATTACTATGGAAAAGAGAGCAGGAAACATAGACATGCTGGGAAACAACCTCCACCTTAGAGTAAAATAATAAAATCTAGGGGCTGAGATTCCACCTTTCTACTAAGTTCAGAATGGAACAGAAGCCTGCTATCCCTACTCTGAGAAGATGAAGTCATCTACCCATTTCAGTAAGTAAAAACATGAAAAATAATGCTCTATAATCTTCCCATTCATCCTCCACTCTAGCTTTAGCAGTATTTTGCTAAGCTTTATTTTAGCAAGCCTAGCACATGCAACAAATGAGATCACTTTACCATCTTCATCCTCAATCTATTCATAGCTGAATTTCTGGAAGATTTTGGAGATTGCACAGAGTTTTCATGGAAGTATTTTGGTTCCTAAATTCTCTTGAGAGAACTGGAACAGAAATATTACCCTGGTGTTAGCAGAAATGCTATAATGGATAGCACTATAATTCTATTAGTTTAGAATGGGTTGCCATTTTTTTGCCCCAAGTGCAGCACAGTGTAGTATATATAACCTGCTCAGTGTAATATGTAGTGCTGGTAGATGTTCCACAGTCATGTTTCAGTAAAAACCAAATTAAACTCAGTTTGCCTGCCGTACAAGAGGAAAGCATCCTCCGAGTGTGATTATGGGCTTCAATTGTGATATTTATGCTAATAGTGTCTGCAAAAGAAGTAGTTCCTTCCCCTAGAAAACCCAATCTGACAGGAATCCCAGAAAGTACTTTGGAGGCCACCTTGAAAAATCTCTCTGTAAGAAGGAAGAAGAAGGAAGGAAGAGTCCTACTTTAGTCAAAACTCTGGCTTTTCAAGTGACCTTCAAGCACTGCAGCAAAGTGGCAGTCCCACCTGGGGTGCATAAAGCTTTGCAGAGGGAAGTGCCTCAGTAAAATCTCTTGCTTGACTTATAAAGAGTAAGTATAGCAACTCATGGCATAGCTATGTATAGCATAGCATAGCAGTGATACACATTTCTTTAGATACCAAATCAGCTGAAACCCTATAACATTAAGATTAAAAACTTACTTATGACCCAAATGCAATAAGAAGTATATGGAAACACCTACAGGTCCTTCCAGAGGTGCTCAGACCCACAGCTATGAACTCCTGGAACAAATTAGAAACTGGCACTACCATAATATCTGGGTATCTCATTTCTTTAGGATACATCTGAATGAGCAAAACATGAACAAACAAGCAATGGATGAGACAGATAAGTTGCTAATTCCAGCATGCAGGAACCTCCTGCTTGTTAACTTATCCACCCTGACTGTAGAAAAAACAGTCCACCAAATCTATACTTGTGTACCAGAGAAATAAACAAATTATAAATGCACAGAGACAGGCTGAACCGCTTGCATGTTGTTTTTTAATTATCCTTATGAAAACGAGAACTTGGGGAGGAGCTGGGATGATTAGAAACTGATGATGGCATACATTACCAGCTTTTCCTTCCTCCTAACATAGCACTTCATTTCTTTAAATTCACTGGGTCTTCAGACATATCAAGAGCAGTTACTTATTCTTTCTAAAGAATTTTAGAAAGCTGCTAGCTTTCTAAAACTTCAAGCACTATGAAAGGGAAATAAACATTTCAGGAGGTCTTACCTGTTTAAATCACTTTTTAATAGTCTAATGATTTTTTAAAAACAACAATTTGAATTTTGCCAAAAGTATCACTACAAACCAGAATTAAAGTGCTTCCTCACCCTGATTATAAAATTCCTGAAATAACATAATAATAACCTGAAGGGAGGAAATTCTCTCAAAAAAAAGTGCATTTATTGTTCACTATAGCACCGTTTTTCATCATTCAACATTGAAAACATCCATTAATAAAATAGAATTGATTTGTTTTATAACAATTCTGGTGCAAAATCTTCTTTTTGAAGCCCTAACTGATCCTCTAAATGAGCTTTATTAATCATTGATGGAAAACTGGCAAAATCCTACCCCATACTTTGGCAACCTTTCAAAATGTCCAATTAGGTCAAATCAAGAAAGTCCCAGAAACCAATTACAGCAGCACTTCTAAGCCAAAAACATCTCATTGTACTCTGAAACAACTGCAAAATTATAGAAAAAAAAAAGAAGCCAAAAACAAACTCAAACCAAAAACCAAAGCCCCTCAGTGTTGCTCTGGTTATGCACCTGAATTACCACCTCCACAGAAACGTGCCAAACAGCCACTCCTTGAACTACATCAATTAATGATATTTGCTCACAAATTTTATTTATCAGTGCCATAAATGTCACCAAGCTGTTCACCACAAGGAACAGTGCCAGCCAGCTCCTTAATCTGTCAAGCAAACACTTGCTCCCCTTCAGCATTTTTGTATACATCTCATCTCCAGTGCTCTAATTGCCCGTGCATACAATGTCTCCACCTTTTTTATGAGTTTCATGTGTTCTGTATCTCACCTGCATGTTTGTACATTAACAACTATGTTGACAATGTGATAAAAATAATCTTGGCGGCAAGAACAATAGCGACCTTTATCTAACTTCTCAAGAATGTGATCTTTGCTTCGGCACAACTTCTGCACGTACAGCCCTATGGTGCTGGTGGGCTGTCTGAGGTGTGTTTTGCTGCCAATCCTAATCCCACCACCCACAGTTAAGAATTAATTAGGACTTGAAGGTGCCAGAGGGAGGTAAAACAAACAAAAAATAGCGTTTTAATTAACTGCAAACAATAATTAAGATTTTGCAGTATGTTTATCATCTGTATATTTCTGGACTTACTGCAGTGACTCTGAACCCAAAATGAGATCATCCATCTAAATCCCAGAGGACTGGACAGATCTCAGATCCTATGTACATCTCCTATAATATCTCAAAAAAGTAAATAACTCATTCATCTTCACTGTGAAGACCAGTAATTAAAAAATTTTAAAATACATCACTGTAAATGAACTTAAATACATATAACCTGGCCGGACTAAAGGAGAACAAAATGTGCAAATGTGCACACATATAGTAAGTAGAGTCCAAGTTTCCAGTTCCAGATATATACCCATTCTGCCATTTCATAACACTGTGGTCCCTACTTTACCATGCTTAGTTATTTAGCTGGTTAATTTTTTATTTATTTACTTATTTATTTACAGTCCCCTTTTACTTTTTTATTAACCTGCCATATTAACCATACCATCCCTACAAAATTAGAAAGGCAGTATTATATGACATGTTTTTGCCAAAGTCATAAATTTATTTGCAACATTTTTCACTGCAATGCCCTTTAATTACAATGTTGAGACTCAGAACCCTCTAAAAGTCCTCCTATACATTTTAGTTACTCAGTTTTCTTTGTCATTTGGTCTTCAGCTGGCAAATTTACAAACAGGATCTCAGCAGTTTATCTCAACACAAAGTATTACATTCCCTCTTCTCGTGCCTGATGCAGTTACCTGTCATTCAGAAATCAAACCTCTTAACAAAAATCTCTTTACCTTCCCCAGGAGGACAGGTAAAGTTCCTGCAGTTTTACTTTACCATGGTTTTGATCAAGGTTAACCACCAGGACCTAGTCATACAGAAGAGAGTCCAGGGCTTCTCTTGCGCCTGTCTCTAGAAACCTAAAGAAAAACTCCTCTCTGAAGCAACCATGTGGCTTTTTTGGTATGTTGTTTTCCAAAAACAGCTGAACTAAACCTCTTAACATATATTAACTATTAAGGCTAAAACCTTAATTCACCAAGGAAGAGGACCGTAGTACCATTTATATATTGGAGCCCCAATATCTCATTTGAATTATAGCCACCATGTCACACAAGTGCAACATTTGAGCTAATATGTTGAAAGCTTTGTGTGGATCCTTTTTACCCTCCCATTATTGGTTTATTAATCCATTAATATAAAATCAAGGAAATGCTTGGAAGAACTGTGTATCTCTATCTGTGTTTTAGCTTAAGTTCCACAGGTTCCTCAGGTTTCATGGGTTCCATGTGTTCTCCCTTACATTTTGCTAAACTTGTAGGGACAGAACTGATTAGGAATGATTAGGAATGCTCCATAGCACATTTTTTGAAATGCAAATGGAATAATTGTAATGGAAATATTAGGAATTTCATAAAAACAATAAAAACAAACTAGTCCATATCCAGGAAGCCAAGGTCAGACCTAAGTGTAAAGTTTATGTCAGAATGTATCCTAATGTAAGATATCTTTTGTTAGAATGACTGCCATTATTTATGACTGATTGCAAATGGAGATGAATTGCTTTGTTGACCTGGAAAGGTCAGGAATTTTACTCTGGTTTTTCTCTCATTTTATTTATATAATGCCTTTTCTTTAGCTGTCTATATTCTTGTAACTGCACCACATTGTTACATTTGTCCTTCTATAAAAGCTTTCCTTCCTTTTTATTCGTGGTTTGATTTGGGTTTTTTTCTTTTCTGTTACGGTGTCAAACACTCCATTAAAAATGCTACATTTCCTTTCGGTAGATTAAGAAATTAGTTGCCCCCTTTCTTTACATAAAATGCTTGTCTGTCATGGCCTAGGAAGCCCAGCTTGGTACAGGATGGCTATAAGGCTGTTCCTGGTCTGCAGGACATCCTGTAACACAACATAACTCACAGCTGTGTATGTGTTGCTGTATAAGAGTGGCTGAACCTCAGCCCTTATCACAGTTGCCCCTTCTAGTTGGTAATACTTTCCAGGAAATCACCTCACAGCCTTTTGTCTTTCTTTCAGGTGTATATAAAATCTCTATTTTCTGTAAGTACCTTTGGTTTCCAGTGCCCCATAAGGGGGTTTCGGGTCTTCCCCCTTTACTTTTTTGGCCTTGCTTCTGACATCCCCCTGTCATGCCAGATACATCATCCTATATCAGCTGTTTTCTTTTTTCTGGAAGTGCAGCCTGTAGTACATTCAAGAATTTCTCAGGTTTCTCCAGAGTATCTTCATGTGCCAAGAAAATAAAACACTAAAGTCTCAGGGTTTGGGGTTCTAGCTTTATTTGCCAGCCACAAAGCAAAATGAGCTCACAATTCCCTAGGACAGCAGTGTGACATCCTTCCCTCCCATATAAAATCTCCAGAAATGCCTGTAGCAGTTCAGCTGTCTACTTATGCTCTGTTTCTCACTCTCTATTCCTAATCCTTTTCCACATTTTTTATGTAAGCTACCTCTCTTTTTGTGTCTTACTCGGGTTGATCTCAAGATTGTGACAATTTGTGATAAAAATTACTGTGATTTATCTCCTTCATTTCAGCTTCTTTCTGAGTAATACTATCCCATGTCCTTTTTCTTTGTTTCTCTAAGCTAGTCAATTTACTCCGATACTACTTTCTGAAAATGTTTGTATTACCTGGAGCACTTCAAATTCTTTTTAATAGGATGTTTCCATCATTATCAAGGACATGTCTTTTAATTTTTTTTCCCTGGCCCTTTTTTTAACAAAATGTTTTCATTGCTGCTTTTTCTGTGAAAACAAAGTGTTGTTGTATTGCCAGGTTCCCGTTCTTTCTTACTGCTAGGCCTCATTTTTTAAGAGATTTCCTTTTTAAATCTGAGACAATATGTCTTTCTTCATTTCCCTAATAAATCCTGATACCATTTCCCAAGCCTTTTTTCTTAACAATGCCTTCTCATTTATCCTGTTCAAGTTTTATCTCAGCTGCTCAGTATACATTTATATTAGAATCTGTCTATTTTCAGTTTATGTTTATTGATTCAACGAGAAAGGCCAAGATCTTAAACTTCTGTAGCGAAGCATGCTGTTGTGCTTTAAATTCTAAAGCAAGTCTTAACCCTTTTGGCGACTTTGCCTGCATAGATTGACTCTATGAACTTTCTTTTAATGATACACAGTATCTCTGTGTTTTCCTTTGCCGCTGGTTTCCTGCCTCAGTACCCTGCTGTATTTTCTTTCAGGTATTCTTTCTGGGGGAAAAGAAAAATCTGTAACGTGGGGAAGAACTGAGATTTGATTATTGCACATCTTCTGCAAGTGCTTGCTTTTTGTTGAAGCTCTTTCTGTTTTTCACTGCCTCCTGATTGCCCCAGGGCACAACTGCTCCGTGCTGCATGACCCAGCAGAGCATCCTCCTGCGACGGCAGCGCTCACTTTGCCACACGTTTTGCCGCTGTTTCGGTGAGACAAAGCCCTAGCCCTAATGGACGAAGGTTGTGCTATGCCAGAGATGCAACACAGACAGCCAGGACATGCACTATCTTCTCCTCAGCTCTGCCACCTGTTGCTGCAGACTTAAGTTACTCCGTATTCCGTTTTCCACATAATATTCTGAGTTAATTTGTTTACATCACTCCCGCAGAAGCATCCCACAGAACTACCTATGCAACTCTACGTTTTTTTTTTTCCCATGAGGGATATTGACATCCCTCGAGTAGCAGGCCAGTAGCACCCATTAAAAAAAATAACTGGTTTGTGTTCCTTGTAGTCACAAGTTCGATTAACAAACAGCCTTACTACATTCGCAGAGAGGTTCTTACAACTTGTTTCAATTTGTCAGCTGGTCACAGAGCGCAGTCTGGAATGATAACACACGGCCGCTGCCATCTGTGACCCGAACTCCCCAGGGTTTCCCAGCCATCTCCCGTGCTGCCATCCCAGCTGAGCTCAGCGCTCCCACACGCGCCGCGCAGGGAAAGCGCCTGAATTCCCTGCGGAGCTCCCCGGCCCCTCCTGCGAGGTCTGAGCCGTTCCCGAGGGCGGAATGAACTCTGCAGAAGCAGCAAACACGACGTAGCCCTTCCTGGAGCCTATTTTCTTCCCGTGTAGCCAGTAAATACGTCTGGCAAAACGCAGGGCCGGGGTACACCCAGCAGCTGACGCTGCCCTTGCAGCTCCAGCCCGGTCCTCGCCGGCGCGGGGAGCCCGGGGCCGGGAGGGGAGCCCCGGCAGGTCTGGGGAGCGGAGGGGAGGGAGCGGCACTGCCCGGACGGCGGCACACCGGGGCCTCCCCGCCCCGGCGGCAGGCCGGGCCCGGGCCGCGCTGC
>VZTB01006364.1:408251-498089 GCA_013397245.1 Thryothorus ludovicianus | reverse complement strand
CCGCGGGGGGGGCGGCTGCGGGATGCGGGGCCGGGGGGCCGGGCAGGCGGGCTGGCGGCTCTCCCTGCGGAGGGAGGCGGCCGGGAGAGGCGAGGAGAGGAGCGGGGCAGGCGCGGGCAGAGCCGGGGCCGAGCGGCGCGGCGGGCGGGGAGCGCTGCGGAGCTGCGCGCCGAGATGGCGCGGAGCGCTGGGCACGGCGGCGGGGACAGCGCAGGGTCCCGGAGCTCCTCACGCCTCTCCTGAGCGCTTCTGCCGTCTTGGCCGGGGACGGGACCTGCAGCGTCCCTGTCACTCGGCGGAGAGAGGCCCCACCGCCCCGCGCCGCGCCAGCTCTCCGCGGGAATGCGCCCTTTCTGCGCCGCCAGAACTGCCGGCGAGCGAACGGTGTCGATGCCGGCGAGCTGGAGCGGTGCGGGCGGTGCTGCGGTCAGCAGCGGAGCGCCGAGGCAGCGCTCCGGGCAATCGCCGCTCGGCGCCCAGCCCGCCCAGCAGGGCAGCAGCGGGTTGCGTAAGAGCGGCCGCTGCGCCAGGGCTCGTTGGATGGAGGTGATTTTGTAAACACCTCGTGGACACTGGGCACCGTCTGTCTTACAGATTGCAAAGAAGTTTATTTGTTGGGAGAGGGAGTTATTATTTTATATTTGTTTTTAATTTTTTTCCTTCGCATCACTGTTCGGGTGTGGAGGTTGACCGAGGGAACTGCTAAGAAAAACATCCGTTTCATTTGCAGGTTTTCAATGCCTTACTTTTTTCTGTTTTTCACTTCTCTACCGGCAATTTTTACATATGATAAGATATAAAAGGACAGAAAAAGACACAAGTAGTTTAGGTATCGCAGTGCTGCCTGCATTAGAAATGTAGAAATAAGTGAAGCATCTACATAACTTTTACTAGGGGATGCAATTGATTTGACTAGACAGCCTCATAATATCACAGCTGAGACAGGAGAGCAGTTCAAAGGCAGTAAAAGGATTAAAGCTCCATCCCAGTTAGTATTTTCAGCTTCTAGAACACAGTTACTCTATAAGAAGATTCTGCTCTGAAAATGGGATAGCATGTGCTGACCGTGTATCAGTGCTTTCTGCACCAAGTTTCTGCACAGCTTAAATGTAGAAGATGTTGCCAGTGAATTTCAACCCTGCAAAGCCAGTTGGGATTTTCTTTTTAAATAATAGAATAACTATTTATTGTGTACTGAAATGCATTTAAATATAACTTCTACACACAGTTCAGTATCTTCAAGTCTTCACTAAAGAAGAACTGTACTTTTTACTCAAAAAAGTTTAAGTCCTCGTAATCCAGGTGAAATGTACTAAGTATTTAAAAAAACGTGAAATTTGTCCTGAGTCCTGGCAGTACACTGCTTGTGTTTGTGGACCTATCAAATTCAGAACCTACTGTCTAGAAAAATTTCAACGTATTCTAGAGACCTAAAGAAGGACCATTCTTACTTCAGAGAGAAAAAAAAATGTGCTTTAAAATATGTAGGGTTGATGAACTGAATTACCTTTATTCATTTTTATACAAATTTAGAGATTTTCAGCTGGCAAGGATACATAAGGTGTCCTACAAGTCCAGTTGTTCTGTACAGAAGGAGGTCTGTAGGCAAGGACTGTAATAAACCAGCAAAAGATTCCATGCTTTGTTAATGAGAGAAAGTGAGGGGAGAGATGGCAATAAAAAAAAAAAATCAGCGAGAAAGGAGCATGGTGAAGGCATTTAAGGACATAAACTTCACCTTAACTTAGCAGGTCAGGGGAAGCAAGCTGGATGTTTGATAAGTTGTTGTAGGCAGGAGTACAAGGATGGACAGCGACCATCAAGAAAGAAGAGTGTCTTCAAGACCTCTCCTGAGATACATTTTAAGTTCCAGGATTTTCCATGTGGAATCTTTATAGTTCCATCCAGCAGAAAAATTGATCTAAACCATACATGATTATATAATTGATGCCGTTTTATTTTCCTCTTTGCTAAAGGACCAGATAAGAAGACACAACTGGCTGGAGCTAAGAAGATCTGGGAAGCATGTTAGAGTACACAAGGCCCAGTGCAATGAAAAACAGTGTCTGGAACAGGCTATTTTGCTATTCATGCCTTCTACTAGACTGTCATACTATTTTCTATAATGATTGTTTTGTTAAGTATACAAGTAAAAATTACTAGAATTGTCTTTCCGTACTCACTTATAAAATAGGGATAGCTTCTCCTGCAGATTTTGCCCTTAAAATTTTGAGTAGGGTGAATCTACTGGAAAAACTCCCAAGCAGACAGGGCAAGCAGATGAAGCAGCTGCTTGAGGCACACAGTTTTCATTTGAGTTTATTTGAGGCATTGCTCCGTGCTTTTACCCTTCCATCCAGCACACAGTAGCACCTGCTTTGCTGTGTCGTAGAACTCAAAGGAATTCTCAAACACCCTCAGTTTTCATGACTGGAATTTCATAGAAGCCCCTGTAAAAGGGGCTTACTTTCTGAGATGGTGGTTGTTCCTGAGTTTGGAAGCAGCCACTCAGGGCTTCCTCCTGCTCTGGGGCCCTTGCTTTGGGAGGGGGGTAAGGGGAGGTTGGCCCGAGCTGTCCTAGGTGGGGGTCACCAGGAGCCTCCTGGCAGCAGCCATGTGGGCTCCACACACAGCAACTTTTACAATTTTCATGGTGGGGAATCCTTCAGTGTTCAGCAGGTGTCCTTTCAGCTCTCCCTTTTTGCTTACACTTCTGTGTGTACTTTTACCCAGTGCATTCTTCATGTTTATTAACAACAAGTATTGCAGATACAGCTTCTTTTATTTTTTCCCAGTTAATATCTGATAATACATACTGTTAAATTTTGGAAAAATTGTTAGAAATTCACTTATTTTAAAAATTACTGTTTTTCTAAGTTTATGTTCTCTGAGTATTTTATCAGACTTCTTAGATGACTGCCTATACTTCTGGTAGATTTCCAGCTTTCCCATCCATCTGTTCAGTTGAAAATAACATGAATTGAATATTCAGCTTGTTCTTTAAGTTGTAGATTTTTCGAGGACTGAATCTTCTTTAGCAGATAAATGCAGCTGCTGCCTTGCCAATTTGTGACGATTTCATTCTGGATATCCCCACTGGTTTGCATATTACTGCCAAGGTATTGAGATTGACTCATCTCTTGCACTCTTTTGCGTTCTGAAGCAAGGCTTGAATTTTAGGTTTCTTGTTGGAATTATTTTTTGCATATTATTGTTGTTAACCCTGTGTTTACTGTCATGCTCAGTAGTCTCCAAGCTCACCTTGCAGGTGGTTTTACATGTCTGAGTGGATACTGAAGAATTAAGTCTCTAGTTGAATAAAATTTCAGCATATTGCTCTTGAGCCATTTAATGTCTAGTAGTCTGGCTGCCTAAACTTTTCTGATAGTGAATCACTAACAACCCTAAAACATTTAATACTTTGCACTATCATTTTTATGTTGATGTACATTCATATAAAAAACTCTGGCATCTCTTCATTCAATACAACTTTGTTCAATGTTAATCATCAAGCAGAATATTTTATCTCATTTCAATTATGCTTTATATGCACCTGGATATAAAGCTGTGTTGATATTAATTTCTTTCCTTTTATATAAAATATTTCATCAAGATACAACAAAATAGAACAGGGACTATCAAATGCTTCTCTGAAATGTGTGTGGTTTATATCAGTATTTTTTTGCTCTTCAGTTTTCCTCTGAGGATTGTTTTTAGAGTATGCTGATACACACTCTGGAAAGTTAATGTAACAACAAATACAAGAAAAATTATGCATAACAGAAAAATAATGCACGAACAAGGGCAAGTGCCCTTTTCTACACTAGCAAAAAAATTTGGCTGGTGTTTATATGGAAAAAGATGCACTCAAGCTTGCTAAGGTCATGTGCTAACCAGTCATAGGTGAGGTCACCACACAGTGTGTACTGGAGTTAGGAGTAAACTAGTTATCTCTAAGCCAGCAGTGACTCTGTGAGGGAAATATCTCATAAAGTTCACCTGAACCAAAGTTACTGCCATGAGCTTTACCTCAGCCAACTGACCATATGAAAATATTTATCCGTCAAGAAGAAATAAAGGAGCAGACAAATTTTGTGCAGGTCACTTAATTGACTTTTCTGGTATTGTTACTGAAAAAACATAGGCTGAAGAGCTGAAAAAATTTGGAAAGGGAAAAGCCCTCAGCTGTGCAGTGGCTCTCATCCAGTCAACGTGGGCTGCCTGGACAGCTCCTGTCCTCACACAGCTCTGCCTTGGCTCTTCTGTCTTCAGCCTAATAAGCATCCCTCTCACCTTTTAGTTTCTTCTTTCTCTTCATGTGATCCCCAAAGAAATCTGCAAGAGGTGATATTAAGAGTCTAACTAAACTCCTAAGTGATCTGGCTTTTTACACCTGCAGGAAAGCACGACTGTCTGTGTGTCAAAATATGGACTTCAGATAGTAAAGAAATGTGGGTTTGTGGCGTTTCCAGTAGGAACGTATAAAACAATTTCATTACTTCTTTCTGATCCAAAGCACACTGAAAATTTCCATTGCTATCATTCTGTTAGGGGGCCTCATTGGTTTAAAATCAATATTGGCCATGTAGTGGTTGAAATTACTCTTATATTCCAGAATTCTTCTGTAGTAATATGCTGTCATACATGTTCTGAGTGCCCACATGGCAGAAATCCACATGGCATCCCCTCTTAAGCAAATTATATATAGATTTATTTCTTCTTATAAAATCCTGCAGGAAGAGTAAGGAGGAAAGCCTTTCAGCAGAAACAAACCTGAAGCTCCACCATTTTGCTAGTGGATAAGAAATCCTTTGCCCTTAAGAGAAGACATCATTTGTTCATTCACACTGGGACCCAGTAGTGAACAGAGTCCTCTGTAATGGGAAGACAGAGGCAAAGCACAGCCACTCCTTCTGTTTGATTCTATTTTCTGCCCATGGTAAATGACCCCTGTAATGAGTAAAGAGTTGTTTAAATTGAGTAGTGCACAAGCAGGTTAGGTCAACAATTGCTGATAGCTGGCAGTCTGAACTGGTGGTGAACAAAGTTGGTGCTGTCATTTCATAACTTTTTTAAAACCATTGCAGCCACAAAAGTACTTCCTAGAACAGATAAATTCCTTTGCTACCTGATAATTAACACTTTAAAGATCCAGAGAGCCTTAGTGTGTCTTTTTAAGAGCCCAAATTCCTCTTGGGTTGGCCAATGGAGAACTGATGATAAATATAAGATTTTAGCAATAACACTTCATGATTATTTAAAAAAAAAATGGAAAAAAAAATCAACAATTGAGGCTTCCTGAGATGTATTTTTGACCAACCTAGTTATACATGAATGTATTCTTTTGTCCTGCCTCTCCTACTTACTGCACTGATTTGCTGTGAGCTTTTAAATTACCTAGCAGATTCCACAGGGTCAGAGCTGCATCTGGATTTGCATCACACCTAGCATAGAAGCATACACTTAGACCAGAAAAAAGGCATTTTTGCAGGGTGAAAAAGAATTATTAAAAATAAAAGTGAGAAATACGACTTATCAAATCTTTCAAACTATGATACAGAATGGATGGCTGTCCTGACTTCTGACTGCAGTCACAGTCCAGCTGCCCCTGTATTTTGAAAGATGTCTTGTAAGCAGACATCTAAGAACATGTTGACACATGAATAAGAGACCAACTCTTACTCAAAGGGAACGTTGCCTCTTTAGGCAGGACACCAAGTTAGTCTGTGTGCAAGAGAGAATCAGGAGAAGAAAAGGCTTTGCTATGCCATACCCTGTTTTTCTGTCTTTTCAGAATCTGCTGGTTCAGGTCACATCTCAAAAAGTGTTATTTCTTGATGAATCTTACCTTTCTTTGTTACTATTTTTATAGGCTCCATGGACAATTAGTAAATGTTTCCATGGCAATCATTGACAGCTTCTCATGGATGAAGATAGATTTTAGCATTCATAGACAAAGACTCCATTCTTCCTTTCTGGTTTAAAAGTATTTTTAAGGCTAACCAAAGAGGATCATGTGGGAGTGTGCTCTGTTACAGTAACAATACCACTGTGAGGATATTTAGGGAGGTCCAAGTTAAAAGTAGTCTATTAATATCTTAAGCAGCCATGCTAAAACCACATTCAGATGAGATCAGAGTGTATGCAAATCACTGGGTTTTCTGCTGTAGAGAGGGAAATGTCTTATGTTCTTCTTTCCTCAATTGAAGCTGCAACCAGAATAAAGTCAAGGCTCCCCTTCCTTTGTAGAGCACCTAGTTCTCACTGGCCCCTGATGTCTCTCCTGGAACCGAATAAAATCTATGACAAAGTAACCTAATAAGGGGGCAAAAGTGCACCAGCAAATTATCTTCGGGTCAGAGATTCTGTGAAACTATAAATTTTGTTAGCTCAGTTGTTCCAGGAAAACATCTTTGAACTGTTCATATGCTAGAACAGGAAGGCGGACACTGGCCCAACAAGAAAAAGTAACACCTCACAGGTAGAATTTTTTGTCTGTGCCAAGGTCAGTGCTCTACTAGGATAGACATCTGGGATGTGGATGAAACCCCACCTCTGCCCTCCAGAATAGGGTTAAATTTTGGAGCTTTGAAGAGGACTAACAGCATGAACCCTGGTATGGTTGGGGACTCAGTTAGTGTGAGAGTCAGTCATTTCATTTATTCATTTCATTTCAGACAGACAACATGCAGTGAGACACTGTGCAGATAGACATACGTAGCTCTCACTTTTGAAGTGCACTCGAACAGTCCACAGGATATGTCTTGGAAATGAGAACTGCAGAAACAAACAAACAAAGGAAAAGCATATCAGGTAACTAACAAGTGTCGAAAATAAGCCTGGACAACTCTCTTCCACAGGAAAGTCACTTTACAAGGGCATCCTTTTGTCAGGAGGAGAAATGCAGAAATTTCTGATACTCACTGCAAAGTGAAATTTTGACTGTCTAACCATAGTAAGCCATCTCAAACTCAGAATATTGACTGAAGTGTCAATCATATTCATAAATTACTTGACTATTTATGTCTAAAAATATAAGATTTCTTTATCAACTTACCTTTCTATTAACTTAGTTTTCATTTCTTCATTTCACATAAATAAGAGACTATTTATTACAAATAGTCTTCCTTGACTGCCCTGCCATTATTCAGCATATAATCAGAAGGGAAATATAAATTATTTCTGAACTCGTGGTATGGCATGTTTTCCAGAACTACAGCATTTTTTACGATTCAGCAGGCTCTGCAAACATGCAGGAGAGTTATTTTGGCTCCCGTGTCATGGGTGAGTTAAACCTTTATGTAGGATCAGTTCACACTGGATCCATAGGCACCAGTGCTTGCTGTTCAGGGAAGCTGAAGCACAGCAGTTTGCTGCATCTGACCAGCAGCAACGTGGCAGAGACTGGTGCTCTAAAAACACAAAGGTTGTTTTTTTGTTTATTCTTAAAAGTGACTTAAACACAGATGAATCATGCCATGCTTTTTTAAAATAGGGGTTTTTTTCCTCTGTGATAGAATGACTTTTTATTAAGGTTGCAATACTGGTGAAACCACTTCTTCTTATAGGAACGTCTGCAGTGCACAGACTGCTGTGTAATCATGAGTGCCCACCTGAAGCTTTCCAACAAAAAACTGAAGAGTCTTAAATTTGGTTGCACAGGCTGTTTGTCTTCCTAGACCAGTTTGTTTCCTTACTCAGAGCTGAGTATTGGAACTAAGTTTTTATATACATGTATATATATTTATGTTCCTTTGACAAAGCACTTAAAACTCTCTAAAATATACTAAATATGTACATGAACATATACATAGTACATATACATGTACATACACACACACACATATACACACACACTATATATATGTATATATATATGTATTTGTGTTTTTCATGAAAAGTGTGGATGTGTTCCATCCTCTTCCCGGAGCAATTTGCACAGTTTACAGGTGGACCTTTATCCCTTTACCAGCAGGTTAAAGCAAAACTCTGTCTCTACTGTTCAGCATCCTGCCACATACATACTGGAAAATTTGCTTTGAGAGATAAGTCTTCAAACCTGCACCACTTCCAGCCCAGTTTACAGTAGGAGTTCTCGTGAGGTGATGCCAAATGGCAACACGGTGAAGGATAGTGCCATGAGATTGAGCACCAAGGGACTGCAGTAATATTTCTAGGACTGCCACCATCTTCCTGTGTCCTTGCACAGGCTTTTAATTCGCTCTGTTTCTTGTTTTCCCTGTGAAAGAAAGGGAAACCATGAAAGAAACATATAAAACCCAATAAATACTACCAATTTAATAAATTTAGGTGCATTTTCAGTCTGGTGCCAGAATCTAATATGCAGATAAATCAGTGAATTAAAAGAGCAGCCAAATGCACCACATTATTTGCACAGCAAAGACAGTTGAAACTTAGAATTTTTGGAAGTTAACCCTACTTATAATACTACATGGTAGTGAAGAACCAAGGTAAATTCAGCTCTGACATCTATTACCTTACTAGACAATAAATAAACATAGCCTTGTAAACAATCTTATAAACACTTTAAAACAAAATACACAGAACAGTCACAGAACATCTGAACAGGGTGGAAACAAAAGAATTACGTAATAATTTTGAGCACATAATTCTCAAATTAGATCTGCATGACATGCTACTGTGGTTTTTTCACAGTAATAAACAAAGGTTAATTCTGACAGCAAATTTTTTCCTCCATACTCAAATTAGTTTTACAATATACTGTTGCTGCATTTCCAAATTATTAAGAGTATTAGCGAGAAGGCTGCTATAGAAAAAAAAGACCAAAGGAATAATATTATTTCTATGCTATGCTCTTTTCAAGGCAGCTTTTATAATTGTGACTGAGGACACAAACAATTTAGCAGTTTCCACCATTCAATTCCCACAACTGATGTTTATTCTAAATAAATAATTCTTCAGTGTCTGTGTGTGTTTTCTTCTCAAGTGTGGGCTAAACAGAGGCGTAGAGAAAAAAATAGCTCCCACATTGGCTGCAACAGGCTTGAATTTCACCCAAGTGATCTTAACCCAAGTGTGCATCTCTCTGTCTGTAAGAGCACTGCTGAAATTCCAGTTCCTTCATTTAATATTACAAGCAGAAATGTAGATAGCGGGTTAAATTTCAGCCCCTCTGAAGTTAGCAGCAAGCCTCCTGCTAGCTTCACTTACATGTACAAAACACAAACATATGGCTGAATTAGCAACAGAGGAAAATAAGGAGGAACAGAGGAAATGCTGAAAGCATTGACTGAAAGCAGAGTGGGTGGGCAGCACCCAACCTTGTCCACACAGGTTTCCATTGTAATCTTCTGATGGACGGGAAGAGCTATTCCTTCTTCCACCAAGAGCAGTGGTTTCTGTCTAACAGAGCTGGCAATTACCAGGTGCCAACAAGTCAAGAGAATAAGGAGCTGGAACAGCTGAAGGATGCTCCAGCATGTACTGAAGGCTGTGAGAGACCATGAGAAGGTGAGGTGGAGAAAAACAGTGGGTTTCCTGCCTGAAATGAGGCAAACTCAGAATGACAAAGCTCAGCTGATTTCCATGTTGCTGTATCTGCCCACTGCAGCAGCAGCATTATCCCTAAACCTGCCCACAGCTTTGACAGTTATGAGAGGAGCAGCCTCTTCTTCTCCTGCAGGCTTGTAAGACACACAAATATGCTATAAGAGGTCCAGTTAGAGAAATGGGTAGACAGATTTTTAATACTGCTGGTTTTAGTTTATATAAGAGCTAGGGCTTCTTGGGACTCTGTTATTTTAAACAAATGGTAGATTGCTTCTTTCTCTTGCATGCATAAAGCTGCGTCATGACAGGAAAATAAACACATGGTTGAGAGATTTCCTGAACTCCTGTATGGTGGTTAATTTTTCAACAGTTCTTTTAATGGCTTTGAGAGCATAACACAGCAGAATCCACGAAGAGTCAAGTCTCACTGTCAGTTCTTCATCACACTGTTGAAGAAAATTCCATCTATCTTCCAATATTTTAATTTTTAGCTATGTTATTTCCCCGTCTCTTTGGTCAGCTTTTGATGAATTGCAAATTTTGAATCTGTTTTTTGAAACCATCTACAAAAGCATGGCTTTTTTAACCACGTTTGCATAACTCTCCATCTGACTAACCTGCTAAATTCCTTGTCCCAAAAGACATACAGAAATGACCCATTTTCAGTGGTGTGCCAACTGTATACTTAAGGACTGCATAAATTTGCCTGACAAGCCACAAACAATCCCTGAACTGCCTCTTGATAACCCCTAAATTTTTTTATTGCGTTGGAGTGAAGCTTTTTTTTTCTTTCCCTTCCAGAGCAATGGAAAGAAAAGAAAAAAAAGTAATTTAAATAGATTGGAAGGCTTGATGTCTTAGGATTTAAAATCCAAAACCAGCTCAGTTACATGTGGCGAATCATTTTCGGTTTATGATGGGCTATGGATAACAATAAAGTTTTCATACAATTCCCAGTGGCCAACTATTCATATCCCAGACCCACCAGTGTATCTGAATTACTAGCATGCTTTTGGCAACCAGGGAAGAAAGACTGAAGGCTGAATGGGGGCCAAGATGGATGTATAATGTGGGCCAGTTCTCCAGGAAAAGTCTGCTCCAACCTCACTGAGAGGACCAGACATTTAGCAGTGCAATTTGAGGAGCTGCAGGGGGGTGAGGGAGAGACTGCCTGTGCCTTAGGCAGAACTTCCCATTGCTTTCAAAGACAGGACAGCTTCCTATAGGATCCTGCAAAAGTTTGGCCATTGTTGTTGCAGCCTCTATCCATGTGTGTACATGTTATTTGTTTGCCTGGAGGCTTGGCAGTTTATTTTGACTCCTGCTAGCTCCGCACAGACCAGAGGAAGCGAAATGGTTTCTGTTATTTCTCTTGTACAGCGTCAGAATCCATTGTATGTGTGCAAAGCTACTGAAGACAATCTGATTGCCAAGTGTTTCTGGTGGCGGAACTGGCCTGCTCATTGCAACACACTGGAAAAACAAGAGAAAGAATCCAAAATGACATTCAGCTTCTTAGCAAGTTGATGGAGCCAAGTATTGGCAAGTTAATACATTAGGACTGAAAAGGGAGATAGCTTTCCTTTCCACTTGTAAATTTGATATGTTTTGTCTGGAACAAATTAGAACAATATAAAAATATAACTTGGTTGTATCATTTTTCTAGCATCACTTCTTGGAAAATAGATTTGTAATTTAAGGTGCTGTGTAGTGTCTGGGAGCAGCAGGATCTTGCCAGTTCACCATAGTTCACCATCAGGTTGCTTCACCACAACCAAAAGCTGAGGAATACAAAGTCCTGTTGATCGGGTTACCTTTTGAAGCTTTATTTATTAATCTCATTATGCAGACTTGTGAGAACATGGTGGGAGAAGATTTAGATGGGGAGGAAGCTTTTATCTGTGTAGTAAATACAAATAAGAAGATAACTTTAAGCCTCTCAACGGGTCCTGTTGGGAGGGAGGGGTGCTGCACCACCCCTCAAAACCAGTGCAGGGTAAGGTTGTTCTTGTGACTAGAATATTTGTGTTCAAAGAGAAACTGTATTTAAAACTAACTAGTCAGACCCAAACAAATTATTTTACTAAACAGAGTTGTTTTGTCCTTTGTATTCTGAGGGAAATATGGATCCACAGTGACTGGTTTTCATAAAACTGTTTCTCAATGAAAATAAGAAGTGTAATTCCAAAAATGTTGTGATTTCATCATCTTCCCTGCTAGAGTGCTCTTCTGGACACTGGATACTTGAGTCTGCCAGCAGATCAGAGGGTTGGATAAACTACTGGACAATGACACAAAGGAGAAATTTAACTGAGTTAATAAAGACAATAATTTATCTGGCAAGAACGAATTAATGGAAATACAAACTACACCATCAAGGCCTCTTGACACTAGTATTCCAATGAGAAGATATCAGGATAATATCAGATAGAAGACAAACAAAAAGTAAATTAAAACTTCAGAACTTTATTTTTCTTTGAAACTAGTATTTCATACAGAGATTAAGCCTCTTGGGTTTAATGAATTTAACAGTGAAGAAAGAGGGTCATTCTTTTTAATGAATTTTAAAACATAACAGACTCAGGAATAGATCATGTTAGGCTAGTTATTACAATAGGAATAATAGGAATAGGAAACATCAGAGGACGTTTTGTAGCAGAAAGAAATTTACTGGTCAGAGTCAAGCTCAAAAAAACTCCCACACAAAATCCAAGCCAGTTTCTGTTCCATAATGGGAATACAACTAAAGAGATGAAATTCTACAATGTATTGCATGTCCTCCTTCAAAGCTGTTGTGCATCCAGTACTGGGCGTCTTGGAAAAAATACTTCAGTTGCCTGCTAAATGTCTTAGGAGGGCTTTTTATTATTTTACTTTTCCATTTGTAGGGGGTTTTGAGGTTTCTTTCTTTTGCTTTAAAAGCTTTGGAAAGTTTGGGGGTGGACTGGAACTTTCCCTCCAGGAGCGGACTGATGGCTGCTTACAATGTACCGATTTCGACAGGCTGATAGCCAGGACAACGACTAAATGCTGTTCCTGTGGGTATCAGACAGCACAGGGGAGGGATGAAAGATTCCCTGCTAGCTTGATGTCATCTCTTTAGCAGATTAACTGGCACGGTGCCATTGCATCAGGACTGTGGGCAGTTCCATGCTTATCCTGGGAACACAGACCTGTCTGGTCTACACAGAGACAGTACGGGCACACAGCTTCCAGCAGGGATGTGCATAAGAGCCTTGGCTCCAGAGAGATGGCTCTAAAAAGAGGTACCACTTAAACTTAGCAAAAGTAGCAGATTATGGACTTTTGTCCCTTCCCTCAATAACCAAGGACAGGTTTGGCCAGCATATTCTGTACAACATGTGCTATAAGAAATAACAGCTCTCACATGTTTGAATTGCAATGTGGCTGTAGAATTGGACACTAGGTACCACCAAAGGGCTGAACACTTCCAGAACTCCCCACTTATTCACAGGAGAAGGCATCAAAATTGGATTAGAGTCAGTCTGTGTTCCTCACTTCCATCTGAAGCTTTGTTATACAAGGGATTCTTGCAGTGGGCTTTATCTCTTAAAATATAGTACAAATAGGATTTGCCTCTGTCTTTTTCAGACCGAGTACTAAATTTGCAAATTAAGATAAATCCAATGGTAATTGTTGACAATTCTTTTAATTTGGTTGCACTGTTTATGTTTGCTCAGTCATATATTTAATTATGTTTTATACATCAGAGCAGATGAAAGGAAAACCCATGAATGAACCAACAATCAAAAGAACTGCAGGAAAATATTTCAATACATGCTTTTTTTCCTTTGTGAATTTTACAAAATGCATCTGTCCTAAGCTTAAGCATCTCAAGTGCTTTAAAATTATTTTTCATATTGTTTTATCCTTCCCGCTTCTAAAGCAAGAAATTTTTGTGACACTCTACAGTGAGTCTGTGCCTAGGGACACAGAGAAAAACTTGGAAACTATCCAAAACAGGACCTCATTCCACAAGAGATGGGTCACTATTAATTATAAATTTCATTTCTCATACAATGACTTAGCAAGGGCTATGATAGTTATTATCTATGTCATGCTACATTTGTGTTATTCCTACATTTTGTAACACGACAGGTTGCAGAAATCATGTGCTGAAATTCATTAACCAGCAAACTTTTATTCTGATATTTTTGGGCATTTATAGCTATGAGTGTTTAAATCCTAAGAACATCTGATTCCCCAGAAGCATTATTCATTTGACAGATCTAATAACCAAGAAGTGTAGGATTTCACCAGACCTTTTAATTTTGTTTGTGGGACTTGGCAGGGAAGCTTCATGCACTGAATTTGGAGTGCATTGGTTATTCCACTTTAATAATTAAATCCTAATATGACAGAGGGGAAATAAAAAGGTTTTAAGAAAAAAGCACAAATCAAGGCATTAACCAAGGAATCCCGCGGTTGATTTGTCAGGGAGTTTATAGCCTTCTTTGAACTGCCCCACACAAAAATGGTTTACAGAGGGACCAGCTTTCACTTTTCCCCACGTGTTGGATTGCAGCCAGCCTCAACCAAAACCTCAGAGGCAGCAGCTTGGGCCCCTTAACACCCATCCTACTGCCCTGAGGGATAACCCCAGGACATTAAGGCATTGAGGAGCTGATGAAAAACGCTTACTGCTTTTCTCTAATAGAAAAGAAAAATATGTCAGAGCTTTGTTTGATGGTGGCTTTTCGCTCTCCTTTGTTAAAAGAGCCAGTAGGTCTTATCCTGACACCCATACTCATGGGAGCTTTGCCTAAATAAAGTTTAAATATTGGCAAGTACTTTGGTCTTACAGAAGGATAGCAAAATATACTTTGCTAGGGAAAAAATGTAAAACAAACTTTCCTCAGTATCATGATGAGCTCATCTCTGTCCAAGGGGAATTAAAAGTTATTCTGTTGATTTAAACTGAAGCAGGATCAGGTCCTTTTTATCAGGGATTGATTCAAAGCCTGGGAAAAAAAAGAACTAGAGAATCTTATGAATATTTTAAGATTTCTTCTGAAATGTGTACCTATGAATAAAATGAGATGTTTCAGTGTAGAAGGAACTCATTACCTAAATTAAAAATAGATGGATCATTTATAAATGCAGAAGTAAATATAAGGCAATCAAATTATTACGTAAGAAAATCCTGCAAGGAATACTTGAGCACCAAAGAACATATTTCATACAATATGACTTGGCAGCAGCATGAGAATTTAAAGAAGCTGGGGAAAGGACTGAGATGCATTTCTCTCACAGCACCGTGCCTGAAACCCATAGTTCAAGTTCTCCAGACACCCAAAACAGAGGTGGGACTCACGAGCACAGGAACACTTTTCCATTTGGTGAATGTCCATTCTATTTCCACAGAAACCTGGGCCCTGAGACCAGGAACCATGTGGCTGCACATAGGCAACTTTTCTGAAAACTGGTCATGGATTTATCTACCTGACCCCAGGAGACTGGAAACTTTCAACCAGTACATAACCAAAGAGGAGAGAATCCTACAATCCTTTTTTTATTCACTGACTACTGTGAATCACCCTCCATGGATGTCAATGCCTGATTCATCTCTCCACACAATGGGAAAAGTAAAATGACTTTTTAGAAAAACAGATAAATTCAGACTTGATGTCCACTTTTGGACTCATACGGACTTGATGATCTTAAGTGTCCTCTTCAATCTAAGTGATTCTATCATTCTGTGATTCTGTTCTAAGGGATTTCCCCAATAACATAGTCTTAGACTGCTTTATAAAAACTAGCACCAAACCACCAGCAGCATGAATTTTGTGAGATTTCATGTCAGATGTTCCTGTGGAGGCAAGCTCAAAGTTTCTTTCCTGTGAGAAAATGCCAGTTTGGTTTGGGGATTTTAAATACACGGACACATGAATTGGTAGATGATTCAATCACACAGACAGCAACCTATCACTTCGGTATTTACAAACTCTTCTTGCAAAGCTGAAAAATATGATATTTAAAATGCTTTCCCTATAATTAGTCAAGGGAGTTATTATTTCTATTTGTTTATGGGTAATATCTAGTCCCCATAGGAATTGGTAGAAATTACTCCACAGAACTGCACTAGCAGCTACGTGTTTAAAGGTGAGAATGAACAGTAACTGCTGAGAAATTTTGAGAGCTGGCAATGATTCAGTGCTCCACAAAGTCTGGCCTCGTGCTCAGCAAAGGGAATTCTCTCTGGGTTATTTCTTCACATGTGATGTGGTGGAAGGAGCTGAAATTTCTGAGTCTGCTTCAAACTCCTTCCAGCACAACTCTCTTTCAAACATATGAAACTACCTAAATGATTTTATTAAACAGAGTCTCTTTTTATTCCAGCTGTCCAAAGCATTTACTACAACCAACTGAAATGATGACATTCTAAATTAAAATGAGAAACCTTGAGAAAAGACTAATCTGGGTGTAATGGTATTAGAAGGACCTTCTCAGGAATTGGCACAAAGTGTAGAAATTTAACAGTCTGGAATGGGAACTGTTAGAATCCAGTGAGTTTAGCGTAGGACAGTGTCATTGTGGATTGTTTAAATCAACTTCAAAAGCTGTTAAAGCCTTAATGATTCTGAAAATGACATTTATTTTCCATTTTTGAAGGTTTAATCCTATTACATGCCATATAATGGACCCTGAGATACTGTTTCTGGCTTCCACCTTCATAAGTTTTAATTGTAAAGGGAAATAGCAATAAACCTAATAATAAAATTGCAATTATACACTGTTCAAATACATGAAATTTCACTAGAAGAGGGGTACAGAAAGTAATCTTTCTATATCCCTTCACAATCCTTCAGAAATACCATGCCTTTATGCAGTCATGGGCTATCACATAACAATCTGGGGCTGTAACTCTCACAAAAGAGCAAATCTTATTACATCGCCACTGGGTCACATTTGCAGATGATAAATTAAAGGCTCCATTCAACAAATCTTACTGATGCAAGTAATTCTTAATTTTGCATGTCTTCTCACTAATTTCAAACCCTTATTTATAGAAATCTTTCCATTACCCTCAGTAGTACTTACTGGGAGAGTAAGAGTTTCCAGTACCAGTTTTTAAATTATCTGGGGGTTTTTTCATGAATAGATGTCATAAATTCTACTGACTAAATTAGCAGTTATAGATTGTTTAAAGGGCACTTGTCAAACGATTTTTTTGTTGGCACCAGAGTTATTTCTTATTGTTCCTTTGGGGCAGGCGAGAGGAGGAAATGGAGGAGGGAGGAACTTCTCCATGTCCCATCTCTAAAGAGCTTGAAATTTATGTGTAGGAGAAAAAGCAACCGAAACCAGAACATATGTCTACAATAAATAAGATTATGTATAGTTACCGCAGACAAGATAGACAAAGAAACAGTAGGACTGTTTCAATCAAGACAGGAAATCCAATGCAGACGCAAGAAGTGGGATTTAGCTCACCTAACTTTAGCTGTATAAAAGTAAGGCATTCAGCCTTAGACACCTGGGCTATTGTCATAGTCCATGGAGAGTGACAGATCCATGAAATGGGCCATTCATCCAACATATTTTAGGATGTGATGAATCACTTTCTGCATGTGGTTGTGTCCATTGACTGCAGTAGGCACCTAGGTAACTGGTCTATATTTAGTGCTTAAATGCCTTTTAGATGACTAAATTAGGTAAAAGAACCCAGCCCAGCTGCCTTGCAAAGGTCAGGGTATACATCAGGGTGTGGTGAGTTTTAAGGAAGGATTTACGGACAATAAATTCACTTAGATCATCAGCACGAGAAACAAGTCATGAAATGGGAATGTTCTATCTTGGGTCAATAGAACAGAGATTTAACCATATCAAGCACGTATTCCCACACTCCCTGCTTCCCCTTCCATTCTTGCCATTTCAAACATATATTTAGGTTTTTAAAAGTATTTTGCTCTACCTTGCTGCTATGTGCAAGGAATAGAAAATGGGCTTTATACTGAGATGGTGAAACCAATGAGAAGGTGCTGTTGAATGATCAGAGCAGAAAGCTGAAGAATATTTTTTTTCTCTTTAGGCACAATTTTACTGAAGACAATGCACAACAACAGTAGGAAGATAATGTTCAAAAATATTTCAAGTGGAAGTGAAAATCAGATAGCGGGAAAATGGTGAAAAGCAGAAAATGCCAGAACTATGCTAGAAAAACATTATCTCTGACAGGCAACAATTTTCTGAAATGGCTATTGATTTCACAGTCTCCATGCAGCTAACAAAATAATCACTGGATGTTTGTGAAATTTTTGATCAAAAGTAATTCTTGCATGAGGTCTGCAAGCCCTTGCACTTTTAAGTTTTATGGAAGAAAAGTTTAGGTAAACACAGGAAAGGTATATGAAATCTGTTTTATATTTACAGGAAGAGAAAATAATACCCTAAGTTATATGTTATTTTGTCAGCTGAGATTTATTTGTATTTTCATTATTCTGTTATATTTTTCTGTCCTAGTGCAGTTAAGAAATTTCTAGAAAAGGTAATTAAAAAAAAATAGTTAAAAGGAAATAATTATTAATAGCTACTGCTATAATTTTATTATATAAAATACAATTTAATAATAAAATAATATTTTGTGGAAATATTATATAAATAGATCTCCTATTTAAAGCAAGTGAAATCCATAATGCTGTGATAATCAGCAAGGAGCCAGTCCTAGAGACTACGGACACAGCAAGAGAGCAGATAAATCCAAGCAAAGAGGACTGCCAAACTTGTACATGACATTGAAATGAGCTGGATACCCTTTGGGTCTGAAATCTATTTTGGTGTTTGCAGAAGCATCTTGATATTAGAACAGTTCCAATAAATCTCTCTTTCTACGTCAACCCATTAATACTGCTAAACAATAAGGAACCTTATGTCAATCCATAAAATGTGACAGACACAGGCCTCATAAGTTTTTCCATTTTGGCTTTCCCCCCAGTGCTGATAAAAACATTTATCATCCAAGCACTAAATCCTGGATCCCCGGTAACAAACTTTCAGACAAAAGTTGATGAGGAAAAAGCTTTGGTAGTCTGTGCTTTCTTGGTCTTGTGTCATATTCAATTCTGTTTCTAGATATGACTTCAAATTAGACATAACCACTGAATATAATCTTCACAGCATTTATTTAGTCTCTGAAATTGTATGGACTAGTACTACAGTCAACTTTGCCTAAGTTACTTGTGAAGTACTTTATCGTGAAGTCCTTTGCTAGTTACAGAACAGTGCTAGCACAGCTTAGGAAAAAATACTATAATACTCTTGAAAATCGACCCATTCTCTTGCAGTTTCGTTCCAGTCCATGTGCTTGTGGCAGGGATGGGGAATCTGAACTACTTCTCCACACCAGCAGTGTTGCAAAATTGAAGAAGAGCTCAAACTTTAGAGAAAGGATGTCTTGGACTGTAATGTATACTGTCACCCATGAAAAAATGGGAACAAGGCAAAATCTGTCCTTTATCCCCACAAATTCATCAATCCAGGGGAAAATAATCTTTGTCATTGTTCTTGTTCAGATTAAAAATACTTGTAAAGAACAAGTTTCACAAGCAGCACTTTGATTTTAATTCGCCCTTGATTTTAACTGGCCTTGGACACAGCCACCTCAAGAAATGAGCTGGAAAACACCCTGCTCCAAGCCCAGCTCTGCTGAATGCTGTGATTTGTAATGATCTGTCCTGCAGATTGCAGACTTCAGTGGAGGTACCCAAGGTAGCTTTACACAAAATAGACCAGGTATCATATATAGTCTGGGATAAGGCAGAGCTGGTTAGCAGAGGCTGATTTTATGTAGCATCACCAGCCTACTCTATGCCTTGATTTGCTCTTCAGCTGGCAGATTAAGCCTGCAATTGCTTTTAAAAATGCTCAATTTGGACTCCTGTTTGTTGTTACTTGGTTTTGACTGTGCTATGTATTGCTATGTAAATACATGAGAAAATGTGAAGAGTAATAATATTGCATGCAAAATGTTTAACATTATCAAAATCTTGCACGTAGATAAAAGCAACAGGAAATAAAGTGATACAGATACATTATCATTTATCTCCCCTAATGGTGACAATACATTTCTTCAAGATTATCTTTATGCATGGTGCCAGGATGTATGAAAGCCATGCAGCTTCCTTGCCTGAGTTCATCTTCAGAGCTTAGCAATATATTTTCTAGGTGCTACCCTGAAGTATGTCCACTGAGGCAGCAATTCTCATCCATGTCCCAGATCTCTCAGTTCCAAGTTTGCTGACCTCCTCTTTCATCCCTTTCCCTCCATCCCAGACCTTTAGTATAAAGTGTCCACAGATGTCTACTACCAAAGCACAGGCACCTGATGGGTCAGTGCTAGATGGGCTAGCTATAATCTTCTGGAAGAAAAACTGTTCCCTTTTGGGTTTCACTCAGTTTTAGGTTCCTTGGTAACCCTGAAGAAAGGGGCTGAAATGCATCAGGACTTCATGAACTACTGCTGTGTTACAGGGAAGAGTAGAGTCAGTCTAACTGATTGGGGGCCCAGGTTTAGGTAAGCCCAGGGAGATTTTCTTCATGCCTACCCAGCCTCATCAGGAGGTGGGCTCTGTACCAGAGCTGATCTCTAAAGCAGACCTTGGTACCCAGTGTGCTGAGTGTCAAAGAAATGTCACAACCATGGCAGCAGCCAAAGCAATAGTGCCAAAAACAGGGCTCCATTCACACCATACAGTTTGCATAAGCATAAAAAAAAAAAATAAAAATAAAATACCATTCTCTTTAAGAGGTTCAGGACTTGCTAACTCATGCATAAGTAATCATAAAGCCATACTTTATTGAGATTCATGAGGAGAAATGAAATACAAGTCATAACATGTGCCAAACATACTAGTTTCTGCCTACATATAGATAATGAATAAAATATAGTTACCTTTATTCAATTCCTTTTTAGCTGCCTCCAACAGATTTCCTACAATATTTTCTATACACCAAATCAGATTTGTCCTAAACAGGAATACAGTACTGAGTCATCTAGTCCAGTTTTCTGTTATCACAGGTGACTACATTTGGCAGGGCCAGTCAGTCTTCATTGTTCCGAACAGTTTGAAGTTTTTGTCTCTTTTCCTCCTAGGAAAAAAACACCTTGTATATATATATGTACACACTTATGATAGCAAAGTTTTAATTTCCCTGCATAAGCAAAGTTCTATTTTTTGTGTGTGGGCTTGTTGCCACAATATCTGTTTGCTCTGGAATACTGTGGGTTAGGTACAAGTGTTCAGAGAAAACATGAGGAAAAACCATATGTACTCATTAGTGAAAAAGATCATACTGACAGATTGCTCTCCATATGTGGAATTTCTGTATTGTAACCTTGCTATTTACATGACACATGAAAAATGTGTCATTTTCTAATGAAAAAAATTACTTTATATAATATCTTACTAGTCATAAGACATGAAGAAGTTTATTTCATTTATATCTATTTCATTGGAAGGGACCTACCATAAATTTAATGCTTTAGCATTAGTGTATTTATTGATATAATTGCAAAACATGGACGCTGGAATACTGGGAGAACCAACAGAAATTAAACAGGTGAGAATAATTAGCCTATAATTGACGTCATGAAGCCCAGACAATTCTCCATTCTTCAAAAGTTTACCTCCAGCATTTTTCTAATCTACTGTATGTGAGAAAAGGGAAGTATTTATTAGTCAAAGAAGTCAATTATATCTTGCAATGCAAATGCCAGAATTTAGTTATACTTAATTAAACTTTACTGAGTATCTTTAATTAAATTAATAATTTGCAAAATATCAACAATATTGAAATAATAGTCAAATAATTCCATCGGTTTTCTTCCTTGAAATTTGAATATATTTAGATGCTAAATATGTAGGAAGAAAAGTGCCGTTTAGAATAAAATAAGAAGATGGAGCAGAAGAGATTGTCATCCAGTAAGCAGATTACTGATCGTTTAGCTCCATTTTTTTCAGTTTTGTTTAAGTACTTGGTTGTCCAGCAAAAAAATGTGAAATGGAAATCTCTTAAAATAGGCATTTTCTTAAATTCTCAGAATAGACTCATATTCCTGTAATCTTTCCTTAGGCAGAACCTTAACCGGCTTGAACACAATCTGTTCCAAAACTCATGTAATCAGTGGAAACATTTCCACTTACTTCAGTGAATTTTGGAAAAGGCAGTATCACAAAAAGTAGTAGGCTGCTATTTCATGTTTTCAGACAGTAAGTACATGACATTTTGTCAACTATGTCTGAACTATTTTAAACTCCAGCACAGACTATTGCACATGATATTCAGAGATTTAAACTTTCTTTTGAGAAGAAACTGAGATAGACTTAAAATCAAGATTTTTCTTTTTCGGTTAATTTTTTTTATGAGAAAAGACAAACTGAAGTTTCATTGCTTTGCAGAACTGCCATGTAAAACTGCTTATCTTCTGGTAGTGATTTTCTTTCATGAGGAACTCAAATATACCATATTGAAGTGGACAAATACATCTGTTTCCACACTGAAACTATTGGCAGTGATAAACTATTAAGTATTTTTGGGGAGAACACAGAATATTATGGGCATATTATCATATTTCCATAATGATGAAATCAGAAATGTAAATGGCCTATGTATTTGATTATCAGCTCAAGTCCTTTAAAGTCTAGACCTAGCTTTATTTAAATGGACAGCAGTTTTGAAAAGTTTGTGAATTTTTAGTTTTCTTTTTTTTGTATTTAATGTCTCCAGCTAACAAAAATTATATAAAAAAAACAACTGCACTGAAAGGTGATTTTATGTAGCTTTCATTTGGATTCTCAGATAAATATCAAGACTGTCAAGGATAATTTTGCCATGTTACTTCATCCAAGATAGTGCGCATCCAAGATAAGATTTTTGTTTTTTCTGAATGAATTCATATATCTATGGTAATAAATTATTTTCTGATATTAGTGAATATGATTTTATGATGCCATTAATTATATAGTTCAGCTGGAGGCACTTTTTCATGAGTTCTAGAGAGATCTGTGGCAACAGTGAGTAATTCTATTAATCGTATGCAGATATTATTTGTAAGGAACATGCCAGCAATTCCAAATTCTATACATAACATTCCAAAAGAACCTGACATACTTTTACTTGCAGCCTCTTCTTTTTTTTTTTTTTTTAAGTAATATTCCCTGATGATAGCAAAAGTTCAGTGCATGAAACAAAGCCAAAGGAACTCTGTTTGGGAATTACTACATCCCATTTATTGCTTCTATCAAGGTACCTTAACTGGTATTTCTGATTCAGAAATAAGGTTGATTCTTAGTTAAAACATCTTCATTGAGCACAGCAATGGCAACAATTACTGCAGCAGAAAGCAAAAGTGGTATCATAGTTCAGTTGCAGAAGTCGCAGAACACCGAATTGGAAAACTCAGGTCTTGATTTTTAGTTTGTTTTAAAATTTTACTTCTGAGCTGTTAATTCTTTAAAGCCATGAAGACCCCCTATCTTTCATGCTTAGCTATCTGACTACTCCTAAGCTGACCTTGAGAAGCTATTGATGTCTTGCTAGATGCTATTGGCATCTTATCATTTGCTAACAACAAATTACCAACTAAACATATTCAAGAGGCTTTTTGATCTTATTAGTTATGAAATTATATTTAAATTCTTTATGCAGCCTCATGACTATTTATTGGGGTTTTATTTGGATATGGACATTAATTTCTCTGATGGAGAAAAAAATATGTTGGGGTATCAGACAGAATTTTGTATGTTTTGGCCTAAGAACTGCACTCATTTTAAAAGGACAACACTGAAACCACACTTAGGCTTTTTGGCACAGGAATCAGAGAGAAAAAAACCCCAACTAAACAAAACACAACCCAGAAATAAAATAATTCTTGTAGATTAATTCTTTTCTGTGGACATCAATGAAAGGCAAAGAATTAAGTGTGAGAGAGTGCAGTCAGAGTTTCTATTCCTGCTGCTATTTGAAGGAGGAAATGGATGCTTGGGTGAGAGGTGACCAAGAGAGTGGTTCTGCCCAGAGGGGTCACCATTACTCATCACTGTGACTCACATTGCTCCGTAACACGGGTAGCCTGGGCAATATTACCCTGGGAAAGCAGGCAGGCAGGGAGGGTAAGAGTATTTCACACAAACTGGCTGCTTTTGCATGCCTTTTATCTTGCCCATGATCAGCTCTCAAGTGTCTGATATTTATGTGTGGTTTTTTTAACATCCTCTTTTGTAGCTAGTACTAATTCCGTCTTAGTAATGTTTTGTTTGGCTGTAATTCTCTTTGAACAAAGGCTTTCAGGAAACCCCTCCAAGCAGCTGCTGTGCTCTAAGACCGTCTGCTAACAGACTCAAAATCCCAGACAAAGTCCCTTTATTTGAGTATTTTAAAATATTTGTGAAAAACTGATATCTGGCAAAATTGTATATATTGTGGGCTTGAGATGAGAACATAACTCAATGTGTCTGATGACATTCAACAGTTAAATTTTTACTGAGAAGTTTATTCCTTGGGTAATTCCAGGGCTCTAAAATACAAAGATTATGTCATCTCTTTTACTTGGTACCACTGAAGTTGAGAGAAAAAAACGGTGACCTTACTTGGCTCTACGTGTTACAATGAAGACTCATGAGATACTTGGTTTCTCACACATTTCTGTGCATTCAGGGCTCAAAGTTTCTATTCTGACTCTGAGTCATTGAGTTTTACTTACTCAGTCCAGATCCCTAAGAGTACTAGGACTTTCTGGATGAACCCATTATTTTAAAGAACATTGCTATCCACTTGTAAATACGTATATTAATCTAAACAAATGTAAATTCTGATGAATATATGTTGACAGATAACACAGGAAGTACAGTGGGTGTCACTTAGTGATAAAATTCAATATAGACAATATTTCTCACACAGACACCCAGACAGAGGAAAGGATCTGTGTAGCAGTGTCAAGCTTATATGAACTAGAGGGAATAAGTGGGTTTAAATCTGCATTAAGTACAATCACAAAAGATCCATTTTAAAAGCCACAAGGTGTATATTAAAAAAAGCAAGATATTGGCATATAGGCATTAGAAACGTGCACTGAACGATAAGAAGGTCGTTTTCTGGAGAATGGTGTCTTGCAGATTGTACAGTTACCACAGTAACATTTTAGTTTTGCTCAGAGAGTCTCAGCATAGTAAAAAAAGGGAAAAAAAAATATTATTTTTTCCCCATGTTAGTTTTATTTTCATGAAAAAGAGACTTTTCAGACCCTAACCATATTTTTCAGAATTCAGTTTAATTATTTTTGGAAAATCAGGGGTTTTTTATTGCTTTCAGACAAAGGGCAAACAAGAAATTGTATTTTCTTATTATTATCAACTATTTTATATATCTGTAAAGAAGATTTTATATTCTTTTGAAAACATGACACATTGAACAAAACCTATGTATTGGTAGCAGTCAATCATATTGATTGCTATCAACTACACTTATGATTGAATTAATTTACCATCTCAATGTGGCAATTATGGAGAAGCACAAGTTATTACTCCAGACTAGATTGAAGAAACTTTCCAGTATTGGCTTGAATTTGAAATTCCCCTGATATCCCTCCCCCGAATTTTTGAATTTTTGGCTGCTTAGTTTTATTGAAGGAGTAGGGCTAGTATTTGAGGGCAAAAGTAATAGCTGTCTGCCTGGAAAAATTCAGACAAGGACCAGATCTTCATCTGGTGTTAATGAATCTAGAGGTTTCTGTTTCATAGGAAAAATAGTTATATTAACCAGATGAGGATTTGGCTCATGGAATTTTGTACATTACTTGTCATCCATTTTCTGAAACTTCCCCAAATGTTTCTGTCAATCCACAAGATCTCCACAATTGGTTTCTTCTAGCCAATTTAAATTTGCTTGCTCCTTTGGCTTTACTTGATACAAGGATCTATATTAAGCTAGGGACATTACCCCAAGGTCTAATAGTATCATGAATTTAAGAATCATGCAAAGCATCAACAGACAACTTTGTGGAAAAGTACCCTCCACTCTTAACAACCCACACTTAATGCTTATGCAGAACAGAAAGAAGAAAATAGATGTGCAGCAACTTTATTCCTTTTCTTTTTCCTCTAACCTTGTTGAAGGCTCTCCCCAAAGCCAGAACTGTTACAGACTTCCAATGTTTTTTGACTGCAGCAATTCCCAGCAGATCTCTCATGCAGCCAAAGCATATTAGAGCCCAGTAATGCTCCAACATGATCTGTTAGCCCCATGTTCCAAAGCAAGGAGGGAGAAGAGATGCCACAAACCCATTAAGCTGCTTTCTCCCGCTGTGGATCTTTCTGAAAACCAGTTAAGTCCCCATTACCATTGCATTATGAGCTCTGTACTTCTGAAGTAATGTAATCTGGACCACAGAGGATCCAGCTCACAAATGGTAAATGTCAGCAAAGTATCATGACTCCAACCAATAATTCATGAGGTATTTATGAAACAACTTCTTCCTAGTGACTTTATTGCTGACTTACAAGCTCAATATCAAAGTTTTCTAGCTAGTAGCACAGGACTGGATGACAATGATGAATTCAGTAAATTTATCACAGTGAAATTGTGTGCAGTTTAGCAAAACACTTACTCAGATAATCAAAAAAAAATAAATGGAACTTTAAAATTATTGTAGAAATCAAACCCAGTCAGTGTATAATTTTAGATTCTAAAATGCAGATTAGTCAGAATTTACAAGGTACTTATTGATTTTCTGTATTATATATTTTTTATATCTTTATTAAATATCTTCAGAACCATATGTTTCTGGAGGAATATGCTGTGTCTGCATAGTTTCTGTGCAAAGCACATGATTAGGTAAACCTTTTAAGTACTGACATTAATAATGCTATAAACAATTTCCAAACCATGCCAAAGCATAACATCACTTAGAGAAAGGTGCAGAATAGTCTAGATTTCTTCTTTCCAAGATACAGACAATTATTTTTAATCTCCCACAAAGAGTGTTTAGAAAAAAATATATGCCAGCAGTTACTTTTTGGCAGGAAAGTACTGAAGAATTAGGGGAGAGAAAAAAAATGCAAATGTATGGAAAAGAAGGGCAGAAAAAAGCCCTCCATATTTCTCTTGAAAAATGGAATAGCCACAGACAAGAAGTGTCTGAGAGGAAAGAGGCATTTTCCTTTAAATGACAAATCAGCTTGTTGAATAAAACAAATTGGCAAGATGTTGTGTTCATGCCTTCCACTGGAGGCCCTTTTCCAGGGACCGTTTGTGTGAGTACAAACAGATTTATTTCCTCAGCACACATTGAAAAATCTGGTGATCTGCTGCTTCGTTACGTTGGCTACAGCAGTGGACAGCAGCTTCTACATGAGGGTGGTGATCTGGACGCCAGCCAGCTCCTGGGGAGGTTCCTCTGACACCTGTGAGGGAGGGCTCCGTGCTCCTTCCATTGGCAGTGGGCATTGCAGCCTCACAGGCATCACTTCTAGTTAAAAACCTCACAAATTGGCAGGGCTGACAAACAGATACCTCAGACACTGTGTGGCTGTCCACATACCTACCCCTAGCCTGAGTGGGGTAGCAAACAACTGGGTTAACAAAAAGGTTGCAAGCAAAACAAACACAAATACCTCTCTGTTATACTCAACTGCATTATTTTAATCATGGGGGCTTTTGGTATCTCTCACCTAGAGTTCTTTTAAGCCTCCTGCAAGTAGAGGCCCAGATCCCCACAGCAAAATCAGGTGCTCTCCACCTGTCCGGTGCTTTGGGCTACTTTCCTTTTCATTGACTTTCCTTTATATTCCCTTGGACACAGACTTTGAGACACCCATGTAGATTGTTCTCTCTGGACAGCATCTTGAGCACATTAATGCTATTCCTCTTCTCTGCACCAAAACCACCAGTGGCTGTGGGAACCACCCCTGTGGTGATCTAATTGCCATTGCCTGCTTTTGCTGGGGCTGAGTTCTTGCATTGTGTGAGAGCAACTCCCTCTCTTCCTCTTAGACCAACTAACTGCTGAGTGGCTACCCCCTCATTTTTTACCACTGAGGATCAGTCAGGGCTGCTGGAACACTGAAAAGATTGCGTAAAGCAACTGTTATAAAACATATTTTCTTTGGAATGATTTCTGGAGTCTCTTTCAGCAGAAAATATGGCAATAAGGTAAATAACATACTGGAGTAGAAGGGCCAGTTCAAGGCCCAAAAGTCCAGTATCTCTCCAGTCACTCCTTATCTGGGGACCAAAGGCAGCTACAGCCCCAACACACCCATGGTAGCCAAGCACCTGCAATTAGACTGGATGACTTCAGGCCTTGTTGCTCAGCTTACATCTGTCTACAACAGCAACTTCATCTCCAGCTTTTACCAATGTTTCTGCTGGACCACAGAGATCTCAAAACACATTACAGAAGTTTTTATAGTAGGAATACAATTTTAGAGAGAAAACTGAAGCAAAAAGCAGACTATTAAAGCATGTGAAGGGTCTCCCTCCCAGTCCCATGTCCTACTCCAGTGTCCTGCCCTCTTTGCTTCACTCAAGAAGCACATGGAGCTCCAAAGGAAGTAACCCTCCCTCTCCCACGGGGTTACCCACAGTGGAGAACACATACATTAGAGTTTGTGTGGGGCTTTCATCCTCCCTTGGGAAAAGTGCACCTTCTCTTTGCACAGATGCCACAAAAATGGCATGCCAACCTATCTACCAGAAAATCACCAGGCAGGCACTTGTGTAGAGGGATAGAGGAGGGCAAAGGCACCTTTAGTCTGTTAGCTTGGCTTAGTTCCAGCAAGAGCAGATATTACAGTTTGTGTCTTATCCTGACCGTTAAACATCATTGTTTTTGGCCAAGTGTTTAAAGGGACCAGAATCTTAACCAAAACTCTTCTTTCTTCCCTAAGTTCCCATGAAAGGGGTTTACACATCTTTTGCTCATTTCAAAGGGTGGAGTAAATTCCTCACTGCAGTCAGAGATCCTGATCTCGCTAGCACAGACTGGTGCCATTTGCACGCTGTATTGCCAACAGCAAGCCCTGAGAGTGATGAATAAGAGCCCCAACAACACAAGACCACCTAAACATTTTTAAAATAACAACAAAATTTAAAATAACATTTTAAAATAACAAAGGGAAGCTCTTTTCATTGCAGTTCAGACACTGGAAATTTAGATTCATTTGTTTTCCACTCCTTTGCCACTGTCTTACAGCCTGGAAATATTTTGTAGACATGAAAGCTGAGATTTACACACTTCTTAGTGCCAGTATATTGCAGTTTCTACCAAATTTCATGATAAGACCCTGGGAGCTGGTAACATCAAACAAATTTCACTCTAAAAATTGCTTGGAGTTGGCAAATAAAGATAAGGTAATTAACTCAGCAGAGCATTTCTTACGATTTTTAAATAATTTAAATATTTTACATACATAATAGATCATGTTTTAAGTGATGCAAGGCTTAACATGATTGCTACAGTGTCTGAAAGTGAAAATATGGTTGATTTGATCCTGAATCTCTTGCTATGTGTGTGTTATCAAACCCTGTTTTCATGTGAAACATAAATCATATGTCCACAAAAATGCAGTAGCAAATTATGAGACTGTTTTAGAAAACAAGGTTGGTTTCCTCAGTGTTGTAAAGCAACTGCACCTTTTTCACTAATTCCCCAATGTATTCACATTTGTTAACAGTACTACATACAGAAAAGAATTCTTTTTTCTATATGACTCTATAACTAAAAACTGCTGCTCATATTAACAACAGTACTTTTTTGTGCCTAAATTTATGTGGTTTTTGTCTTCTCTTTAGTCACTCTTTCCACAAACACAGATTTCCCATCAATACTTCTAATTTGCTTTATTTTGCACCATGTTTTGGACCACTCCAAAAAAAACCCCAACAAAATGCTCAATTTTTTCAACTCTGCTCTGGAAAAATCCCAGAAAAAAATCTTGTTATCACCTTTTAAATTTTAAACAATCTGTTTTCAGGGTTGATCCAAACAAGCTTCCATTAAGTGGCGCCGGCTTCTATTAAAATGCCATTAGCAGCACCGAATCTTCACGCCTGTTCCACCGAGAGACTTGTCAGTTTTTAAAAACTCATCTGAATTTCAAGTTTCCAGTTTTAATGGTTTCATTGTGGCTCTCGTTTGAATCTTTGTCACCCTCTAGTGTCGCGACAACGGAAGCCACGAGCGAAAAAGGCACATTACAGCGCACAGAGCATCCGAGAGCTCTCCACGCAGACCGCGGGTTACAGAACCAGCCGGGGTTCTGCACACAATGGATGCGGCGAGTGCAGTCATGCGATTGCACGGGGCACAACAAAGAGCCCAGAGTCAGCTGTTGGTGCGGATTAGCAGGCGATAATCATCTGTCCCCAGCGAGGCCACAGGGACGTGGCTGCAAGCTTTTGTGCAGCTGTGTCACAACGCGGGGGTGCCGCTGCCAAGCCACGAGCGGCTGTGACACTCCGCACAGCGCCTGTCACATCTCCTCGGCCGGCCTTGTCAGTGGCTCTTCATGACAATTTGGAAAAGCAAATAGTTTTTTGTTTGAAAGGCAGCAGCATCACATCCACATCCTGTGGTGGTATCCAACACAACATCTGCTGGATGCCACAGACTGGAGCTTTTGTCCATGGCTGAACATTCCCCACCCAGCACAGGATAATGCTGTTTTGGTTTTTTTTTTGGTGAAAGCAAATGAAACATGACTCCTACTACCCTCTCCTCACAGTTTTCCACAATTATAGAATGAAACAACCTTCCTGATGTGCATTGGCACGTTTGTTTCCTTCCCTCCATTCCTTACTTTCAACTCTGCCCTCATCAAAATCACCTGAATTCTGAGTCTTTGATATCACCACTATCTTCTCTCAGGTCCTGAAGCTCCATCTCTCCCCTTCCCATGCTGACTAGACCCATGTTCTTTGTTTTATTTTGTTGCGCTTTTTTTCTACTCTGTTCTTTTTCATGATTCCTCCTGCCTTCTTTAGCATTGCAGTGGGGATACCCATATGACTTTTTTGTTTCCAGAATATACTTTCTAATACTTCTCTCAGAGAGGACACCCAGGAAGCACATCTGGAACCTGCTCTTGTGAAATGCTGTCAGAAGAAGGGCTAAGTCTTGCTTGATGAGCAGGATGGAGGGAACAGTAGGGCATGGCATAGATAGCCATGGCCACCATCCTTAGGTGGGCATGGCAGTCAAGAAGAGTGCAAGAGAGTGTAGGAGGTGGGGGACTAGCAGCAGCTGGATGAGCAGAAGGAGTGGCAGGCTAGAGAGAAGAGCTAGGCAGGGACATGTCAAAGTCTAAACATAACAGGGCGCTCCTCACTGGGGGCCCAGCAGTTGTGGCAGAACTGCAAGATGAGCACTGGGAAGCAAGGACTGGGAGGCTTTCCAGTGGAAAAGAGAGTTGGGTGTAAAAACATTTGGAGAAAAGGAGCAGAGGGTTTTGTATTATTTGCAGGCTTTGGCAGTGGGATCCAGAAGGAATGGGAAGCTCAGGAGTCTTGGTCAGGAATCAAAGGGATTGACATCAGCATTGTCTCCCGGGCTCATCTACCACAGCTCTTAGTTCAGAAGCAGAGATATGCCCCAGGTTGTCTGCAGCAAAACTGCATGGTGCCACCAGAAATGTGATAGAGCTGCTGCTCCTCTCTGTTAGCAGCCATTCCAGTGTTTTGTCCACAGCACCACCCTTTTCTTCCTGAAAACCTTTCTCAAAGCAGATGATGGACAAGAGACAGCTCCATCAAGGGACAGACTCTGTCTTCATCACAGTTAGATCCAATTGATTTTGAGAGCTTGCATAGAAATGCATGTATTTCAATTTGTATTGTAGTAAAGCTCCATTAAACCAATAATAATTATTAATCAGAGGTAACAATTATACTTTCTGCAGGGTGACTGTGCACATTGCAAAACTGAGCTCACCTAGCAGCCTCTGCCATAAATAAAGTCAGGAACCAGGGGCACAAGCAGAGCTTGTAGGGAACCTGGACTCCCCTGTGCAAACCTGTCCTTCTTGTAATCAATTTTAATTCTTCAGTTAAAATATTAGAATGGTAGCAGGTAAGTCAAAGATTCACATCCGGGGAGATAACCATCCCAATAATTTCAACCTGATCCTGGGTTGGAGTGTGGGGATTTTTGTTGTTTTTTAAATCAGTCCTTAAATTGCACACAGATTTCCTGTTTGTCACTATTTGCCATGTTTCCTCACAGAAATGTTCTACTGCTCGATGCTCTAGTTTGTCTAGCACTTTGTGATACTCCAGAGGAAAGAAGAAAAAAAAAAAAAGAAAACCTTATGCCATTTAAAATAAGCACCTTGGGAAATCTGAAAAATACAGATTATCTCACACAGACCGATTTACTATATAAAAAACATGTTTCTCTGGTTTGGAAAATGGTTGATTAAATATATCCCATAGTTAAACGACTTAATGGTTGATTAACTAAATATTTAATGATTAAGCATTTTGGGATTTTGATTTCTAGGAACACAAGCACCATTTAGTTAGTCCACATGTGGTATGCAGTTCAAAATGCTGCATGTTTTATTCGGAGTCATGCCAAAGATTTAAGTGATCAACAGAAACGGTGTCTGCAAGCTGAATATGCAAGAGTGTAAATTATAATGACAAAAGATGGGAATTTTAAGAGACCAAGTACAGCATTCAGATAAAATTGATGTATTGAAGTTCAGTGCTCCAGAGGCAGAGTACCTGATCCAAAATGTTTTGACAGATTTGGGGGCTTCATGTAAGGCAATTGGGGACTTTGCAGACTCAGGGCTAGAGAAAGAAGTGTCAATTATATTAAAGATGTAGCTGAAGCTCCTGCCTTTAGCAATCTGATGAAACCTTGGTGCATGAACGGGTTAGAATTTCCCACAGCATTATATCAATCCCTCTGTTGTTTACACAGCACTTATTTTAAAATGGTAAACTGATACATAAATCACAAGGATCAACAGCAGGATTTTTTTGGCCATTCAATAAAAATATCACCCTACGATGTGTTTCAGAAACATAAAAACTAACTATGACAGAAAAAGTATGAGTTAACTATGCGTGAATTGCAGTAAAGAGGTGGTGCTGATAGCATCAGCTATGAGTAAGTTTGTCTGGCACTTTCTGGGATAATACCCTATATTGTCCTGCTTTAACTTCTCAGTGCTTTAACAGTTTGCTCTTTTACCATCACCACGGGTTTGTGTCTGTTCACAACCTTTCCTCTGAACAGCTGCAGCACTTCACATCTCAGAAAATGTGAAATTTTTAAGGGGGCAATTTCTGTGCTATGAATATGTCCATTCCCATGCTCAGTGAAAAGCATACCAAGTTTGATCAGGGTCCACATCTTTGGAAAATCCCTTCATCAGTGCTTGGAAGGGACTTGCACGTTTCACTTGAAATTCCAAAGGGTGCAACAATATTCTCAGCTTTTCCTAACTAGAATTGATGCTTTGGGATTTTACCTATCAGGACCAAGAGATTTTTTTTTTCCTGATGTTTTATCTTCTTTTTTTTTTTTTACGTGTTACAGATAGAGGACAAAGCTGCCTGACAGAAATGCAAGGTACAAATGGGTGTGAAGCTAAAGTATAAGGTAACTGATGAGAAAAGCTGGTAGAAAAAGATACTGTAAGCTTGTGGAAAGAGAGAAAAACTGGGCCAACAATTTATAATGGACAGATTGTGGGATTTAGTGGTCAGGGAGGAGAGAGGGAAGACGGAATGACTAGACAAGGAACTTAGTGGGGATATCAAGACTGGAGACAGGGATTTTGGTGGGATGTGCCATGGAAGCCACTGAACAAATTATAAATCTCTGGAAAGCAATTATTTGTAAGTGCATTGCAGTATTTGTTAGACAATTCCTAATTTTTCAGAATGTATCAATACTCATCACATTCTACCACATTCCTCTGCATCTCTGAAGTCATGTCTCTCCTAGGTCATGTATTCAACTCTGAAATTCAAGTAACTATGGACACATTTAAACTTTTTATGTCAGTTTAACACTCAAATTTACCCTTTGGCCAAAGGAAAAGTACACTGGGTCAAAGTCCAGGAGCTGTTAGTTCTAGCTTCATATGTGACTAAGGTGACTTTTTACACTTCACTGTCTTTGTTACCTTGTATTTTTATCAGCAACTTAGCCATGGTAGAGCTAATATCATTTTGTATATTTGTCATGTGCAAATATACCCTGCAGAGATGTGTCACAGAATTTATGCTACTGCAGCATATATTACCACTCAAAAAAGGCAATATCAAAGAAGACAATGCATCTTATTGGAACCAGATTCTCAAATAATTACTTGTAAAACTTTTTGTCTACGTACATAATGCTTTTATCCTAGAAACAATGACCCAGCAAAGTGTCTACCTCTAGCTTGTAAGAGAGGAACATTTTGAACTGTATGTTTAGTCCAAATGTTTGACTAAAGCAGGTGAATATGGAAAGGCTACACAACAATATCCTGAAATAGACAAGAGCCTCAGTGAGAAGACATTTAGTACCTGGCATGACTGTGTTCTCAGTGTGTAACTTGGACAACACTGAAAATCAAGGAATTCTGATTCCCATCCCTCTGCTTTTATAACTAATTACATCACATTGCCCTGTCAATTTTTTTTTACAATGCATCCCCTCAAGGGTTTTGGCTATTTTCTGGTTTATGTTAGCAGAGTTGCCAGCTTCACTTGGCTTTGTATCACCTTTGCATTACAGCCAAGTATTTCCCCCCATCACCCAGCATCACGGTACTGAATGAGGCAGACATGGTATGTCTGTGCTGCTTGGTCTTCCAGCTTTCTCCCCTCCAGTCAGGAAATTAGTGTGTGTTTAAACTCCAGCATGTTTAAAATCCCACTAGCATTGCCTGAATCCCTTTTTTTTAATTTTTTTTTTTTTGGTAACAGATTAAGTTAAAATATGACAAGTAAATTAATTTTTACTAGTTAAATTAAAAATAGTGGCTCTGCTGTGACAATAGCAGCAGGGGAAATCCCAGTTGATCTTCTGGAATATTTCAGGCTTCCTGCTTCACTGTCTCTGCTGCACTATCCCCCCTTATATAACCCAGCAGGCAGCACTAACACACTCAGGCATATTGCCAAAAATATTTGGTCTATTGAATACTCATGGTACACAGACTGAAGACTTTTGTGACTCTCCTCCACATGAACTTCAGCTTTAAATGGCGAAGGAGTGTCTGCACTCTTCTCCCTTGAGAAACCCAAATTTACTTTTATGAGGCTATCAATATTAATGTTCATGCAGCATTCCAAAAAGCTCTCCCCATCCTCTTTCCTTGCCAAACATGAACAATGAAGCAACTTTGTAATCAATGTCATATTTAAACTATTTATTGTTTCTTTCTCTTCCTTGCCCCTTCTCTTTTCCTATGTTTTTGAGGGGTGTACTTTTTCTTTTTTTTTCTGGCTGATGAACCCTATCTTTACTTCTCTTTCTAATATTTCCCTTATTTATGAGGCCTTCCTTGCTTTGGGCTTTCATCAAATTCCTCTGTAGCATGCAATCACATAGTTATACAATGTTCCCATAATGCTGAAATTGTTACATACATGCCAGATGTCAAATCCAAAATATGTTGGGTTTTGAGAAGAGAGACGGGAGGAGCAGAACAGACTGAATGTGTGCACTCAAGAACTGGAGATTTGGGAAGGTGCACATTCCCTGTAATGCCTTCCAGTAACACAAAGGAGAGAAAGCCACTCATCAGAGAAGAGTTTCTGCTGGATGCTCCTTCTCCTCTAAACTGTAGGTGCTCCTCAGACAAAGATGTGTTTTTCAGGGAAGAGTTCCTAAATTTTATTCAAGCACAGTTTATGATTTACTGGAGATTGACTGATAGGTAGAGCTAACAACAGGAACTTCTGCTCCCCTTGTGCCTTTAGTTTTAACAGCAATATTTTTCCAGGCAATCCTTATTTTAAGGCAGTAAGCAACCAGAGAGAGCTGTTTACTTTCACATGGAACCTACAAAATTCAGAAACTGAGCTATGTGTTCTTGAGTGCTCATTTAATGCCCCTCTAATGACTTTCCTGTAAATATAGATATTGAACTCATTGTGTTGCAACTGCCTCGCATCAGCTGGGAAGCCAGAGCAGTTGACAGCCAACTTGTGTCAGCAAGCTGGGGAAGGGCCCTGGTCCAAGCTGTATTATGAAGGCATGTCTCTGTAGTCAGGTGGAGACACTTGTGGAATAGCTTAGCTCATTTTCTAAGGTGCAAAATGGAAGATACATTCAATCCAAAAGCTGTTTGGACATGCTGTTGTGGAACTGTGCCCAAGCTAATAAGTTCTGCTCAGAGGCAGGTTATTCTTTTACATAAGTTGGCTGGTCCCTTATTTGGTGACGTATATATGTTAAAGCTTGAAATAACACAGTTCAGACTTTAATATGAATGTTGGTTTCTAGACAAAGGCTGCTTAGAAAGACAGTCTTTCTTTTTCTTTTTCATGTTCATCCTTCTGAAGTTCCCAGGAAACTAGTACAGAATATATTATGCTTGCATGACAGAACTAAAGGAGAAGTTAAGAAGCTAAGCCTCTTAATGGTTTGTTTCTCTTTCATATTCATAGCATCTTTCACTCTGCAGGAACAAGTGAAAGAAGACAGAACTACTACCATTCTATTAGTCAAAAAATGCTCCTTTTTCTCTTGTAACTATGTAATGTAACTATACATTAATTTTAATTTATAGTGGTAATATATGCCACAATACATTTGGGGTTTATAATTTTTAAAGTTAAATATTACAGTTAAATATTTTTTCCATTGAAAGTCTCATTATAGATATCAAATGTATTATTAGGAGATATTAACCTTAAACTAAAGTGCTTGGTGTCAGCATATCATGACCTTATAAAAGTCTTTTCAGAGATTTTGATGATGTTGCACTTTTATTTCCCATTTTACACACACTACAGTTTAACAGATTCATATGTAATAAAGTTTATGGCTTTACCTGTCATTAACAAAACCAGATGACCTCTCTGTCAGAGGTAAGCCATTTCACATACCATCCTACTCTTACTCTGCTATCATAACTATGTACTTAATTACCTAGAAGTCTCAGCAATAACTTCCTAATCGTTACAAATTACTAAAAATCAGTAAAAATATAAGTAATCCCCAGGATTTGGCTTGGATACAGTTCTGAACTACTGTATCTAAAATAGTTTCTGGATTGCCTGGAACTTCATGATCATCTGCACTGATTGTGCACACATTTATCTCAGTTAGTCATTGCAACCTGTACCTCATAGTGCCTGGCATTTCTTTTGTCCACAGCAGAGATTTACTATGCAAAAGAGCAAATGCTATGCAGAAATACACATTGGGAAAACACTGATACTTAGGCTGTAGGAACTGTTTTCACTGAAGAGTTAAACTGTAATCTGCATTAATTCCTTTCATGCTGCCTTGAACAAAAGCACCTGCACAAAAAATGCACAGATGTATCACTTTAACTCAAGGAGTTCTGTAGCAAAGACAACAGGACTGCAGAGCTGACAAGACCTGGGTCCTCTCTGTCTCTCATGACACTCCCATGCAAGGAGACAGTACCATTGGAAGCTGGTAAGTGACACATCTGGCTTGTAGTTCAGGATAGGGAAAATCCTGTGGCAGGGCCTATTTGTGCCTCTTGCATGTGGAAGACATGTTGTTCTGCCTGTTGGGTATTGAAGATGCCTTAGGCTAGATCCACTGACTTACAAATCACAAAACCTAGCTGGAACATGTCCCATTCAGAAGTGATGGGCAAGATTTTAGTGAAAAAATTCTCCATGTTTTCTTAGGATAATTATAACTTTTGACTGAGATTTGACTACTATAAATGAGAGGGGTACAACTGAACAGGACAACCAATAGGCTCCTTTTTTAGATGAACCCAACACACCATTTCCTCAAATCTACAGATTTCAGCCTCCTCTCACAACAGAGACTCCCTGACACAGGGACAACAGCACTCTCTGAGCTAGTGTCCGTATCTCATTGACATGGACTTGACAACCACGTTTGTTTATACTTGACTGAGGTACAGTTTAGCTCTTTATCTAATGTTCCTTTGTCTCCATGGGCTTTTTCAAATCTCTCTAGAGCAGGAGTTGCTGCTGAGACAGCGGCTACTGTTCCATGGCAACTAAAATGAAGAAAACTACTTCCTTCTTCTGATTTCAAACCTACTATCTGCAAGAGGCATTTCAGGGAGCCCAGTACTTACACTGTGACAGAAATCAATCCTTCTCTATTCATTTTTTTCCATGCCACTAATGATTTCATAACCTCTTTTATTTCATATACCCAGTAGATGCTTCTCATCCAAGTCAAAGCATGCTTTCTCTACTAAGTTCCATCTTTTGTGGTAGCCACACTTCATCTTTGGTCACACTTATTGCCATCATTACTATATTTTTTAGTTCTATAATTTTATTTTTTTAATAAGCCCAACTAGAACAATGCACAATCTTCAAAATAGGGGTCAGATTTATAACTCTGGATCTGAAATGGTATCATGCTTATAATCACATTCTGATTTCTGTTTTATTCACTATTTCCTTCTGCTAATACTTTGGGTTTTTATTTGTTTGCCATTGCTGAATATTAATCTGACATTTGCATACAGTATCTCCCAAAGAACTCAGACACCTCCTTCTGTAGTTGTTATAACCTATTTAAAGCTGCACTTGCATAAAGAGGCTTTTTTTTCTCCCCATGGGTATTATTCTGTATTTAATATTGCATTTTTTCTACCATATATTGCCAAATTGCTCTGTCTTGAGAGAACATCCTGCATCCCATCACTAGTGGCTCTTGGTTTGCATCGCCTGCTGATCTTATGACCTCACTATTTACTTATTTTCTAAAACATTAAAAATACAAAATAGCCTGGGAGTGAGCATCAAATCTTGGAGAATATCTATGAGTAAACCCCTGCCAATGTGAAAATTGAAAGCTGCCTGTTCATTCCCTATCCTGATTTCTGAAGATTTTCTTTCAATTGCATATGGACACCTGAGAAAACCTGCTTTATCTCATGCTTGCTTTCTTCAGCATGCTTTAATGAAGGATCTTTGCTCATAGGTTTAGAAAATCCATCTATGGTGTATCATTCATAACGTGTCATCCAAATCATTCTCATTCTCTTGCATTCTGAATTTTTTGATAAACTCTAACCATTTGTGCCTTATACCCTTCTTTTGAAAAAGCTTTAGCAACTTTATACACAGGGCGTCAGGCTTATTGGGCTGTAATTCCTGAGGTCCCACTGAATTTAAGAACAAAATGAACATCACACTTGCTACATTCCATTCCCTTGGAAAAGAGGCCAATCTACATGTCGAGTTACATCACATTAATAATTTGTCACATATATCAGACTTCCTTTAGAAGAGTTTTGAAAACCTGATATAATCTACTTGATTTGTTACCATTTGGTTCTGTCTAATCTAAAATTTCTTCTCAGACACTTCAAATTGAGATACTCTCTTTGACTTGGACCCAAAAAAAGGTTCTACTGTTGAAACCTGCCTAAGCTTGTCCATGGAGAACATTAATGTGAAAAATTCATTTAGCTTTTCAGCTCTGGGCTTATCTCCTTTAAATACTTCTTTTATAGCCCAAACATTATAGAATGCCTATAAACTGTCTGGCACAATTCATGCTTCTGATGTGTTTAGATCAAGTTTTATTATTCACTCTTATGCTTATCATAAATTATTCCTCAAAATATTTTTGGCCCACTTTATAAAGGCTTTATATAAAACGTATAAGAGTTTATGTTCTTTTCTGTTTTCCTCATTTCAACACAATTTCCACTTTTTGAAGACTGACTGTTACTTCTAACAACTACTTTCACATTTCTGTTTTGTCATGCCAGCTTTCTGTGTGCGTGTGGTCCTTTTAAAGTCTTTTTTGATAAGCAGTAAATGTTTGCTTTTAGTCTCTGGTACAGCATCTTTAAACAATCAGCACGCCACCTGCAAACTTTCTACTCCTTTGGCTGCTTCTTTGCATTTCTCCCTAATAGCCATGATTTGCATATTTCAATAATACATAATAGTCTAATAATATACAGCAGAGACATATGCTTTGATACTACCTTTTGGTTCCTAGGCAAATCCTCATAACATAGGAATTTCTTTTTAATTATAATTTCTAATAACATCTGCGTGTTGTTAGTTTCTGCCAGAATCCTGCTTTGTTTCTTCGGGAATTTGACCAACTTGTCAATGAAATGAGTATCAATCAGACCTCAGGTAAGACAGAGAGTAAGTGGTAAGAGAGTGAGTGTGTCTTTCTCCAGCTGACCTGAATGCTACTGAGTAGGTCAGCTGTGCTAGGATTGATGGGCTCCCCTCTTGGATTTTAGCTGCCAACTATTTGGTGAATATGTGCAAAAATGTAAAAGTTTTAGGAGAATCAGCGGTGTTGACTGCTGAGATTTAGAGAGGTTTCTCTTGAAAACAAACAAATTAAAAGAATGTGAAATCAGAACTGACCACAAAGATTCAACTGTGAAAGAATTGCATGGTGAAGTCTTGGGGGTTTTCTAAGCAAAATGAAATAACTTCAGTCCATCAACACTTGCACTGTCTGTCTGCTGAATGTGAGTCACACACAGATTTTACAACATTATTTTCTCTCCCCAGTAACTTTCAAGAACAGTAAAATTAATAACTCATGATACAGAACTTTAATACAAGAAGGTTGCATGTGTTCTAGGAGGGAAAACACTATTTCAGCTAGGCGAGAGTGCAGAATCATGAATTCAATGTTTTTCGTCCTTGGCCAGGGGCAGGGTAAGCGTTTCCTTTCTCTCTCCTGCAGCGGCACCCGGTGGCACGATTTGGGAAGAGCCGGGGCCAATGTGAGCCGCTCTCACGTCACGAAGGATTATAACATTTTTCTGCCTCTCACAAGAACACCGTGGCCACGTTTCCTGAGTAATTTGGTTGCTGTTGCTAAAGACATAGACGTTTTAATGTTGGTGCACACTAAGTCTCGCTTGAGTTCATTTTTCCATGGCTTAGTCTTTCTTTAGATGTGGAATTACAACATAAAATAATTATTTTTAGAGAATATGTGAAACCTTTTTTTTTCCTGTGGTTGTAACTAAATATTTTTTTTTTTTTTACCCAACAAAAGGAAGCTGCATATTTCTATTTATAGGAGGAAATCCAAGTCATGCTGGAACTCTGGTAAAAATTCTTTGGTTTTTGGGGGCGAGAGTGTGGCCTAAAGTTTTTTTTATCCTAGTGGAAACAGGAAAGGAAGTGTTTGTCTTGCATGCTGTGGAGAAAGATGTATTACATTCTCCAAGAGCAACTTACACCTGCCATCTTGTCTCTGCATGACTCTCACTCCAGATGTACAGCAGCAAGCAAGAGAAGAGCCTGAAGAAGCCTCACGAGACCTATAAAGTCAACAAAATGGCTTATGACCTCTTTTTTGTTCAATATTTCATGATGTATAAAAAAACCCAACACGCTGAGGTTTTCCATTTGATTTTCCATTTAAAAGGCATATCTTTTAAGAGTGTAAGGTTTATCACTTCAGGGGAAAGGGAGAAGTGTAATTCAGTTGAGATGTTTTTCCTGCTCAGGCTATTTTCAGCTCTTTGGTTTGTTACTTTTATTTTTGAACCACTAATTCCCATACCTGGAAAGGAAAGTTTGATATCCCTGTCTCTCTCAAACATAAGAATAGAGAACACTTTCACCTCAGATTTCTGAATAATCCTGATGTGAAAATAAAGCCTTGAAAATTTCTAGTATTCAATGTAAATAATTAGATATTTGAGAGTATACAAATACAATGATACCTCTTTAATCAAAGCTTTTGTTGTTTTGGGAAAAATCTGAGTGATCAGACTAATCACATTAGCTCTTATCATTCTCACGTTAGAGTCCCTGTTTTATTATCAGTCAAAATGCTGAAGGGAAGTAAGGGGGTTGTATAGCCTCAGCCTAAATCAACTTCTCATTCAAATTATGAATTACCCAAGAGGTGAGCTGCTTCATCCTCTTTTTAGTTTAATTCTTTTAATTTCCATTTCATTCAACGTGTATTTTGAACAGGATGCTCTGCTTTTGCCTCTTGTATTTGTAATGCTTTTTTACTCCTAACCCTTTTGTGGGCACTGTTCTGTGTGTCTCTTCAGCCTAATTTAACTATAGTTTATATGGCTATAAGATAAAGATATTTTATACCTCACTAGTCAAGTGTAAACTATTACAGTAAATCGTGTTATTTTCACAAGTTTGGTAACAAGTGCTAGCTGGCATTATAAGTGTGGAAGTAACACTTTTATTTCCACATTCCTGCTTTCATCATTCACATTTATTTCTTCAGGGGAAGAACTATACTTGATGTCACATTGAGGAGTGTCCCTCTGTACTATTTTTAATTCCTGGGCTGGGAAAAGATATTGCCTAAATACAAAAGGCCACAATTAAACTCTGCTGTATAAGTGTACTGCTCCCGATTTCTGTTTTCTTTAACCTCTAACAGCATCTGACCATAACAGAGAGGTGTTCTGAGGCCACAGGGAACATTTTCTCAAGCACTGTTTAACTCTATTTTTCTTTGTTTTTCCTCAGTTCGTTTCTGAGCTGCTACAGCAACCAGGAGAGGAGCTGTTGTGCCTGTACTTAGCTCTTGCTTGCATTGAGGCAACGTTCTGGTTCCACAATGATCAGGGTGGGAGTTGAGTAACTTCTACTGACATTTAGACCTAGCTGTGTTTGCAGGCCAGAGAGGCATCTTTACAAAAAATCAGACTGCAGATTTTAATAAGGAAAAGAAACAGAAGAGACAGTGTGCAAGGAAAAAGAATGGTTTTCTATCAGTTTTCTTCACCATTCACAATATAATTTCTTCAGCAAAAATCTCTAACATAAAAGGGACAAATCATAATTGTTGGCTAAAATATGCTTCTCTGAACATCATTGATCTTTTTCCTATCTGTTTGCTACATTCCTTTTCTTTTCCTAACAGAAACCAAGAGCTGACCACTTTGAAGTGAAATATTCACTCACTTTTGGAATGCTCCAGTACTGCTCAGAACTAAAGTTCTGCATATATTATTGGGAATATCTGAAAATTAAAAACAGTGCCAATGGGATTTGCTTCAGTAGAATATGGAGTATGCAGACTGTAGTCAGAGTGGAGGGTAAATAGGACACAGACTGTTCTGTCACAACATTGTTTTTGTTCTTAAAACACTCTTTTAAGCTTCAGACATTGCTGTATAAATTTCACTCAGAAAAGGATCTTCTTAAATACATTTTGGGAGAACCACTAATTAGATTAATATCCTTCTATTACTAAATTTCAAACAGTATGCTACATCTTTTCAAAGGCTCCACCACTCTGTTGTTCTCCAAACACAAAGAGAATGCAGTGACTAAAAAGCCATCAGACCGAAGCACAGACAGTGAATGCAGCATATTTGTGGAGTGCTTGGAGACAAATGAGATTTTGGCGTAGTGGTGACTCATTTAATTGCACAGCTATCACAAGATAATGTGATAGTATTAACATAAGTAACTATGTGCTGCAATTATTCCTCTCAGAGTGTTATATGCTTGCATTTATAACAGTGTTCACTGCTAGCTCGTAAAAAAATCCTGAAAGTGTTCTCATTGAGATTTCTGTGCAAGCATTCTGAATAAGATAATAGATGATGTGTGCCTGTGGCACTGTTAGTGCCTCTGCCCAGCACGAGTGGCACTGGATGGCCTCTCAAAGGCAGGAGTTGGCGGGTCAGGGCTGTCACTGAAGGCAGGGCCAGTCCAGTGAGCAGGAAGCCTTTAACCAGATGTTCCCCAGCTGCAGCACACCCTGCTACTGATGCACAAACACTGCCAGAATGGCAAAATGTCTCCCCCTATGCACACAGCCCCGAGAAGCCAGGAGAGACCACTGAAAAATAAATCAAGGAACACTCTTCATAGACCCATAACTGAAGACAGGTGGCCAAACTGAACTGAGCAGAACTATTTGATTCTGGAAAGAAAATGGGTATGAGAAATGGGCGCCTATAATGACATTTGTTAAATTCACATTCTCTGCTGATATATGTTATTTCTGACCCTAAAATTGCCAAGGGTCCATAAAAATAGGCACAGTAAAGAACACCCAGGCAAGTAATTTCTAAGCTCAAGCAGTAGGAAAAGGACCCTGCAAGCTGATTTATTATAAAAGTAATTGTGGTGGGGTTCAGCCTTATTTTGACAATGTATGCTTTCAAATAATGTTTATTAAACTATGCTCATTTACTCCTTGAATAATGGTTGCCCTAAACCAGGTCTTTACCTTTCCAAAATGCCATCTGAATGGTGATATTACAAATTTAAACAATCAGTCATATGTAAATCAGAGTTAATAGAGCATCCCCTTTGGTAGTTGGACATGCATTATTCAGCTCTGGGTATCTTCTTTTTTCCCTGCAGGCTAAAGCCATGATTAAAATGTTACTTTAAAATAAATGTCTCCACAGAGACAAAGACAGAATTAAAACATAATGGATTCTCTCCCATCATGCTATTAAGGAAGAAAGTTACCTTAGCATAAAGATTTCATTACACCTCACCAAAAACTTCAGATACTCCACTGCAATCTTAAAGACTTCACAAGGCCAAGATGGGTTAAAGCACAAGATGCCCTTAAAGAATTTTTTTTTTTTTTTTAAATACAGAGAGGTAATATTTTCTGTGAAGGTGGCTGTCAAAGTACATGCATGCCAATTCTTTTTTTAAAAACGCAGTCTATTATTTTTATAAAAGTGGCCTGGCATGGTGTAAAGCCTGCAAGGCCAGTATGCATGGTACAGTTCAACACTGAGTTTTCTACTGCATCGTTTATTTAGGAGGTCATTGTGGTTCACTGGGCAGAGAGACAGCTTCCCTTTAGGAGAACCAGATGATTCAAAGCCCTGTGGTCACCACCACAGTATTTGGAAGAGGTAGGATTAGGACCAGATAATTTTGGATCAAAACTTATATTTCAGTACCTTTTGTACCAACAATAATGTATTTTCCAGCAGTGCTCCCCATGGACACTGCCTAGAGAGATGGTCCAAATAGACCATGACACAATTAACTAAGATCCAGGCAGTGGGAGTCTGAGGTTAAGCAGAAATGGCATCTCCGTACATCCAGAGCCTTTTGGGTTTATGCACAGCCATTTCCCTTATCTGACCAAAGGAAAAGTAAATTCATGGCCATGTTCCTTCTGTCTTTCACACAGCTTAGCTGCACTTATACACTGCTAGACAACCACAAATAGATCAGCCTGCAGGCCTTAGGAACAGCCTGTCCCAAATGGCAGGCACTCCTTGGCTCTTTCCTCTCTGAAGAAGCTCATGCCTGCCCTATCACTTGAGTCTGCACTTCACTGACACTGATTTTGCTACAGTATCAGAAGTCAAGGCCTTTCTCTCCAGATATCATCACTTCAAACAGGCCTAGATTAGAGCAAGTAAATGCGAGTATGACACTCTGCTTAAATTTAATTCCTTGAAATCCAGGCTGCTGCCTGACTTTTCCCGTAGTTCTTTGCTGCAGTGCAATCATAACAAATTCACAGTGTCTGCAGTTTTGACATGAAATTATAACATAGCTGATTATTTAAGAGTACTTTTCTTTTGTGTGATAGTCACACAGAAATTCTCTAGGACTGACCTTTAAAAACCCTAGTCTGTATCAGGATTGCTGTAGTCTATAGAGCTCATATGTAACTCACCAAAATGACACAAAAACCAAAGCAATGTTAAAATAACTTACTTGCATTTGTCTTCACATCTTGAAACCTGAAAACTCTGAAGAACAATATTAAGTTATTATTGGAGAAGTCCTTATTTTGTCCTCATCATGTATGGGATCAAATTATTCTATTGTGGTTTTGTGGAGCAGAAAGCTGTGTTAAGGAAAATTATCAGCCTCCAAACAGCAAAGTTTAATAATAAAAGGCTTAGGATATTTGCAGCTGTAAATAATTTGGTCAAATAAAGACTGTGGAATACAGCTGTGTTTATTTTTGTTTTTCATTCTATATTAAATATGAGATTTTTCCATCTTATATTTGAAGTTAAAAGCCTGTGAATGGAGCCAAGCTAATACCTGAGATGATTTTTTAACTACGGAATATGCTTTCATCTGGGTTTGCTTTCTACTGGCTTCTGCCAGTGCCCTGATGAACAAAGGTACTGGCAAAGCACAGAGAAGCGTTCTTACTTTGGAATGTAGAATTTGTACTTGTGTCTCACTTCCACTTAGAACAGACAATACAAAACCACATGAATGATGCTGCCAGTCAAAGTAAACAAATTTCACTTCAAATATATAAAACCTACAGTGATCTGCAGATGAGGACAGAATGAGAGCACCAGTGCATGGTTCTGCTCCACAACCATTTATTTATATGCAGGAAATGTGTATGGGTATGAAGAAAAGAGCAAAGTTCAGCATTGTACAGTTACAGAAAGATCTGCAAGAAAAAAAAAGTTTAAAATGTTGGTCAAAAAAGTTAAGCTTCTGATGAAACATAGCTCAGTCTTTTACCCACAGTTACACTGCCAGGGGTGTTGTAGAGGCCTGTGAACAAAGCAGAAGTGGCTCCCCCACCCCAAATGAGTGAGAGACCTAGATCAGTTAGCCACCATGCAATTAGCAAACAGCATGCATGACGTGACTGAAAGATGAGCAATGCATGAGACCAGAACAAATGGCCTATGGGACAATATGGGGCAGCTGGGGAAGTCAGCCAGGACTTTGGGGCTGAGGAAGGTTGGGGCATCCCTCCTTCTGGGAGGGGAAAATGGATGAAGCATAAAGGAATGAGTGATCTATAGGGGAACTGTGGTGAATGCACATAGATAGCTGAATATGAATACATTCTTTATTCATTTTGTTTAGCTGTAAAAGAAGAGTATGTCTAAAGATAAATGAGTATTGTTGTTATGAATTTTTTCTGACACACATTCTGTACCACGGCCGGAGAGAAAACGGATCAATAACATTAAGTACTAATTTCCGGGGCTCCAACACGACAATCCTTTCAGACAGTAAAAACTGCAACCAAGATTCTTGAACATTGTATAGAAATAATTTGCAGTAGTTTGATTACTCTTAAAAATGATTAAATTCTGTTTCCACTTACAATATGGGAATTCTGCATGTTTGAGGTAATGTGATTGAGCAGCAATACCTTAATTCTCATCATATTTTGTTTTGCTGTAAATGTTGCTAAAAAAAAAGAAATAAAGAAAAAAGTCAAGCAGTCTTTATCTGAAATTACATTAAAACCAAAATCTTCCATGTGTTAAAATTACTAACACCACCAGCAGCCCAGCTGGAGTCCTTCTGCTCCCAGAGGAAGATCAGAATTAGGATGAATTAGATCCCTTCCATACCATTATACCACTTTGCTTGTCTCAAAATGTGTGAGGAAAACTGTTAACGCTGAGGCCAATTTGTTGTTTATGTCATCTATTTGCATATTTAATTAATGTAAATTACCAGCCGCTACAGAAGTTTCAGACAATGACAACAGTTACGCTCCAGTTTTTCAAGTTAAAACCTCCAGGAGGAAAACATGGCTGGTTTATATTTTCCCTACATCAATGACAACAATTTCCAGGTTTTATTATTTGATTCTACTTTTGGAATTCAGAGCTAGGGAATAATTATTTAAGCGGGGAAAAAGAGATTATAATGAGGCTTAGGACTGGGCAGATGAGAATTACCAAAGGGAAACAGTCCTTTTTCCCATAGTGCAAAATAAGTAGTAGAAGCTCTGGGCATGACTTGGAAAACAGTACTGTACTGTACTGTGCAAAGAAGCTGTTTCTGTTGTGTCAGTTTTTTCTGCTGATTTTTTTTCCCCATTTTTTTTCTGAAAACAGTATGATGTGAAAGAATTTCATAGTACTGAAACGATAATGGAAATCATGAGAGGGCTTTGCAAAACAAGCTCAGTGTGAGCACTGCTAGAATGAAGCCTGCAATGATTAGACTTCTGAATAATCAGGCAAACAGCCCATATTGTAACAAGCACTGTTTATGGGGCTGAAGCAAACACAGACAAGTTTGATTCACATGCCTCAGTGAGCGCAAAAACACTTGTAACAAGGAGCCTTGCAAAGCGAGCAATTAGGGCTATGGAAACAGTCTCTGCCCTACCAAGATCACAAGCTCAGTGAGAGGTGGGAAGCACTCAGCTAAGCTGGGGTGTTCCAGAGAGACAGGCTCTCAGCTCACAGATAGGCGACAAAGGCAAAACCAGCCCCTGACCGGGACTCTGTTCCCTACGCAGCTGCATCAGCAAAACATTGCCAAAAAGTGTCTGAGCAGAATGATAGAAAAATCAAGCAAAAATAAAACCCAACAAAAAAAACACTCTAAATTTTTGAGAATTTCTAAAACCACTGCAAAAGGTATGATTTTAGTATGCAGCACTTTGGTGACTTTATAACTAAAACTTAGTATAAGAGATTCCAACTGCAGCAGCTGAGACATGGATTTCTGCTTGCCATAAACATGAATGCACAGGATTGCCTAGGTCTAGAAGTACTTCACAGATATATTTACTCTACATGAATACGATATTCCAAATGGACGGGTCTGCTCCAAAGACCCCAAGCATTTTCATGACATGATTTGAGCCAGTTGCAATTTTTACCATGATTCTCCAAGGGTGATACTCACCCTGCTTCGAGTATGGATCACCAGGGTTTTGTGCTGTCCTTTAACAAAGCACATGTAGGGGAAAGAGTGCCCAGCTGTCAGAGGTTTTTGTTTTCCCATCCAGTTTTGTTATCCAGAAAGGCACTCTATTCCTGGGTTCAATTAAATGTAGCCCTTTAACCACCAGTGCTTCAGTACCTGACTGCAACTTCGGTGTCTGCCAACAGCAAAATGCTCATGTTCTAGGCCATGGAATTCATTGACTGCAATTGATGTAGGATAATCTTTGAGCATCAACATTTTTTAATCACCTACTTTCTTGTCCTTTAACAGAAGAAACAAGGGCAATATGTTGCATTAAATACACAGGAGAAGCTTTAGCAAAGTTAAACTCACTGTCCTAAAATGTGTGTGGCTTTTAGTTTTCTCCTTGTGTAAACTGTAGTAATGTTGATCTGAAGGAAAATGTCAGCTTTTTTCTACCAGTTCTCTTTTTATCCTCAAGTCCCAGCGGCCCTGATATCTTTAGACCACTTTGCAGCCTATTTCTGACCTTCTTCCTTTTACCAGTTTAGTGTCTTCTGTGAATCTGTCTGTATTCAAAATCACAAAACACAGGATGGTACGAACAGATAGAGCGAAGAGATACCTACTCTTAGTTCCTTATTTTAGCATCACAAAGTCCAAAAGGACTTGGAAATACAAAATGAACACAGATTACAGTTAGCTGGAAGATTCAGCACTATTGTTTTTGCTTCAGCTTTGTGAAAGCAGCAGGGCCACAGACCCCATGGAGATGCTCTGCTGAGCGCCAGGCAATCTGTTGGTGTAATAAAGCAGATCACTGCATGTCAGAAACTCATTTCCATGAGCTTGTTGTGTGGCCTTATCATACTTGTTTGCCATTAGGGAAGCATCTGAAATGCAATAATTATTCATGAAATGCAATAAAATATTCTAAGTATGTCCAAGTCAAATCAGACTGGTTTGCATTTTACGCACTTGAATTCTGGGATTTTTTCCATGTTACTGTACTAGATTTCTCTGCTAGTCAGGACATGTGTCTCTTTAAAATCATTACACTTTAATTCCTATTTCTTCTGTATATCATTAGATAAGAATTTGAATCCCCCTGTTGAATCCAAAAGCTTGTTCTCTTTCCAATTGTATCAGGTAGTTCAAGAAAAAGAAAACTACTTGTGAACTTGGTCATTTAAGGAATTGTAAAATTTTTAAAATATGTTTTTAAATGTATTTCATATCTGTTTAAACTTTTAACATATAGTTCTTTACTACAAGACTATTAGGAACTGTCAAATGAAAGTCAGAATGTTTAACTGTTAACAGTCTCTGAACTGTTACTGCTTTCTATGAAACTCCAAGAGCAAAACAGCTTTCTTTCATGTTAAGCATATTTCAAAAATAGTTAAAAATCAGTTCCTGCATGTAAGTTGTGTAAGATTAGTGCTACTTTCCAAAAATGATATTGCCAGGAGATGGCATCTGCTATACATATTTCATGCTGCTGAAACAACAAAGATGTACAGGCTGCTGTAGAAGAAAGCAGATACATAATTGATTTCGCCCACTCTGTGTTCCAGGGTCTAGACACTGGGGGATATATTTGTTATATAATGACACTCAGTTACTTCAATAAAAGCAGAATTTAGCCTCAATCTTAAATAAAATCACAAGGAAAAAAGCTCCATTTTTTTCACAGTAAGTGTGTATTACAGAGCTATCATTCCTCTAACCCATGATTATTCAGAATTGACACAGTTCCACTTAAATTTTTATGTTTGCATCCTCTTTCCCACAAATTAAAATGATGTGGTTGTTCTCAACACCAAAAACGTCAACAGGAATACTTTACCTGCTTAGGTGAAGCAGGCGGTTTACATAAAACTGAAACTTGGAATTCTAAACTATTAGGATTTTGCCTTTTTGTCTTTTGTCCTCTTTCTGCCCATTATTAAGATGAGAAAAATTTTAGTTTTCCCCTTCTCTGTAACATTTTGAAATATGTATTGCTTCATAGCAATCATAGTGACAAAAGGAGATAGAAATTATAAAACAGAAACCTGGGCATTCTTTGTTTTATCTCTCAATCACATAAAAGAAGTGGGAATTTTCTAGAATGGATCTTTCTCTCCCCCTAGACTCAATTATCCCCATAGCTGGTGGTGATTGTGGATCTTCATAAAAACATTCCCACCTTACCACTCATTTTTTATAAACCTTCAGGATATCCTTAAATTTTCAGACAGGCATTTTTATTGTAAAATAGGAAAAATTTCCCATGTCTGGACAAGTCTGAGTCAGCAGTGGCATAGAAGTTCCAAGACATCAGCAAATGTGAAATCTGAAGCGAAGCTACAGTAATTAGTGATGTCTCTGTTCACTTGCATATGTCCTGCATAATGGCAAGAGCTTTCAGTAAACCATGAGTAGGTCAGAAGGCTTTGGAAAACATGATTCTTGCTAAGTGCTATCAGGAGGAGAAGAGGAACCATAAGCAAATCCTTTGGGAATACCTTAAGACCTGTGAGGATTTTCTTGTAGAGATTCAAATGCTTGAATTACTAAGTCTGTGCCTTTCTGGGAAGTAGGCACTGTCCACCTCTATTTTTTTTTGACCTATTATTTTCTCAATATAAGTGTTTCATACACTATTGTATTCAGAGAATGATAACAAAGTATTAGTGGGGAGAAAGAAAGACTTTTAAGGACCTTTTTGGACAGTACAATTTCAATTATGCACCAAGATGTGCAAGGTCTGGAAGGACCTGTTAGACTTAATGCTCCAGAAGAGAGACAAGACAAGCTCTCTTTGCCAGATGTGACTTTTTTAAAATGAGATGAGCCTACAAGAAATGCTTGCTCGCTGCTTCCTGCTGTTGTTCTCCAAAATCAGTTAACTCCATCTCCTCTCTCCCAAACCATTGCTCTCCGAAATCCAGATGCTGTGTTTGGCCCTCTAAATTACTGCTCTCTCCAGGAATCTGAAATCTCTACATATATTCTTGATTTCTATATAGTCTATAATCTAAGATTTGATGTGACTTCTTAGATTTTCTGAGTTTTTGCAGTACTTTTTTAAAAAGTTCTGTAAAATCAGAATTAGTATCCCTGTCTTATTTTCATTCAAATAGTAATTCATTCCTTTTAAGTCACTACTTCTAGATGCTGGCATTTTCTCACCATATTAGGAAAATTACTTCAATGGAAAAAACCTCAGGCTCTTTTTAATGCAAAGAAAATCTGTGAACTAACAGTCAAAAGAGTTTTCATTAAAATCCATGTAGATTAAAAGGCTAAAACATTCAAATTAGTAGACAAGGCAATCTTCCTAGGGGGAAAACAACAAGGCAAACATTGATGTTCTGAACAGCACACAAAAATGAGAAACATTGGAGGTTTAATTCTGACAACGTACTGAAAATAAACTATCTCAAAATGTCAAATGGTGAAAAAACTTCACTTTCAAACACTTCACTACAACACACTATAGACTGAGATACGGGATGAGAAGAGTTCAGAGCACTGGGGTGCACAGTTTAACACTCTGCTAAGGTCTCATATGCAATTCCTACCTGACACTACCCAAGATTACCAGCCAATTAGCAATAAGGCCAGAAAAATAGTTTAGCTATTTTGATTTCCTATCCCTCAAGCTTTTTGTTCAACCACAATTACATCTCAGCCCAGCGGTATTTTATGTTTATCTCTTCCAATTTCATGCCTTCGAGCATTTTTTACAGCGTCTATAGGTAGTACCTGTCTGTTATTTCCACTTTGCCCACGGAGAAATTGAAGATATTTGTCTCAAACAATAGAACTTCTCATGAACTGTTCAAAAAGTAACATTGAATCCCCATTTACAGTTGGCTACCAGGTGCAGATTAAATGATCATTGATACAGGCAGGAATCTTGACACAGACCTTCTATTTTCCATTGTGGCAACAAGAGCTGATATTGGAGCAAATTCTTTCCCTGTTTTTTAAGTATAAATCTGCATCCAAGTACTCTTTCTCTGGGTTTGAGGATCAATCTCCTTAAGAAAACCAGTTCTCAAAGCTCTCATATAAGGGAATATTTCATTAGAAACTTAATCTCAAGTACTAATCTGGATACTTATTTGATAATTGATTATTAAAACTATAACTACATCTTTATTGTCATTATAATTGAGGGTTTAATTCTATAGCAAACAGGCATACAATTTGCATGTGCATAAAACTCAGTGGGTGCTCTTTTAAAAGTCAACTGAATTTAATATACTTAACAAAAGCTAGGTTATTAAATACAAATTAAAGCTGAAGATGCACAAACTGCAGTGTCACCCTGTTTTATATTCTTGGGTTACTGCATCAAGGATCATTTTTCAAAACAAGTTTACTAGACTTTTAAACAACCATCCCAGCATGTGATGGGGAAATAAGAACACTAGGGTGATAATCACTGTGCAACTTATTAGTAAAGCTCTGTGGAGTAGCTCACTTATAGCCATAATAAACCAAATTTGCTTCTTGAAGACACTGGTGCAACTAGCTCCATACTTCAGGAATTCCCTATAGAATAACAGATTTTTAAATAAAGAAAAACTCTATATATTTGGAGTACTAGAGTTTATTACTTGGTAAGAGGGAAGATCCTCTAATGGATTAATGCCAAATTAAATATTGATATCTAAAAAGTACCAGGAATAAATTACAGATGCCCAGTTGAAGAAGTCTACATGTGAGATCTGTACTATACGTAAATCACTTGCGAACCATTGTAAATCTGGAATGAATGAAGATGCATCTGATTCTGCTTTATTCAAAGTAGCTAATCCTAAAGGTGAGCATGAAAGTTACAGAAAAGTTTTTGCAGTCCTGAGTGACTGGAGAACAACACTGCCAAAGAATCATTTCTGTTTCTGATAAGATCAGAAAGAGCAGGCATGGAATCAAACTATCAGGTAACAAACAGAAAACGAAGTGGAGTGTTTTTTCACAAAGGATGAAAGAAAAATACAGAATCCCAAGCTACAGTAAAATCCAGACAGCAAAAATACAAAAGATATTTAAGGGGAGTTTTTGAAATTACAGAGGATATGCACTTTAGTAAATAATAGATGTGATGGTCCAACACAATCCTGAATTGTTTATGCTAATAGGAAGCAGCAGGATTTTTATGAAATACTAGATTATGAGATAAACTGAATAAGTTTCAGATATGAACTCAAGGCATCCATCTCTAGTTTGCTGAAGGTGTTTGAGCCAGATACCATACCAACCCTGGGACAGGGCCAAATTCACCACAAAATTACTCGATAGATATGCTTTTTACTTAAAATGTAAAATGAATCAGCACTTCTCCTATTCATTATTGGCTTAGAGTATAAAAAGGCAAAGAAGAGCCATGCATCTCCTACACCTCAAAAGGCCCATATGCACAAAATCCCCAAAACGCGCAGATAAAGTGAATGTGGATGCTCTAGAATACCACCCTGCAATGTAGAGGCTGCAGCAACAGATCCTATTTAACAACACTAACCTTGGTTAGAGACCAAGCTGCACAGGAGCTAAAGCAGATTAACTCACACCAGACTCCTAAATCCCAGGAGCCTAAAAATAGCATTCTGTATGTTTGCTTTTCACAGTCACATAAAATACACATTGGTTTTCATTTATTCACTAGAACTTGGGTAGAATTTTATGCTAAGAGGCTGCTTACTTCCTGAAACAGCCTCTGGTTTGAATCACAGGGGCCTTTTTTTCTCTCAGTTGATGTTTCTGGGGCCTTCATTATTGTTCCCATTCCACTCTCAGATGTACTGAAGAAAGGTATGTTGCTGCATACTCTCTTTTGTGCGGGGGGTTGTATGCAGCAGTCTCTGCAGTAGAGGTGTCCCATGAGCTCACCCCCCAAGAGGAGCTTCTTGCCTGTCCTGGGACCGTGACCTGGGGTCTCTCCCTGTCACACAGCTGCACATGTGCCATGCTGTCCTCTGAGCCATCACGCTAGCCTTTGGGGCAGCTTTTAGAGCAAGAGCATTGTGCAAACTTGGCATGTGACACACTCAGAAAGCTGTAATTTTCATATTGTATCTCCTTACCAATTGTAAATCAGTCATTTTAAGGATGCTTTCCATTCTTGCTTCCCTTTAGGCATTTCTTATTTCTCTCTGGAAAAAGAAAATATGTAGTTTATGGCTAACTGCAGGACTGAAATGACATATATAATAGCAACAGCAGGCAACAAATGTGTCCCTAAAGTGGCAATATGGTGCCTTTTGTTTTGTTTTAAGACTTTGGAGTGATAGACAATTTGTCTTTTCGAGCTCCTATTTGAATAGTTACAGGGAATTTAGAAGACAATGTTATGCATGTTCAGTAACAAGGACTGCATAGTCGGACTTAGGCCCTTTGAAAATTGAATGATAGGAAAAGACAATCAGGCGGACAAAATACTGATTATTATGCATAGGGTTATTAGTAATAAAGCTTAATAGGAAGTGTTTGGGGAATTTTTTTTTAATTTCTATGCAGTCTTCTTTTGTTTTCAGTTAAAAAAGATAAACACTTTCTGATCACGTTATTTTTACACAAAATTGAACTCTGGCCCCTTTGTGAGAATGAATAAAGCCTACATGGAACACTTTTGCTATAAGAGATGTTTCATATCTAAATATAATGGTTTACATATATGAGAAATTCAAACTCCCCTATGTAACTATTTAAAGGACTGATATTGCCACTCTACCCACATGAGTAAGCCAGCTTGCATCTCTCTGAAGGGATGCCAAGGACAGAGCATGTCCCTGACCATGTCTCGGTGCCCAGACACAGACAGGTACAGCACAATCTCCTCGTCACACACAGGACAAACACCATTCCAGGCGCAGGAATGCAGCAGGACAGGAGATAGAGAAGCCACAATGTGTTTGGATTTTCCAGTTCTCTTTTCTTTTCCTCAGACTGAGCTCTCCGAGCACCTCACAGGGGCAGGCGTGTCGAAAAGGAGAGGGGATGAGACAGCTGAGCACCTGCAGCAGTCACTGACTTCAGCTGCAGTTGTATAAGCTCACATTTCTAAAACCACTGTACCAGGAAAACTGATGCCGTGGTGCAGATCTTGGTGTCGGCTGATCTGAAGAAGGGATCTCTCTCTGAATACCTGCTGGTTAAGAATTTAAGGGCGATAAACAACAGGCACTCAGCAGAGATCCCCTGGCATGGGGATGGGGCAGGAGGTGCTCCAAGCAGCATCCATAGCTGCTAGCTGAGAGCCACCCACCCATGTCTTTGTGGCTCTAGCTCATTACTCATTACTTGGCAGCCCCTCTGCTTCTTACTTCCCTTCTGTCAATGACTTCAATTTCACTTTTCTCACTGTATCATTGGCTTTCTCTCCCTCTCTCTTTCCCTCTCCCTCTTTTAAAACTTCTGTGATGTCTCCTTATACTTCCCTTTGTTTATTGAAAGAAAAACCTGGGATGATCATGCTGGTAAATTATTTGATCTTTTGAAACATCTATCAAAATTTCAGCACTGTCATGGGTGACATTTTATCAAAATTAATTAGTAAGATGATTTGTTTTTCTTTCTAAATGTATTCTTAAGGGGAAAACTCTCATTTAACAAAACAAAAAAAATTAAATTAAAGCAATAAAATATATATTAAAACCTCGTTAAAATTAATCCCTGAATACAACATTTTCTCTATAAGATCATTTCAACTTTTGTCATTATTCCAGACTCTAAGTGTTTTCCTAAAGTAAAATACACTAAAGTGTGGTTGATGATGAGACTATAGATTACTAGATTAAGATTATTTAGGCAGATAATATGTTATCCTTGTACTGAGGGTCCTAAATAAGAGAAATTAAGGTTAAGGATTACAATGACACATTTTAAATATGAAAATGCCTGTCCTCCTTTGCAGTCACAATGTCATTAAATGTCTACTATAAAAATACTTCTGTATGCAGTCCTAGATTAGACTAAACTGTCTTTTCCAAGCAGATTACACTTTAATTCTTTATTATTATTATTATTATTATTATTAGTAGTAGTAGTAGTAGTAGTAGTAGTATGTCAATATAAAAGCTGGGTTTATCTTCTGAATTTCCCTATTCTCACATGCTAGTGGGGGAGCTGAAAACCCACCACAGATCAGTTTCTCTCTCCCAGATCTCGGCTCTTTTCAAAAAGGTGGGATGAGTGTCTGGCTGTCACAGGGCCACAGGCGACAAGGCAGCAGGGGACCAAGTGTCTCCAGCTGAGGGCAAAGAGCAGGAACTCCTCTGGTGGTTGCCATGGCAGCCAAAGCCATCCCCACACCGGGGTCTGGAACCGGGCACACCGTGATTCCACACTCGCTGCCTTCCACTTGCCTCTCGTCCAGCGATGCGCTGCTTGCTCGAGGTGCAACTGACAGGAGTCAGTCTCCCCTTAAAGCTACTGTGGGTCTTATACTTCCATTCAAATTCCACGATGTGTACCATGGTGTGCAATATATTCAGTATTTTCTACTGGAATGAGGTTCAAGAATTTCCATTATCCACATTCAATACAAATTGTGTTGCCAGTGGTTTTATAAGGCTTGGCTATGATCCTGAGCAAACTCTTTTTACTTAAAACAATTTCACTAGATTCCATCACTATCCTTTATTTCACTCAAGCTTTCTCACAGGCTCAGGAGATGATAATTACATTCTGTCATAAATACATTGATAATGTACTAATCTTTTGCTGGAATTTCACGCAAGAGTGTAAACTGTTTTACTGACCTTTGTGAGATAAATAAGTGACTGCAAAATATGGTAGCATCAGAATTCCTGGAAATTTTCTGTTTTCTGTATAAATGTACCAGCAGTCACTTGCTTAGTTTGTAGGCTGTGCACTGCCTCATGCATAAGAAATCACAGAAATATTAATGTAAAACTACTGCTGTCTCTCTTAGTGCATTATCATCACATTATGAAGCTTTCAATTGATGATCTTTCTCATGTTCTTAGACAACCTTGACCTTCAGTTTTTAGTGAGGTGAATAATATTACATCACATCTAAAGAGAACAGTATAATCATCTTTTCTATTTGCAGCCAAAGACAGTCAATGCTATTTGATACAATCAGCATGTGTCTTGATACTGAAGGCACATGGTGACAAGTCTAACTGAATGTAGTTATTTGGCTGTCACGAAATGCACCTTATGGTGATAAACTTCAGCCATAAAATTGGAAGACTATCACATAAACATGTTTCATGAAGAAATACACTAACAGAATTCACTGCTGGTTTATAGTTGGAAAACTGTGTTCTATTTATTATGCTACAATTTTTACAGTAAGTCAGGTTCCAAAGCTCATTACATTTTACAATGAAGTAATTATGGGGTGTTGATTCTTCTCCTTCAACCAACAGGTCTATCTAATTAGGGTACAATAAACTGAAATACCACAATTAAGGATGTGTAAAAGGTTACTAAGACTGGATGCAGCTTCAGTGTACTTAGAAACAGGGGGTACTGCACAGCTAGACCCCCACCAATGTGCCTGGGTCAGGTACCTCACAGTTCATTGCTCATGGGGAAACCTCCTCTGCCTTTGCACCCTCTCCTCTGGGAACACATCCTAGTGCAGATGCTACAATAAGCATATCAAGGCAGTTCACATTTGTATGCATTAAATCTTGAACTTGATAAAAACCACCATTTTCTTTTCATTACTTATCAGGCATTTTATCTTTTAGATAAATTTCTTCTCTCTGTAATCTTAAAGGATATGGTGTTCATAACATTTACTGAAGGTTAAGCTATAAAACTACCCAAAACAATAGCTTCAATAAACTCAGAGACATTGTCTTATCTTCAGCATAAGTCAACCTCACTGCAATGCAATGTTTTTAGCTTGGCATTTTATTGGTTATGGGAGATGTTCTGAGCCACAAGGAGTCTTAATCCTGCTGAAAGTCAAAAAGAATTTGAGATTTACCCTCCATTTGTGCTTTTGAAGATTCTCACTGCGAGTTTGAATGGTTGCTTGTGAATGTAATTTGAAATATGGGGTCACTCTTCTACTGAATTAACCGGTAGCAGGATGTGGGTATTAATGTGCTTATAAAACATTCACCCAAATAAAGTGACTTTATCTAAGAGAGGCTGCGATCATGGGGTGTTCTTAGGCTGCCCAGGAAAACAGTGGAGCACAAATAGTATTTCAGGAGTATTCTCAAAGCAAGGGGTTTCTTGGTGCATATTTCCCTGCTCCACCTTGAAATATGTAAATTGGACAACATGGAGAGGTGCCCTGGCATGTCAGAAAGAGAAAAAGATTGATGAAAGCTATGCTTTAACTATTCAAGAAGAAAAGCAGTCCCCTTTGGGCCATTGCAATTCAGAAAAAAATGTAAACTGCATAAATCTCAGTTGCAGTTCACATATCTGCTAGAAGAAGAGGAAATAATTAAAGTAGTCCTTCCTTTTTTTTTTTTTAGATCAGAAAGGTTAGCCTTCTCTCAAAATTGTTTAATCTTTTCAGACCTCTTGCAGCCATTCATGGTATTAGATAGCCTTTTGATGATAAAGATAAAATTAATATCTCACTTTTATGTAAGACTTTTCAGGCCCACATTAATCATTACTTAGTTAATTCAGTAGACAAAGAAAAATAATCACCAATTCTCAAAGAAACAGGGAATGTTTTTACAGGCCCATTACATCTACACATTTTCTAACCTTGCTAGAGCTACTGAAGCTCAGCAGAGGTGATTAATACAACTAAAATCATATAATTCTTTACTAAAAATCAGGTTCTATAGATGAAATAAACTTTCTGATTTCAGAGAGGCCAAGCAGGGACTTTTGTGGTCAAGTTAGGAAAAACGGAATCTTTATGTGAGCAATAAACTAGAAAATTTAAAGAATTCTGATGAAGAACTGATTAAAAGAAGATAATTTCAAGACTTCTGGGAAGATTATTTTTCTTCTTTTCCTTCCTTTCCTTTTTTGATTGATTCATTTACTGATATTCATAGAATCATAGAACAGTTTGGATTGGAAAGGATCTTTTAAAGGTCATCTAGTCCAGCCCTCCTACAATGAACATGATCATCTTCAACTAGATCAGGTTGCTCAGAGCCCCATCCAACCAAACCCTGATAGTTTCCATACTTCTTTGGGCAACCTGTTTCAGTAAACAACAAAGTTCTTTGTAAAAACTCTTTCCTTATACCCCATTTAAATACACTCTCTTTTAGTTCCAAACCATTGCCCCTTTTTCTATTGCAAAAGGCCTTATAAAAAGTTTTTTGCCCACCTTTTTCATAGACCCCCTTTAGGTATTGACAGGCTGCAACGAGGTTGGCCTGGAACCTTCTCCAGGCTAAACAACCCCAACTTCTTCAGCCTGTCTTCCCTTGTCCCTGAGGGCAGTTATTCAGGAGGTAGAAGAATAACTAGAATATGCATCCATGCTGAGGTGCTGTTTTGCCTTTTGTCTGACCACACTTGGAAAATTCGTATCAGTTTACATTTAAAAAAATAGAAAACCAGAAATGCCATTGTTCACAAAGTAGGAAAAACGAGCAGTTTCATTTGTGTCCTATAATATACAAAAAAAAAAAAAAAAGAAAAAATTAGATGGGAAAATTGTATGAAAAATCACAGTACAAGACAGTCTGACTATAGATAAGAGTTTTAGAAATATGAGATTTCCCTCATAGAACTGGGTATATTCGCATGAAGAAAGTAATTAGAAAATGATAGATAAACATCAGGGCAGAGATCACTGGGGAATTATGATAAATTTCTTGTTCCTCTGATCAAAAATCAAGAGATATAGGTGTTGTTGATCTCTTGAGACAGGAGAATCCTGAATTTCTTTCTCTACTCCACGAATTAGTTATGTTCTCATGTTATCCACCTTTCAGTTCTACGGTAAATTTGAAACATTCCAATTAGTTAGCTAGAACAAATGGCATACTAAGAGATGAAAAAAATATGCAGAAATTAGAAGAGTAGATGGACAAAGAAGCATTAGACCCTGCATCTGGTAAAGGAATATTTTAAACAGCAGAAAGTATTTTTTTGTACAATTCCTACAGCACCAGTGTAAAAGGCTTAACCAGGTAATAACACAGCAGGCTGACCATTTTATAAGGTTTTTTTCAAAGTGGGCTTTAGAATTTTAGACAGATTTTTGAATTTTGGCTTTCAATTATACTAAATCCTAGGGGAATTAATTATAAATATTAAATAAACTTGCATTAACAGATAGGTCAGGACACAGTTTGAACCTTTTAAATTAAATCTTAAAACCTTTTAAGATTTTAAGTTGCTGCAGTCTAGACCTGATTAGACATGAAAAACTAGTAAGATTAAATGACCATATCCCATCACAGTGGTGGATTAATTGCCCCAGGTGTTCCTTATGATGTGCCATTATGTTTAATGAGTTCATTAATGACTTAGAAAGGTGAAAGGATAGCATTGCAACAAAGTCTGTTAAGGGGACTAAGTTGTATACCTGTACAGGACCTGAGGTGACTGTAGAGAATATTAAAGAAACTTAAACAAGATAGGTGAAAGGTCAGAGTGATAACAAGGAACGTCAAAATCCAGCTGCAAAAAAAATAATAATCTATTCAACCTGGAAAGCTCTAAGCTGATTATATCATCTAAAGGAGACCTTGGACTTCTCTATACACAGATCAATGTGCAACTGCAGTTGAGAAGGCAAATCAGCTACAGGACTGTGCAATGGGTTGTGGCGATCATGAATTGGAGAGAAGTGGAGTGGCACCACAGGAACAGAGATGTAGCACGGTGAGCTGTGTGTCAGCCAGCCTCCATGTGGATGCTGAGGGGGGAAGAAGAGAATCTCCCTAGAGATGACAGATGTTGCTTACTCTACGTGAGTCTGTACAATACTTTGTGTTCTGGAGCAGGTAGTCAGGGAGCCACAGCTTGACCTTGTTTGTAAAGTGAAGGAGCAATTTTGTGCAAGCAAGCAGCAGAAAACACCTTTTCGGTATTTCAGGTGTGAAATTCACTACCATTAGAAGTCATTGAGACTAAAAATTCAGTAAGATAAAAAGGGACTGAACAATCATATAGATATCAAGACTATATATATAGACCTATCATACATAAGTAATGCTTTTTAAAATGGTAAATAGCTACCATGTAGTACTCACTGGCTGTGAGGTTTGTATAACTTCCTCTGACGCTCAGGGTACTAGATGTATTATTTGGACAGCAGAAGTTGAAGAAAACTTACATTTCTGGGCCTAATACAGAAGAAATATTTATAGTCTTACCATAACATATTAATAAAGACAGCAAAAATATACCAAGGTAATCTTCAAAATTACTGATCTGATCTTTAAAAATCCATTTATTTGCTTATGCCTATCTAAACTCAGACGATCGCAAACAGAATACCACCTTTCCTCAGCAGAAATATCTCTCAAATGTCAGTTCAGTTGAAAGCTAAGACATGTTTTCTTTTCTGACTTCATGTTTTCTGTATTTATATTTGGTCAAGGACAATCCTTTTCCCCCGTCAATGTCAACATTTGACAAAAAATGCTGTGGAATAGTAATGAAAAAAATACCCCTGCCTAACCCTGTCCTGTTATGAGTCAATATTTGCATGACTTCCAGACTCACAACCTCCTTGTTAGGCACTCACCAATAGTTCCAGCAGGCTGCCAGCCCCCAGGTCTTCTCACAAAACTTACAGCTGGGTCTGAGAGAAACACTGATGGAGACACCTTGGCATAATGTGGTCTTTCCTATAACGGGGTGTCATGTGCTCAACGTTAACCAAAAAACTCTTCCATGTATGTGAAAGCAGGGGAGTGTTGGCCTTGGGGGAGGCAGAGGAGTGGTGGGTCCTGGGGAGAAAGGCACAGTGTGTCACCTTTCCTCCCAGCTACAACCTGAGTGTGGCATTGCCAAGCTTCCAAATCCGGATAAAGGCTTCCAGTGCCACTCTGCTGAAGGTATGGCCCATGAACACTGAGGTGGGGAGAGGGTAGTGTTGGGGGAGTTGTATTTCCTCAGAACTGTACTTTGTTATGTTTTTTGACATAGCTACTTCCTTGAGTGTCTCCAACCTGTCAGAATGCTGAAAATGCCTTCTGTTTTCATCTCAGGAAAAGATGCGCAGCTGAACCAAGCAATGGCAGAGTAACTGATGTTGGATTCTATGATTTGAGCCCCAAAAGGTCTTAAACAGTCAGATTTATTGTCTATCCAATTTTATGACTCTTAGTCGTATTTATTCTCTGATGTTTACCATCAAATGTCTCTACGTGAGCTTTGGTTTGTAGGCTTTCATATTGCTAAATCATTTTTTAAGCTTGAGATGTAGCTTCTGTTGAACATCAATCCCTTGAGATACACCATTAACATGAATCATTTCTGAGAGTATGTTGTGCAATATGAACTTCATGTTGAGTCAATCATTCACTGTGATTGAAAGAAGAGATGACCTTCACAGAAGCAACATATCACAGCTGAATATCCCAGGACCCTCTTCTCTACTGTCAGTCATGGCTGCTTTTGGAGCCCATGCAGACAATCATCGCACAAAAATAGGCTGAAGATTATTTCCCTTTATGTGGTTAGGTCAGTGGATAAATATAAATCCTTTAAATAAAGGATTGATGAAAACTGAGGCCTTTTCTGAGTCGCGGAGACCACTTTATCGCTCCAAGGCAGGTTTCACAGTGGACTTAAAGATAAGTGTTAAGTTGTACTTTGGTTAGTTTGTTTCCTTTTCCTCAATGTCCCTTAACTAAAATCTCTTTTACAAGTCCTGGCAGCAGATTTTTTTTGGATCTTCTTTTTAAACAGGCCTAAATTTGCAGAGGCGCCGGGGCATTTCCTTCTGCCAGCTGTGGGTCCGGACCTGAGGCCTGGATCCTGCTTGCCTGAACTTGTGATGAGGGAAGAGGGCATAAACCTGGTCACCCTATTAATCTGACAAGTGTTTTTAGCTGGCCAGTGCTTTAGCACAGCTCCCTTTGTAGGAGGAGATGGTGTCTTATGTTAACACCCGTTCCTGTACAACTACTGCAAAAGTGGATCAGGTAAAAAAATAGACTTGCTGTCAAAAGGCATAGCTTTTATAACTGATTCTGGTTGGAGTGTCCTTTGGGATCTTGGATTTGTCACTCACCCTTCCAGTACATCAGCTCTTTCTCCTGTAAATTAGCCTAATTATATGTTCCTGCTTTATAAAATCAGTGGGAGGCCTGGTTCAGCCTGGTTTAGCCTGGTTCATTCATTAATGATTTAAAAGAGCTTGGAGATTACTGGGTGTAAAGAGGCATAAAAAGGAAGTTAAATGCAAAGGAAAGATTTGAAAGAAAAGAAAAAAAGAAAAAGAACGAAATGGTGTCAGTTCCACCCACTTTCACAAAATTAGCTTTTCCCAAACATTCATTCTGTAATATAAAATATTACAGGTATTTTCTTTTCTTTTGGTAAGCAGTCAGAGCTTGGGGACACTCTTCTCATTTGTGAATATGTCATTTTATTCTGAAGATCATCTGATTTACAAGAGTAATTATCTGTTTCCTAAGCAGCATTTCTGCTGCTGAAATACCATATTTCAACAAATATAAGTACCTCAACAAGAATAAATATGCACCTTGTATTTGTCTAAGTTCACATTTGCTCTTTATTTTAAAATTAATCAGTTACAGGAATTACTTCCTAGATATTTGAATGAAAAAATTTGCATACAAGATTTGGCCAATGCATACAAGATACTCTCAACAGTAGTAATACTTTTTGACCCCACAGTGTTCTCTTCAATGAATTATGGCCAACATCAAATATTGATCATGTAATTTGAAATAATTCAAAAGGAGATGCTTAAAACTCTAAAAAAGCAATTACTGAGTACCTTCCTCATGCAAAAAGTTTCATCTCGGCTCCTTCTGTTGAACAATGTGATACAATATAAGAATTTTGCAGCTCCAAAATTGAGAAATATAATATATTAATATAAATATATTAATATATTTGAGAAATACATTATTAACACGATTCTGAATAATCCTATTAGTTGCACAGCTGGATAAAATTGTAAAATTCATGCAAAATCTTGCTGTTGACAATTAGACAGACACTGTTGATAATTAGACAAACACTATGTTAGGACTGCATTTGGGAAAATATTATTGTATAGTATGTTTGATGCACCAGTGAGAAAAAAGTGGGATGGATCATAGAAAAAACACTGACATTGTACTTAAAGAGTAATGAACTGAGGGTTGTTTGCAGCAAGAAATGCCATGCCCAAAGGTGACAATTTCAAATTCAGAATGTTTTCCTGTTCATTTCTCACTGTGCAGGGTGAGACAATGTATAGAAATGTCCCACTATCATACATATTGTTTACACTCAAAAGCAGTTTAACTTTTTCCTAGTAGATATTGAAATGAAGGAATGTTTTTTGTACATCATCACTTAGGGCTGTGGTATTTAAAGGTCATCATGAAAAGCATCTTCCAAACAACTACTATCAACATCTGAGTATTGACTGATAATTATTATGTATTGTTAAAACTCTTTTCTTTCAAATAGAAATTAATGTTTTTCATATTGTTTCCTGCTTCTTAGAGAAATAGAAAAAGATAAGATTTTCAGTATTTATTCTACTGTCTGCTCATGGATGTGAACTACCCCTTCAGAGTTTAATCTTTATAGCAATATTTTCTTTATAGATATTACAACCTTGAGTTGAGATTTTAACATCAAATACAGTAAATTTTAGTGTTCAGAACTGACAACAGCGATAATAACAAAACATCCCTAAGGCTGTGTGTCAGAAAAGAGGAGTTCTTAAAGTAACAAAATACATAGCATATCATCAAAGTCAATTGTCCCTTTTCATGAGCCTCTGCCATGGTATTTTCAGATTGCCCATAGAAACTAAGAAGAAAGACGGGATAACTAATTGATAGCAACTAGTTTTAGGTGCAAGCAAAAGCTGTAACTCAGTCCAATGCAGTGAGATGCAGCTCTGTTAGAGGTGGGCTGGTTCCCAGAGAACATCTGTGATGTTTTGGCCATCACAAGCCTTCTGGAACCTGTAAGTATAATTGCTAGTTTCAAGTCAGGTTAAATCAGGTAATAGTCACATTCCTCTTTGTTTTGGAACGAGATCAAACTGTGTCTCAATCACAAACCAGTACACAAGGTTGGGATAAACACTGAGCTATGACGGCTGTGGGTGTGTTTTGGTATTGCTTTTTTTTTTTTTTCCCCTAGCAGCAGACAAAATAAGCCTTAGCTCCTGTTTGTTTCTGTTCTTCCTTGTCCTCTGCCATCCCAAGCTGGGCAGTAAGGTTGTCTGCTAAGGCAAATCCATGAAAAAAATCCATTTGTGGTGCTTTTAAATTTTTTTAAACATTTGCAAATGCAAGAAAAGGAATTATTACCCTGCAGCATGTCAGTGATCAAGCATACATTATAATCCCATAATTATTTGCACTAGTAACTCAAAGAGGACTTAATGCAGCGTAGAGGGGCTAAAACAGGATAGAAACAAGTAAAAAAGTGCAGATAGTGTAAGGATTCTTTTAAACGATATTTGTTGCTGGAGACATTTGTCTGTAGAACTACATACTTAGGAGTTTTCCCTGGAGTCTGAATGGAAAAACAGAGACTGAGTGTTGTTCTGACCTATTTGTAAATATATTTGAGTCAGACACACCACAAATGCAGCAGAAAAGCTCAGAAGATAGCAAAGGAATTGTAGTAATGTGGCTAAGGGACAGCATTTCAGGACTAGGTAGTAGGTAGAAAAATTTGAAATGGTGATTAGGGATTATGAGCAGACTCCTTTTGACTGATTCCTAATGTGTTCAGACAAGCAAGAACTGATGATGGATTCTCTGAGGATAAATAGAAATATGAGGAAAATTTCTAATGATATTTAATTTTTTCTGCTGCTGGAAACAACTCACCAAACCCAAAGAATTTAATAGCTACTTAGCCTAAAAGATTAACACTATTACATGCAGCAGAACTGACACAGAAAGCTTGAGTAGCCCAAGGAAGCAGCTTCAGTATTAATTACAGTAATTATTTATGATGTGTTTGTTAAGCAGTGACAGTGCACTTAGGACTGTACACAGCCAAACCAATGCCCGAAGCAAGCAGGTGCTGACCATCTGCATCTTGTGTCTTTGGTGGATACCGAAAGTGTTGACAAGGGACTCTAAGCTGGAAAGGAAACCGTTCATACACTCATAGAAGATGTGTAATCTCTTGAAATACCTATGTTGTAATAATACCTAATTGCTTTAAAGTTTGAATGCTTTCTACTCATTTATTCTTACAAAGAAGCAACAAATAATAGCTGTATGAATAAATGGGGCACAGAGATTTGCACGACTAGGGCATGATCATCCTCCAGTGCTCAACCTGAATCCTGTTCAGTTCTGGGCCCTTCACTAAAATAAAGATGCCAGAGTGTGTCCAGACGAGGGCAATGAAGCTGGTGAAAGGTCTTTACAACTGCCTGAGAGAAGGTTGTAGCAAGGTGATCTCTTGGGCTGGTCTCTTCTTTCAGACAACAAGCTATAGGACAAGACAGAATGGCCTCAAGTTGCACCAAGGGCAATTTAGTTCGGATATAAGGAAAAAATTCTTGACTGAAAAGATTGTCAAGCATTGGAAAAAGCTGCCCAGCGAAGTGGCTGAGTCACCATTCCTGCCTGGAGGTATTTAAAAGATGTGCAGCCATGGCACTTAGGGATATGGTTTGATGATGGGCTTGGCAGTGTTTAACAGTTGCAGTTGATAATTTTAAAGGACTGTTCCAACCTGAGTGGTTCTATGAGTCAAAGGAATGAGATATCTAAGGTCTAAACCCAGCTCTGCACAGTTTTAACAATTTCAGTCCAGTTTACTTCTTTTAGCTGAGATCTACTCATTTGTGTTACCTCCCCTTCCCAATCTTGCTCCTTTCCCACAGTCCATTTCAACCAGCTACTCATCTGTTTGATCAGGATTTTTATTGTTGCTGTGCTGTAACTCACCTCTAGCATTGATGTGTGAGGAGCTGCTCCTCATTTAGGGTACTCTCTAAATGCTAAATCCCTAAATTTAGGAGTACTCCCTAAAAAGTACTCCTATTGCTCCTCCAATAAATGTACTGGCCTCCTCCTCATTTAGGGTACTCCTCAGGGTGCCTAATTTTCCAAACACTAGAGTCATGACAACATTTCTTATCTTAATAGATTAACATAGGTAAGCTTTTTGGAAAACTTGATACTGAAGGAGGGATTTGAAAGACCAAAGGATCAGAACTGGAAGGAAATTCCACACTTATGTCTATCAGCAAGGCAAATAAAGTAGGATTGTGGATGACATGGAAGAGTATAGAAGTGGTATTTAGACAAATCTGTGAAGCATAAAGGTAGGAAGACTATATTGATTCTCAACCAGCAATGAATGAAAGACACAGTAGAACAAATAATATGGCAATAAAATAAATATCCTGTTCTGGGCTCACATATACAGCTGAATTATCCCAGCTGTTTGGGACATTGTGTCTCAGTTCAGCCATGGTAACTGGCTATCCACAAAGTTTTCACTTATGGGAAGAATGAGGTAAAATGTGCAGGCTTCAATCTCTGCTAGAGATTTTCAGCAGGCTCACAAGATGCATCTGCTGTGGGTATTTGGCAGTCGTTTAGATCTTCATGACTCAGTTGTTCATCCAAGTTCTTAGATAGACAGGTATGGGCACACACAATTTTGCTATTGGCTATTTTCAGAATAGGCCAGTTTGCAGATTCACTGCTCTTCTGCACAAATACTTAAGAAGACACATTTTTGATCAGTGACTTATTAAAAAACAAACATAGCCCAGAATCCCCAGATAAATATGTGGAGCTGAAGTAAATGTAGAGAGTCCTAAACAGAGAGCTCCCTGATGTGTCAGGCCTGTAAGTGTCCTGAAGAGGCAAAAAACCTCAGAGCTCCTCTGTTCACTTGTCTGTGATGGTTTCACACCATCAAACTAATCCAGGGAGGAGCAAGCCCCAACATTTTTATTGGCACCAGTACATTCCACATGCTTATTTACTCCGACTGTCATCAAAGTAAAGATAAATCCGGCATCAATACTGCTTGAAAGGCCTATCCGACAAGATAAATTAAATACAAGCAGCAGCATTCTTTCTGAGTTCACATAATGGGGGAATTTCAAAAACTGTAAGACTGCCTCTCTTACCAACGATTTGTAACCCATAATTACATTGATACATGTGCCATGTCAGCAACAGCAGTGAAATTCATAGTATTTTTTATGTGAAATGTACTGTTTTATTGCATTAATTCACATTTAATGTGTACACAGTAATAACCATAAAATATGATAACCAAAGTTATGTATTTTCTTCAGAACCTTCATTTAGAGAGCTTTCAAAAAGAGTCCAAGGAAATTAAAATATCAGTCAGTTTACCTGCAGGATATAGAGCCAAAGCACTATGCACTATAATTTCTTTTACAAGCAGTCCCTTCATCTCATAATATCCTACCTCTGATAAAATACAGTAGTCATAATACTTGAACATATTGTTAAAACTGCTGTGCACAAACCCAAGATTTTAGAACTGGAGGAGACTGCATCACTGGAGAGGAACTGGGTCACTCCTAGTGGCTCAAGGAAAGGATGGCTGTAACCAAAGTATGAAATTCAACAATTTCTTGTTTATAGCATCCAAAAAGAAAATATGTCAAACAGCTCTTCTTGAAAAGGTGCATAAACAATGAATAAGGATTAAATGGAGCCAAAGTTTTCAACTCCCCTCTCTTGAAAAGAGAAACAACAATAGTAGTAAAGATTAAAAAGAATGATTATTATGATATTTTTGTCTTTCTTTGACTTATTTCACCAGCTGCCAGGGCTAAATTACATTAATGTAATGTCATGTAATGATCTAAATTTAACACAAACTCCCTTTTCATTACAAAAACAAGAAAAAAAAAGGGCACAATACAGTCCAAGAAATACACCTTCATTCAAGAAAGAAGTAAAAATAGTTATAGCTTTTTCTGATATTGGACAAATATTTTAGTAGAGATAAGAAAGTAATTAATTCTTCTTCACAGAGTGAAAATAAAATTTCAGGAACATTTTTATTTGTTAGTGATTTAATTTGAATTACACAGGTGAAAACCAAGTAAGCAGTTGAACTGTTAAGTAATAATTGCACGAAAGATTTATACTAGATGCAAGAGCAGGAATCAGAAATACAGAATAGATATCACTGGAATCTGAAAGATAAAAGCAACTCTGGGAGATTATAATTCATGAGTTGGATGGATTTACTTGGAATGACAGAAGCATGTAACATTTGATGGCAAGAAACAGGCATAATCAGAGCTGGCTTTTATCAGCCTTGGGTTGCCAGAACTTTGTGCCAGTACCTGTCACAGATCAGAAAGAATTTCTTTCTACTGCAACAAAATATTCAGTAAGAAAAGCTTCTTCCTGCCTTCCAACTCCTGAACTTTTAAGACTGGTGTAAAGAGAGAAGCTGACTTGGCATAGAAACATAAAAGTTGCCCCCATGACTCTGAACAATATCAATTCTAGTGCAGGAAGGAGGTTCCACAGCAGCCTCTTCTTAGGTTTTTAGATATCAGCTAACTAATTATTTTCAGCTCTATAAGAAAATCACTTTCACATTACACAAGAAACTAAATCAGGAACAGCACCAGAATTAAATACGCATTTAATTTGGAGAAAAATTCCATTTGTTACTATCAATCACGAATTTTCACACCACATAATCTATTTCTTTCTTTAATTATTTCTTATTATTATTTATAACAGCTACTTAAATCTGTTTTAGTTTTAAATTTCTCTGGTAACTCTGTAAGGTTCAAAACTTTTCTTGTGCAGAAATCCATGGCACTGTGATGCTTGTGACGGAATGGGGTTCCTGCTAAAACATGCAGGTGGAGGTTCATGTCTATTGGTGCAAAATATCAGAAGAAAGCACTTAGTGCAAGACTGCAGGGCAGTGACACAGATGAACTCAAAAGCAAAGCACTGAGATCTCTTCTGCTTCCAGAGAAGATTTTTGATTCTCTTTGGAATTTGTTAGTCACCCTTGTGTTCAGCTGATTAAATTTGTTTGTAGATGTCCTGAAGATTATATTGACAGCTATTCCTGCTTACATCTTAAGTGGCAAGAAGTTGAAGAGTATGAATTGACATGATATGACAAATGGAAAAACTAAATGCACTGCTGTGTAGCTCTTACACTCATGTCCTGATCACCCCATGGCATTTTGGCTGTGTTGGGACCGGAAGTCAAATGAATGGATGACATTTGGTTTTGCAAAAATAGCTGAGTTATTGTTGATTTATGGCAAAATTCCTTCATAAGCACACAGATTAGCAGGGAAGGTGACAGCTAGTAAGAAGATCTGTAGAGTTCTTGGGTCTCACTGGTAATTTCACTGGAAAATACATCATGTAAGCCATAAATTTAAAACAATTAAGAAGAAAGAAAGCAGATGGAATAAAAGCTTGATTGAAAATGACCACACAGTGCATATGTCTGCAACTATTACAAGCTATAGTATCCCTTTTAGGTGTATCTGTAGATTTAAGACCTGATCTTACTTCTACTTCAGTATAAATCAGTAAAGTAGATCCACTGAAATTATCAGACTTACACTGGGTTAAGGAAAAAGTAAAGTTTGCAGAATAAAATCAAGCTAAGAATTGAAATGTTATACTTACATAGCAGATAATATGATCCACATCACATAAATTTATTGCAATTTTAGGCAGAAAAGGTCTAAATCTAGGTAGCCTCTTTTTTTTTCCCAGTAACTGTTTTTCTATTGCAAATGGCTTTCTGAAAATAAATTAATTTATCTAAAAATGTTATTTCTAGGCATGCTTGTTTCTGAGAGAACATTTTTAGATATCAGAGATGACTGGTTTATGGAGCAGTTACCTAGGGAAGAGATATCTGCCCATACAGAGTCCCCTAATAGTGACCACATTAATTATCCTCATTATTGGAAAGGGAAAGGTCCCAAATGTGCCACAATACCAAAATCTTTAAAAATAGAAGCAATATAAAATGGTTAAACAGTGAAACAAAAATGAAAAGTAGCCATCAGCAGAGTAAAACACTTTCAGGAAGACAATTTAGAGAGGTTTTATAATAGAGATAGAGAGAAAATATATGCAATCATTAAAAATATAAATTAGAAACAAAAGAAATCACATGGCCTATATTAAATACTAAAGTAGAGAAAGCTGTCAGAAGTGAAGACTGGGAGCTGCATCCAAACAAACAAAAGAGAAAGGAGTATAAATGGCATAAAGCTGAAAGCAGAGATGCCATATGACAGGCCAGAAGGGATTTGAAGGAGTAACAGTAAGGACAGGTAACCTATTAATAAAACTTTATTCAACCATACCATTACCAGAAAGCCTGACAGAGAGTCAGATGGGACCAATAGGCAATCAAGGTATGAAAGGAATTTTCAAAGAAGATGAGGCTATTGCTGGAAAGCTATATTAATTTATTGCATCAGTGTTCATTACAGAAGAGAATGAGGTCCTGATATCAGTCATTCCTTATGGGAGATAAGGCTGAGGAACTGGCTCAAATTCAAGTGTCAATAGAAAAGGCTTTAGAGCAAATTGACACACTGAGCAGTAAGAAATCTCCAGGAACAGATGGTATTCACTGAAGATTTATAACAGAGCCCAAATATAAAATCGCTTAACTACTAACAGTGGTGTCTAACCTATTGCCAGAGGAACAGAAGGTGGGAAATGTGACACCAATCTTTATGAAGGACTCCAGAGAGATCTTGGATCCATAGACTGCAAGTCTGCTTTCTGTACAGGCAAAATGGTAAAACTGTAATATAGGATGAGACTAATAAACATCTGGACAAACAAAGTATATTGCCTAATACACTGTTCTAGTGAGGGGAAATATTTCTTACAAATGTATTAGAATTTTTTAAACCTCTCAACCAGCATGTGTATTACAGTGATCCTAATACTATAGAATACTTGGATTTTAAAAGGCTTTTGATATATTTCTTCATTAAAGGTTCCTACAATATAGATTACCATGGGACTAATAGGTAGATGTTGCCATGGATTAATAATGACTTAAAGGCAGATGACAAAGAATACCTGTATATGGTTAACTTCCTCAACCAAAATGTTCCCTAAATATCTGTAGCTGAATCTGTATGGTTCATTATTCTCCTTTGCTACCTGGCAGAAGATGTTAGAGAGCAGGGACTTCCAGAGCTCACAAAATAGGACAGTGAAGTAAAATGGCAAATTAAGCTCATATCATGAAGTGCAGGATAAAGCATTTGGAGTGAATTACTAAAAGAATGGGCTCTGAATGAACTATTTCTGTCCCGGACAGAGAGTCCAGGGTTAGTGGGGTTCATTCTGTAAGATAATCTGCAAATTGATGGCATAACTGATGTCAATTACAGTGTTAAAATTTCTTAGGAAAGGAAAGGAGAGAAAAACAGAAAACAACTTAATAAAACTCAAACATTTTAACATTTAATGCTGCATAGAACTCTGTTACCCTCTTTCAGAAACCTTTCAGTAGAACTAAACAGATGTAAAGACAACAATAATCTTGGCAAAAAAACCTACACAACATCTTAGGTTGAAAACACGACAAACATTTATAACGCAAAAAATTATTTCAAGAGTGTAAGTAGCAAATTGTTATTCACTGTTTTTCATCATGTTAAGAAATGGAGCACATTCAGATCACAGCAGTTTTAAAGCAAACAAAAGAGAATGCTTTTATACATCATATAACTGTGGAACTCATTGCTTCAGGGTGGAGACCAAAATTAAAATGAATCAAGAAAAGGATTAGATGAGTCCCTAGGGAAGAGGTTCATTAATGAATTTAAACACAATTCTACAGATGTTGCCTCTGTTTCAGGAAATCCAAACAACGAACAAAAGCTGGAATAGAATAGAAGGGAAAATGATGCCTCTACATGCTTTGTTTCTTAAATACCTGTCTTTGCCTTCGGATGGAAACCTTCATGTCACCAGGAAGGCAAAGTCTTCTATAGTTAAGAATTAATCAGTAGTAATATACACTGTAAAGCTTTTTTGTCCTATGTTGTTAGCAGGGTGACATTACTAGTGAGCTGAAATATAACTTAAAGTAATGAGTACTTGCTCTGCTGCTTTCAAAATGTAGATTTAGCCTGTGCCTAACTGAAGAAAATTTTAATTTTTTTTTGCTTTTACTACTTACTCTCATTTATGCAGAAATGTAGGCCAGTAAGATCTCTTCTGCTCTTGGATTTTGTTTAGTAGATCCAATCTTTGTTTCTACAGAAATGTTTAAAAGAAGAAAAACTATTGATGAGACCATTTTTTAAAAAGGTTTAAAAAGGTCTAAAACAGGTTGGAGGGGTAAATACACAGCCTGTTCAAAAACAGATACAGATGCAATGCACAGATAAAACCAGAGATGCCAACACAACAGCTAAAAGTGCCAATTAATTTATTGCAGTTTCTCAAGTCTGAAAAAAGACGGCAAAGAAGATGTACCTTCTATACTTCCTAATAAGAACTTCTAATGATCAAGAAATGAAGCTGAGAAACTTGTTTTATGTGAGTCATATTTCTGAATTCAGACTTGAGAAATGAGAAAAATTCCTTAGTTTTCCACCATTTATCTCAGACGTGTGCAATTTTCCCCTCTACCCAAAGCTCATCTTTTAATTAGACTGCCAGGAGACTTCCTATGCAGCACCTCCTTCCTTGAGAGCTACTGCCTAAGTTCTGCCTCTATAAGTGAATAAAACGTATGCTCCAGCTTTTCCTCTATCCATAACAGAGATAAGAGGATATAAAGAGAATCCATCAACTTCTGTCAAAACCTGAGATATTTTGGCGTAACGCAGACACAAATGCAGAACTGCAGACACAGCAAATTCCTCTAAGTGTGTATCATGGATACAAACAACTAGTAGAAAACCTGTCCAAGCAATTCCTTCCTCAAACAGCTCCAGATCTTGTAGGGTTATGCTGGAAGGAAAGGTTTTCCACTACTTCATGTAACTCATATGAAAGCTATTTATGCACTCATGGATCAAGTTCTTAACTTTAGGCAGACACAACAGATCAGGTAAACTAAGCCACTTCCCTGAATGAAATCTTGCACAGCTGAGGTAAATTGTGCCACATGCACACAACCCCCATGTGCTCTGTAGTTAAGGGCAGCTGTGCTGGGGGGATGGCTGCTGCACAGAGACTAAAAGGGGCACAGCTGGCTGCACTCATCTCACTTCACACTACCCTATTAAAAAAAAAAAAAGTATTTCTACTCTATGGAAGCCTTTTAGACTGTCTCTGGAGTCTGCACACCCTCCACAGGGAGGTTTATCCTCTTTTCTCAGGTAGTATTTAGGATGGGATTAATTGGTCTGTTTTTCTCCATTGGGTATTAGAGGAAGCCTAGCTGAGGGGTTTACACTGGGGGTTTTGTTTGATCAGGTGAGGAGAATCCTATCCACCATTTTTAAGAAAAAAGCATAACTTGTGTCATGGAAATTGCTGTGTGACTGGAGTAGATACAGTTTGTACCTCAGACTTTGGCTTACTCAGAATATACTAAACAAAAGATAAATGGGGCTTCTTGAACAATACTTGTAACGTTATAGTGTAAATGTTAAATAGAAACTGCACAGTCTCAATAAAGCTAAAGGCTGCTATAATGAGCAATTCAATTCAGCAAAGAGCCCAAAGGTAGCAATCACAGTGCACTTCAATTCTTTAGTCCCACTGCTATGTAACAGCATCAGTACTGAGTTGCCATCAGCATGTGAATGATGTTCTTCTCTCCTTATCTCTTCCTCCCCAAAACTCGCTGTGACATATGAACTGTTGTATCTGCCTCTGCACAAGTCACAGAGAAGCTTCTGAAAGAATACCTGAACCCTTTTATTTTATATTCTGCCTCGCAAGGACTTTTCTGAAAGTTGAAATGTATATAACAGATAGGAAATAAACTGTGACATAATCTCGGGAATTAGTAGAACTTTAACAGCTGAGAGAAATACAGGAGTTACAGCTTGGTTTAATTTATGGGAGAGCAAAGCCAATCCCTGATACCACGTCTGCTCTAAGCTTTATTTTTTTAGTGCAAATAAACTGCGAAAATCAGTGCAAAGGAGTCCAATTTAAAAATAAACATTATTTTGCATTATTATGCAAAACATGCATAGTGGTGTTGCGTAAATATAGCATCTACTGTGAGATTTACACTTTGCAACTGTGCGCTTGACAAACGTTTTTCATTCTTGCTTGCAATTGATACCCTGGTATGTTTTCCGAATGTATTTTTGTCTCACAGAAGCATAGTGCCATGTCGTATTATGTTCCACATGCAAGCAGTTAGGAGAATATATGCCAGCCACCAGCATTGTACAAGTCAAAAGTGATTTACCATGGATATATGTGCCTCTTGATGAATATTTCTAAGATTATACAGCTGTTGTTTATCAAGTGTCATTTATAAAGCATTACACGACAGTAGGCTGTAAAGAATGCATGTGCAAGCTTATAAAATGAAACATAATGCTTGGCAATTTAAAAAATATATTCATTGTAGATTTAATTGTTGAATAGTTATGTTGATTTATACCACACAAATGGGGACTTTATGATTCACAATGACTTAGCAGACAATGAACTTCATTGCACCACTAAAGTTGGTTTATGGGATTTAGTTGCAAAAAAGGTTAAGTGTGTTTGTAGGGATCAGTCCTGCATTCTCTGCCCTGTTGAAACTCTGCACTTGTTCAGAGCTGTTCAAACAGAAACACCACTGCAATCAGTTCACCAGCCTGAGTGATTCTAAAAGTTTATGAGACAATTACTTACAGACTCGGATTAATGTGGGTAGTAACACCAGTCCTTTGTCCAATAGGTCATTAATGAAAATTTCTTCAGAAAACTATCTGGTAGTTAAAAGTAAAATGGATTGATAGACAAACTTCCTTCAGAAACATATACTTTTAGTTAAAAAAGAAATAATTTGCCAGAAAAAAGTTCAATAGCTTGAGGGGATTAATGAAATAAAAAATGGAATTTTTAATTTAGTAATTGTGATAAATTTGTGCCTCACCTCCATTTTCCACTATAGCTGGACTCCCCAGAGAGAAAGAAACTCCCATAACTCCCATGCTACATCAAAGTGAGACACTGCTAATATCAAACCTGTGTACATGAGAGAAGTAGTCCAGTGAGCTGACAGATCAGGGTCATTCAACCTTAATGTTCATAAAGCCCTTGAGACAATACGGCAATATTTCCAATTTTTAAAAAATTTACTTTCAGATGGAATATTTTTAATTTTTATGATTTTTCATAAGATGTCTAAATTTCTGAAGCAGTTCTGATGAAATTGCACTCCTTGACCATCTCTGACACCTCTGTGGACTATCCTCACTGAAAAGCCTATACTTAAATGGGTATGGACAACATCTTTCCTTCGTGTTCTGTGAAAGAAAACCTATTCAATATCTTACCTATTTGAATGGACAGAGAACATCAATATCAAAAGTCTATATTCTTCATAAATGCTAAAGTCAGCAAATAAAAAGAAAATGTTCCCTTAAAAAATTAAAGAGTAGGCCTGACAAGTGTAGTGAGCCAAAAATAATCCAATAATGTTGGATCCCAGATGAATGTATAATTGGATGCTGTTTATCACGGTGCCTATTTTTTTTTTCTCATAAGAAAGCAGAAAAGAAAAACCCTGTTAGTTTTCTGAATGAGTGAACAGTAACCTTGTAAAATGTGTGTAACTGCTCGCATGCACAGAAAAGTAAATACACACAGCATTCATGCATATGCTTTTGTCATGTGTTTGCACACCTGTGACTGTAGTAAAAAAAAATAAAGCTGTATTATTTCAGGCTCAATGTTAATGCAAAGTGTTTACGTACTGAATATGTGTAATACAAACTGAATCCCTCTAGAAGAGTGAAATTCTTGTAAAATACACTGGTAGGATTATTAGAGCTTTTCAGCTTTGTCCATTGCTAACCTATCAGCTTTTGACTGTATCTTTAAGTTATGAAAAATTTTCAGTGTAGGATCAATGTATGTATAGCATGCATTTTGTTCTTTCTTTTACTTGTTTATTTTGGCAGCTTGAATCTACATTTGTTCTTAGATGTTTGAAAAATGCTAATGCCCGGCATTAACCCACAAACCAAATACTGAATGCAACAGGAATTTCCTACAAATATGTTGGATGATGAATACTTGGCTTTGATCTCACAGGAACACTTGGAACAGAAAAAATCAGAAGTACTGGAATTCAATTATTATGATAGTTCAATTAACCTCTATTGAACAGATGTAAAAATTATACCTAATTATACACATAGCTGACTTCAGACATGGACCTCTGCCCAACGAGGACTAATCAAAGATCACCAAATTCATTTCACTTCAGACCTTTGCTCTCAGAAATGAGTACTACAGTAAGTGATTTCACCATTTAATATCCCTCTAGCACCATAATCTTTCTAAAAGTGTGTTCAGCGCTCCATTTTATACTAAGAAACTTAATGTGATATCCCCCAGTGTTATCACAGAAATTCCAAAGGAAAGGTCACTGATGAAAAGGGGTATTTAAAGTGAGTTTAGTTGAATATTGCTGTAAGCCTACCTCACTTTGGCTCCACAGACATACACCAAAATTCATGAATTTGTACCTATATTTTAAATACACCCTTATTGTGGTGAGTAGAAAATGCTCTGAAATTAGTCTTTTGCATGAGGTCCAGTGCAAGACTTTATTTTGAGAACCAAAACAGTATATGTAAGTATAAGATATCCTTGTACTAAAAGTATTTTCTGTCTAATCATAAAGTAAATTTCTTTATTATACAATAAATTCCTTAACTTAAACCAGCCTTTTTTTAAGACAGAGGAAAGAAAGGTTTGTAATCAGTTATACAGCTATAAACACATATTCTACACTACTGTATTCTAGGAAAATGTTACCTGCATATATAATTTTTAAGGTTCTCATATTAAAAATACAAAAGAAAAAATGAGTGCAAAGTGTAAAGGAAGTATTTCTTTCTCCCAAGTATCTTTGGTTTTACCATTGCCTGACATAAATTATTTGTTCACATAACTTTTCTATTGCTAGCACCATTGTTCAGGGAGGAAAAGTATTTTCCATTTCTCCATGATATTTACTTCTGTTTCTGTCTGTTTTTGAGATTAACCACCCATCAACTGTCCAAATTCCTGTTCTCTCTTTAGCTATTTTTATGAATACCTTTATTTTCTTACAGCTACTGGATTCCAGAGGGAATCTGGCATTCAGCAAGGATATCCCTGAATATTCACCACTGTCTTTTGAATAAGGAAAAAATTAATTGCTTTGTTGTAACTTCTTGGATCCCTCTTGATTGGGAAAACTGTCATGTATCTAGACTCCTTATCAGGTGCTCACCCACCCATCTAACTTTTCTTCTAACATTCTGGTAAATGACCAGCATTGACTGGACCATATTGCCCTAGAAATTACATTGAAGTGGAAGTTCTTCATTTTATTCCGGACCTGTGCATCTAGGACTTCCAATGGATGCTAAATTTAGTTGCTATTGACCATAGCTCTCCTGCATTTATGGATGCATCCTTCCTCTGGATTCCTTTAGCAAATATGACAGAATCACAGAATATCCTGAGTTAGAAGGGTCCCGCAAGAATCATCGAAGTCCTACTTCTGGCCCTGCACAGGACACCCCCAAGAGTCACCCCAGGTGACCAAGAGTGTTGTCTAAACATTTCTTGAACTCTGTCAGTCTTGGTGCTGTGACCCCTTCCTTGTGGAGCCTGTTCCAGTGCCCAACCACGCTCTGGATCAAGAATCTTTTTCTAACATCTAGCCTAAATATGACATTGCTTAAATAAAAAAACAGCAAACAAGATGAGGTAGAAGGAAATGAGAGTCAGATATTCTTCTATGACAACACTGTATAAGGTCCCTTAGATCTGAATGTAGTGTATTGTTCCTTAGAGCTGCCAGCACATTACTGGTAAAGGGATCTAGTCCCACTAGCAAAATTAGTTAGTTTTGAGGAGACACAGTATTTATCTTGAGCTAGAGAAAGGAAAATCAAGGTACTCTAACTAAATTTATACCACTGGTGTAGAGCTATGGGTAAATGAACATTCTCCAATAGTTTATATAACAGAGAAATATCTTTCACTGTTTTGTGCTGTGTAGTTATCATTTTAATGAGATAGTATTGGCTAGGCTGTATTCTTTTTCAATTGTGTTTACAGTGAACACCTCACCCATGTTTACTGCAGGCTAATAATCTTGTGGAAAGCCAAGCAATTTCAGTTTTTGAACACAGGGAAATACTTAATGTAATTATAGTTCCTTTTAAAACAACTAACAGCTTGGAAACATGGGAAAACTGCAGAGTGGGTAAGTACTTGAATACTGCTGCTATGATTGTTTTTCCCATAATGTATCTCTTTTAAATAAAGAAACTTTGTTATTGGCATGATAATCTAGTAAGACATTTAACTTCAAGCCTGTTAACAGGGAGGATATTGTCTCATATTATATATAAATTACAGTTTATGCACTACATTTTGTAATTTACAATTATTGTCTTCTATTGTCTACAAGCAATTACATTTATGGTAAGCAGGTTGTAACAACAGTACTAAGACAGTCTTGCTTCCAATAAACTAGTGTCCTACATCTTCTCCAAAATCACCTCTGCTAGCTGCCTTTCCTCTTTCATAAATCCCTCTGCTGTTGTATCCGTAGTTGCCTCTCCCTTATCTCACTGCCCTTATTCTTTTCAGATCATTAACTTACCTCCTGCAAAACCTCCCTGATTTATTCACCAGGCCATCATCTCCCTTCTGTGTCATCCTTCTACACTTTATTTTTTGCCTTCAGGTGAAGAAAAGTCTGGGAGGACTGGCTGGTTAGTCAGGTTGAGGGCCCATGTGCTACCAAACACCAAATCCCACATGAACAGACTTTCCTTCCCTCAGCAGCAGCAACAGTGAAGTTTCTGTCCTCCATCAAGTCATGAAATTCACAGAACTTGTAACAACTTACATCTTTGAGACTTTTCACAAATTTAATTGAAGGTAGCCCCTGGATTAAAAAGCTAACGTGTAAGGAGAACCAGCAGAAAGGATAATGCAGCCATGCCAGCTCTATATGTGGAGAAAATTGAACTAAATTTGACTTTTATAGTTGTAAATTGAAATGTGAAACTTGAAAAGGAGGAGGAGTTCTTTTTAGTTCTTTGTTTTTTTAGATGTAATAGAACCTTAAATACCCAGTGTGGTCAAGATCTGTTTTCTGAAAGACTCCTGACTATTATATTGCCTGCCTCCCTAACTGGAAATTCAGGACACAAACTTCTGAAATCTATTGTTTTTCTCAACACACCACTTAGGAAACTCCGAGGAGATTTTCACTGGTGTAGAATAAAACCAAATGGAGAAGGCAATACTGTTATAAGAAAAATACAAAATTTTTCATTAATTTGTGGATATAAAAATACAAGACAGTGGAGTTGACTTTAACTCTTACACCTGGGAAGGAATTTGGTCATCTGAGTGATCAGAGAATTTTGTGGCTGCTTAGACTTAAAACACATGGTGGCAAGGCAGAGAATTTTCCAATGTAAAAGGACAAATACTCAAATAATGTGTCTGTTACCATTATTTTGTATGAATTTTCCTGAAAATACATACACTCTCTCACTCTCACAGGCAAATATGCTCTGTCATCAGATACATTGGTTACTATTGCAGCTGGACTTTTTGAGGACAAACATGTATCATAAAACCATTTTTATATGTGGCATTTTTACTAGCATAGTCTCAGCAGAGACCCGGGATTGAATAAGCATGAAAATTGAAGTGCCTTTGTATTCAAAATGGTGCTCACTCATCCTTGGTCAGAGTTGAAGGAAGGAAAACACACAGGAGCACGCAATGATGGTAGTACTGTAAGTGCCTGTAGACCTACCCAGGATTTTTGTTTCAGATATTTGCTACCCAGCAGAGTCCAAACAAAAGCAAAATCATGGTGTGTCATTTGTGCTGTCTCTGTAAGGCTTTAAAGTATTGCACTATTTCCTCACATCTTATTGTGACACAACCAACATTCTGTGTAATATATGTCACGATTGTTTTGCAGAATATGACGTATCATAAACTTGGCACTCTGAGAGCAACCGAGACATGTTTAACTGGAATAAAAAAAACCTTCAATACAACGTGAGAACAATGGAAATCTTCCATGATGTATTACGAACAAGAATAATAAATAACAATTCCTGTAGAATATTCTAAGGCCAAAGACCAGTCAAGTCAGGACCCTTCTGTGCTATGGGCTGTGAAAGCATTTAGCAAATGACTCTTCTTTTCCTAAAGACTTAAGTTGATGAACCAGTCAGCTGGGGGAAAAGGAGAAGGATATACCAACACAGAAGGAGGCCGATTATAGGGAGATAGTAACATAATATCCAACATAAATATTTCTTATTAAAAATATTTTTTATTGCATTTGAAAGCCAAGTGTTAAAAATTCATTCTTGTGCTTGGACCTTGTCAGATAAAATAGTTTCACACACCTTGTTAGCACATTGAGATGAAAGAAGTAAATAGATTCCTTAACTAAAAAACAATCCTGTGTATTATTAAGTATTCCAAGAAGTATATTCTATGTTTACAAAAACTAGTGACATTTTAAACTAACTTTCACCAAGATCATAAATGCCAAAGAAGCCTTCTTAGAACTGGCCATAGAGGAGTCTGTTCTGAGTATGTTGTACATTCCTGTTTTGTTTTGTTTACTTAAAATTATGCCCTGATGATTGTATTATTGCACTCAGCTTATTCAGATTTTTTTTCTGTAGAAGAGATATTGATTTTTGTGTTAGCCAAAAGCCCAAGCAATGGCACAGAGGAAAATGATATCAAGCAGTAAAAGAACAGAACAGAATAATGTTAATTTAAAATGGAAATGTAAGCTAAGTAGGGCAATGACATAACCTAGCAGGTAACCAGATGTTGGAGTTAAAATGACAGCATGCCCGAAGATGAAAATTATCTGCAACGGAAGAGGGAGCTCTCACTGCACTGGCCCTGCCAGCCGGGAGAGGTGGAGTCCTTCCAGCTGAGCCTGTGGAGCTGGTGGTGCCCACTCCTTACCCTTTTATTTTCATTTCTGAATATGATTCAATGCAATTTTCATATTAGTCCTTATAGAAAGCTATAGTAGAATGCTCCACAGCAAATTACAGTCAGATATGAGCAATGGATGAAACTCAGTAACACTTACCAAGCCTAGTGGTCAGAGGGATATTTTCCGGAGTTAGGAAGGCACATTTTATCCCCATAGCAATAAGTCTGTTTCTTCCTGTATATGCACAAAACCCAAACACTCTGGGAGAAGTATTACAGCATAAATAATAACAAATATCAACCATGTTTATGACAACTGAGAGAGCAGACTGAAGGCTGAACTCACTGAATTTAATTAGAAGGCTCTGACCTCATCGGGCTAAATGAAACAGTGACAGCGTGATTTTGCAAACCCCCTCAGAGTAGCTGTTACCTCTATACATCACCCTTTCTTGTTTAATAAGCTGTTCCATGTGACTAAGAAAGTAGTCAAAGGTTAACATAGATAAATAGCTGTGTTTTATCCTCCACAGATAAACAATTATGCCTAAGGTCTCAATTACAAATACCCTAGTGGTATTCTTGTTTGTTTGTTAACTTGTTTGTATTGTTTTGGAGATAATTATTTCCAGATAAGCAGAAAAGAATGAAATACTTAAGATTCAATGTGACCCTCTGAAAAAGAAGGCCAGAATGCATTTAGATATTTTGTGTAAAAATTGACTCCAAGTTGAAGACTCTAAAGGCTTGCTGCAATGTAGGGTGTTGAGTGACAATATGAAATGCCCTAGGGTATCTTTCCTAATCCTCAGACACCTCTCCAGAAGATCAGAATCCTGGGTTTCGGTCCATGAATTGTGCCCCGTGGCTCAGCAGTGTCTGCAGATCTGTTTACAAACCTGGAGCAAATCCTGTAAAGAAGCAACAGCTCACAGCAGCAATGGACCTGTGGTATCTTTACCAGCCGAGTACCTGTTAATCTTTCCTTCAGCCATTCTACCCACTTGCAACATGTCCAAGATAACATTGGAGAACAACAGAATGTGGGTTCAATTGCCACTCTTGATTCCCTATTACACGAGATATTTGTTGCTGGCATGTAAGGTTGTGGGGAAGGTAGGTGCAATATATGCAGCAACCAATTTGTAAAAGACTGTAAGGTGCAACTCTTGGAATAAATTGCCTAAATCCCACACTATTTACTTAGGAGTTGGACTATAGAAATGCCATTTCAGAAGTAATTGTAGGACAGAACATCTGCCCTAGAGGCTGAATTCAGGAAGTAGAGCCAGGGAGAAGTACGTTAAGACACTGCAAACAAGAACTTCTACATGTGTTGGTAGAAATTAATATAATTGTTACTATTATTACTATGAAATATAACTATATATATGCACACTTAAAAATTAGATATGTATTGGCACTCGTACCTCTCTGTGACTGCCTGCAGCGATTATTACAGCTTTTTCTCTCTTGAATTTTACAAGAATTCTAACACAAACTTAAATATTATAAAAACTCCTAAAAAACCATGATGTCCACCATCTACTAAAAATGAATGTTGTAATTTTCAGTGTAGATGGACTACAATTATAGAGCAATAGAGAGTACATAGTTTATGGGCCAGGCCCAGTAGTTGGGAACGTGTTATGCTGAAAATTTCAATTTTGTAAAGTTCTCTCTAGATTCAGTCTTCTACTATTTGATTGCAGCATAGAAACTATTATTATTGTCTTTTTTTTTGTTTGTTTGTTTTATTTTGTTTTGTTTTAATCCTTTGTTTGGCATACTTGCATATATATATTGGTCTGTTTTTTGAAATATTACCTTAGATCCCTGACATAAAAGTCTTTTGCACCTGGCACCTGAGCAGGTGCAGAAGTCTTTGCTAGTTTTTGAAAAATAGGGAAGTATCTCAGGAAGCATGAATCCAAAAATAATTTTATCAGAACAGTATTGGATTGTTGAGGGCTGAGTGGTATTACTTAAAAAGATGTAACAGGGACATTTGTAACAGAGATTTGTTGTTCTCTGATCAGAACTCTGAGTTTGGATCACTGATGTGATTTACAGAGTACATCCCCTCCATTACTTTCAGGACAGACACTAGCTCATACTTGTCTGAAGATGTCTAAAGCTTTGACTTACGGCAGCCATTCGGATTCCTCTGCCGGAACGCGCAGCCTGCAGGACCAAACCGCGATGCGATGTTTCACCAGCACACGTGCAACTGCCCTCTCTTCTTCATCCCTTGGTGGCTGGGCTCCGAATCCTCTCAGGAAGCTCAATTTGCTGTTTCATACTAGTAGCAGGACTCGTTCCTACTCATTACTTATGGTGATATCTTTCTGATGGTGCTTTGTAAAGTAGCAGGCAGAGTAACCCATGTGCTCTGTGAATTCTGTTCAGACAGTGATGAGCCGTAAGGACCATTGCAAGACTGAAATACTTCACTTCTACAGTCAAATACTTGAGTTCACTGTTAATTTCAGACCCTCAAATAACACTGTCTGCTACTAGATGCATGATTTCCCTCAAGAGAAGATCCAGCAGAAATCTTGGAGGGATTACATATTATCGTAAGTGTATAGAGCAAATCCAGAAATACAAACACAGCTTTGAGTTAGACCTCTGTCTTTCCATAACTTACATTTTTGTTCTTTCTCCATCCAAGCTGAGTTTCTCCTTATTAGCTAAGTCCACTAAATATTTTAGCCAGATCTCCTTATTTACCTCCGTATTTAAAATAATTTTTCTGCCTTATACTTTTTCCCTGTAATCAGGGTTCCAGCTCATTGGCACTGATTATATGCCAAAGTGACATGACTTCTTACAAATTGACATTGCTTTCTGCAACTTCACATCCTAATTACTTAGAGACCTTTACAACCTTTTTTCTACTCCCACCAAATGCTCCTCCCATGTTCTTCATATTGTTTTATCACTATACTTGCAACCTGATACTCCCTGACAACCATCCAGGGGACAACCTCGAACTGTTCTTTAAACACAATGCACTAAATTATCTCTCCCGATCTTCTCATTACCATTGAAGAGAACTCTCAGGTAACAAATGGGTTAGCTGTTCTAACGCCTTTGCTCTTTGTCTTTTATGCATGCCTTTGTTAAGTCATTACTGAGCTCAGTAAAGGAGGTTTTACAGTATCAGTTATCCTGGTTGGATTTTTCATTAGCTTTATTTTTTACTTCCTTTATCAAGCATTCAGAAATCATGGCACCCATGTGTTGCTTAGTTTAATTCCCAAGGAGATAATAGAAGACCAGATGATACACAACAGCCTAAAGGAGTCCCAGCTGAGTATTTGTAGCTGCAGATGCTCCTATAATCTCAGCTGCCTCCATCAGTTATTATTGCATGATGGTCTGAGTGCACCACAGCTTTATTTTTCATCTCTAAAGGTAAAATATATTATCTGTTACCTAGTAAGCATGGCAGACACAAAATTAATGCTCTAAATTCTGTACACAGACTCCATCTTCCATCCTGCCAGTATCTTGCAGGAAAAAAAACCACAACCAACAACTATGAATATTGCTAGGGACTGAGTTGTTATTATTATTAACACCTTGGGATTTTTATCATGTCCTTAGGTAAGTGCTGGCTGTTGCAACAAATGTTCGTGTAAGTGTGCCCCAAGCTTAGTGGGATTCTGTTTCTTGTCTGATGGCTGACGTTTCAAATCCTGCAGGATATTTTTTCTTCCTTTCAGTAAAGGAAGCTTTTCATTAAGGAAAGCAATTTTAGATTCTGAGTCTCAAGTATTTTGCAGTTTTATATGAGCTGATGTCTCCAGACTATATGAAAACAGATATCTGGGAGGCTTTTTATGTCAGCTTGTTTTAATAGTTGCTGATGCTGACCCTAGTGGATCAGCATATCCTTATGCATAGACAATTCTGTTTCAGATAGACATCATTGCCTCCATAGAGCCAACAAATATTATCCAGCTTGAGATCCACCTGGGAATCAGAGCCTCTCACCAAACTTCTTAAGGCCATGGCAAGTAACTCAGAGCTGAAACTCCTCTAATTTTTCACTCAGTTAATTAACAGTCTATCCAAGCATGCGTCTATATGTGAGACTGGCAATTAACAGCTGCTACTTTTAATAAGACCCTAATTTCTGCTTTCACAATTGTAAATATTCGAATACATCTGCTGTAGCCTTATCCATCATGCTATTGACCTTCTCCAACAGATTGTGAAATTCTCTGTGTTCAACTGTTCTTTGACCTTCTTTTCATGAAGCATTTGCTTATTTTTTGTCTAGTTTCCTCTTTACTTCTGAATTAATATTTGGTGCAGAAGTTTTCATGGGATCTCTTGAGCAAAAAGTAGGGAAATTGATGATAGATTCCTTAATGTACAGAAGTACAAATTCTGTTTCCTACTGAAGTTTTCAAAGCTGCACCTGGTCACAGAATAGTCTTTGCTGTCTTGGGAACATTGCTTTGGTCCAGAGCATTTTGAAACATTTTGTTTTGAGGGTTTGTTTCTGGGGGTTTTTTTGTTGGTTTTTTTTTAGACGCAGGTGGCTTTTCTAAAAATAATTCTGAGCCATAGGCCTGGGAATTGGCAAATACTAGAAAAAATGTTAAATAGAATTTGACCAGAAAATCCACTTTGAACACTCTCCCCTCTCTATTTTCTTTCTTCTTTATAGTCTAAAGGAAGAGTCTGACTGATCTGTCATGAACTGTAGGGAAAACAGGAGAATCTTGAATAGAATTTATATAAAGCATTCAATTCCATCCTATGACAACTTAAGAGGCATAGTCATTTCACTTGAAGATGGGAGACAGGTATGAAAGGATTATCCAGAGTTCTTTCGACGATTTAAGAAAGGCTGCCCTACTTAACAGGATAGTTAGCTTTTCTGCTGCTTGAACTGGGAGATACAAAAGAAAAAGTACCCGAGGATGCCTTAGGAAGCACGGAATTATGAGGAGTTCCAGTGCAGAGCAGCTAAAAAATCAATAAAATGTTCCAGAAGTTCCTCCAAGCCATGTGAAGAAGGAAACTTCTGAGGAAGAAAACCTAATGTTAAATATCTGACAAAAGCCCAAAAAACACCAAAATTGACTTCAGACTTTTCTGATCTGTCTACCTGACTTCTTGGTGGAAGGGAGAAAATCAGGAGTGCTTTCTCTGGGTGCACTGTGGAAAGAGTTGTACTTGGAGGTACTGAATTAGGCACTGCTGCCATCCTTGGCTGACTAGTGCTTGCCAGCAGAGCTGCTGCAACTCCTATCTGTCCACAGCACAGGGCAGACCAAACCACTGTGCCGTGCGTGGGCGATGGTGGTCACCCCACAGCATTCCTGACACCATCCCTCTGCAGTTTGGGCTGGCACAACCTCTGCCTGCAGAGCTGAATTTCCGTCCTTAGCTCCAAGTGACCGCCAGGAAAACTGTCTCTGAGGATTCCTTAGGACTAGTGTGCAGGGTGAGAGCTCAATCCCAAGCTGCTGTGTGATTAATGGAAGGGCTGACCTCCTGACCTGCAGAAAGGCTTTTAGGAGAGGGTGACCCGCAGAAGGCAGCATAGATGGCCCAGCTTTGTCAAAGGCTCTGTACCCCAGCTCTGAAATAAGCAATGTGGGAAAGGTGGCCTTAGGCATTTTAAATAAGGCACAGGAACAGTACTGAAGCTTTGAAACTGATTAAGCAAGTAGAATGCAGAGCTGAGTCACTCTGTATTTGTCTCTCCGTGTGCATGTGTACATATATAGATACATATTTTTGTAAGCGTGTGCATGTGTTTGAGTGAGAATATGAAAAAAAGAGGCATTCAGTTCCAAAAGCCACTGCAATAACGAATTGCGAGCTGAAGCTGTCACATCATATGAAACAGATCCAGAGAACACGTGAAGAAACAGTCTCAGATATTTTAAAACTTCTCTTCAGTGTTTTGCTCACATTTGGTAGCATTTAAATCTGATATCCTTTATGTTTTTTTTTCCTGAAACTAACTTTACCCTTTCGAAGCAATGTTTGATGAAAATGCAAAAATTCTTGGCTAGCAAAAGATTTTTTTTTTATCTCCCAAAGTCATATCATGCAGATTCATGCAGTGAAAAAAACCCGCTGATGTTCTTATGAATAAAAGAAGGATTAGGAAGATTAAAACGCACACCACCAGACCCGTTGAAAAAAGACTGAAGTATATGATATAGCCTTCTGCACATCTTTGCCTTGAGGATCACAGCTGAAACTGTTCTTGTCTTTGCTTTCGGGTAGTTCAGAGAGATGCCGGGTCTGGATCCCCCATATTGAGCTTTTCATAAAAGTTGCTGTAAAAAGGACATTGTGAAGAGAATGCTGCTGAGTGAATGATCAAATTTTATTTTATTTATTTATTTTTGTTATTACCGCCAGATGTTGCCTCAGGAAGTTGAAACAAGGAGTCAGGAACTGACAGTTTAATAATTAAATTGGGAAAGTTGGCAGGTCTCCTGCTACTTCCTCTAATACACAGTATCTTTGAATGAAAGTGTGCAGTATCCCAGTGGCACTCCTTCCAAACTGGCTCATCCATTACTGGGTAATGATTTTCTGTCGAGGCAACAGCAATGCACAGGGCCTATTACACCAGCTACATAAAGTTAAAAAGACATTATGAATAAAGCTTTCACCGTGGCTTTTACCAACATTTCTACACAAGAGTGCCTAACGCTGACATGTGTTTATTAACACTTAATAATGTTTACATAATTCTTCCTTGCGCTCATTACAGCTGTCAAAAATCTGAATACAGGGTGTTTTAACTCTTGAAGACTTTGCAGTCTCTAAGCTGAGATGAGCAGCAGCTGAGAGGATGCTGAAGGCCCAGTCAGTTCCTGTGCTGCTGGGATGGAAGGCTTGGAGCCCGTTGCCCACCTGAGCATCATCACACCTTTTCTCCCTCTGTCGGGATTTCTTCCCTAGCAGGTTTTCTTAGCATTTCTCACTGCATGCTCCGCTCCCCGTCGGACCCACACACCTGCAGAAGGCATGGAGAGCCACTGCAGCCGTCAAGGCAAGAGGAGGCACATCGGCACTGAACGTGTGGCAAGCAGGGGCCGCGCCGAGAGTCCGATGGAGGTAAAACTATATCCAGAGGCTGCGGGCAGAGCAGTCAGGGTAAGAGTTCGGCGGGAGGGGGTAAGCCCGTTCCGCGCTCTGGTCCCTCGCTCCGGGCAGAAAGTGGGACGGGCGTCCGACTGCTCGGAGCAGGCGGGTCCGCGCTCGATCCGGGAAGAGCCTGACAGCGTCCGGAGACCAGCGGGGCGAG